>BSBM01001460.1:1190000-1555000 GCA_027924585.1 Larix kaempferi | reverse complement strand
CTCAGAAGTGGAGTGATGGAGACACAAGTGGAAAGAATGGCTCACTCGTCATAGTACAATAGTATCTCTGAATACATGTCAGTATAGTACAACAATCTGATACAATTGCCATGAATAGGAAGTACATAAGTAAATATATGTCACAAGTGATCATAGCCATGATCCCTCTATAGTAGGATATGGTCTTCTGTTGAAAAGAAGACAACTGGTGCAAACTAGAGGTACAAACTGCTGAAATGTGAGAGGTAATATCTCAGATGTAAATTCAAAGTCATATGTAGCATACTGAATGCCACAATCGCCTGGGGTCCTCTACACAAGTCTTCAATGGTGCAAGTCCCATCAAGTGAATAAAGGAGTTGGGGTCGAACCCGATGAGACATCGTCTGATTACCGGTCATTGATGTATACCATTAACAGACGCGAGATGACCCACCAATAATGAAAATGGGCATCAAGGCACAGAGCACAATCATTAGAGTGTGAATAAATGGGTTGAAGTCAAACACTAGGATGAATCCATCGATCAAGGGACATTGATGTATTCCCAAAACTGTCGATGGTGAGAGAACCTGCCACTAATGACTACAAGCCTCAAGGTACTCAACCGAACTCTAATCCTCAAGTCCCAGAATAAATGAGTTGAAGTCGACGAAACGAGACTCGCTGGAAGGAGGGCATTAAGGCATCCCCCATCAACTAGCACGAGGTACCAGTAATGCTAAAAGATTTGGAAGATATCAGGTAAAACGAACTGACTCAATAAGGATGGCCGACATGCAATAGTCAAGATATCTTAGGAGTGGCCGACACTGGTTTCAGGACTTCCTTTGAACAAGAGCATGAGCAGATGGATAGACTCAGGCAGCATAGACTTGACATAAACTGTGCAATGTAGGAGGCATTACAAAAAGGGCTCCATAATGATTGGAAGCTTAACCAATCGGTGGAGAAAACTGAGAAACAAGTACAGCTCCTAAGTCCCAACTATAGTCCCGACTCATAATGTACGGAGTGGAATGGATGCTCTGTTCAAAGGCGACACAACAACTGCCAACAAGAAATAATGACCATAATCTCGTCCATCTTTTTGGAATATTTTTTTTTTAATCTTTTTCATATTTGGGAAAAGCTTGAAAAAGAATAAAATTGCTTATAGTACAACAAGTGAGGGAACGAGTGTCAAATAGCTAGCAGACTAGTCCCAAGCAGTGGAACATACCTATGCTCAATGCAAGGAAGTGCGTGTAGGATAAGGACACTGGTGGGTGTGTTCCCTTAGGGTCAAAGGGTCATCAAATTGTGAAGGGAAAATATATAAGCTCTGTAGGGCTCAACAGGAAAAGTGCTCAGGCACCAGGCTAACAATTGAGTAAGCGGGAGCCGGCACAAGGCTCAAGCGGCAAGCAGGATGATGCAATGCAATCACAACATGATATAACTGAGGGGAGTCCTTAAGGGAGATGGCCAGCATAAGACAAAGTAGAGTATGAGTCTTCACCGCAACGTCATGGCGTGACTACAAAGGACTCCCAATCCTGAGGACAAACAATGGCATGGGCACCAAAAGCATAATGGGGTTCTAACTAGGGTACCCATGTTCGGGAAAGCCCTACCACCACATGACGACACTTCTATAACAGTGTGAAGGTTCCGTGTCAGTCACGAAGCAGGGTCGCACCTAGGGTTTATGAAAAATGGTCAAAGGTCAAATGCATAATGCATGTGAAAATGGCATCTAACCTATATGCCAGGTGTGAAACGTACCTGCCGTAGGTGTGAAATGGATCAGAACAACTCTCGCCGAGGAAATCTGTTGAAAAAACACTACTCCATGACATGATATTAGTTCATAACGGCCCAAAATGGAAAAAACTATAGAAAAGTGGGTCCATAAAATTATAAATAGTAATAAAATTTAATAATTTTCAATTCATTTGCACTATTCACCATTTTGGAGTTAAGTGGTAAGTTTGCACCTGAAACTTCAAGTGCTGATCGTGGGAGCTACGAGCAACCGTTCAGTGAACCGTCCGAAGCAGGTTAGTAGTCACTGCCATACCTTTCATTTAAGTGCTTTTATTTCAATTTTTGTTGGTGGGATTTTTTGTTTGGCCAAGCCCTAAATTGCTTCGGCACTACCCGCGGGCTGTAAGTGTGCAGGTCGCGGGTAGGGCATAAAACGCGCAGTCAAAAAACTGACTGCCCACGTCTACCCGCAACTATCTACAATCTAGCCTGCGGGTACAGCCGTGAAGAAGTTTTTAAACATGATATTGACTAAAAATTTCTTGCTTTGCACTCTAGGATGGTTCTAGAGTGAAGGGAGAGAGAGCATGACTAGGTAGATGAGGCCGTGTGCAACGATTTGCAAGCACAACAAGCATTGCAAGCATGTGGCTTATAAATACTGGAGTCTTAGGGGCTTAAGGGCCCAAAATCGACTACTCCGTCATTTGATCAACTACTGGGATGTGGATGCTCAACACTTCATCCTCAACGGGAAAACACTGACACTAGAAGTGGAGGATATCTACTTCATTACCGGTTTGTCCCATAGAGGGGAAGTGGCTAGACTTCGGTCACGGACCGTGGGTGGTGGGATCACTATGCAAGACTACATAGTACGGTATTTTCCCACCAACACACGACCAGTGGGAAGTCAAGTGCCATTCAACCTCATAACGGATCTGAGTACAAATATCATTGTGGAAACTCTGGTGCAGATCACGGGATCCAAAGCACTACATTAGGCATCCAGACCAGTGATGTTCTACGCATCACAATGCTTACAGCCTACTATGTTTGACTGGTGTACTACTCTGCTGGTGTCTATGAAGACACAACTGACGGAATGCAAAGAGGGGAAGGCCAAAAAATTTGGGTATTGTAGCATCCTTTGCAGTTTCTTCTTTGAGAGAGTTTCGGGACTTAGCCTGAGGGTGGATGTCTCTCCTCACAGTCTCCGAGATCCAGCCCTGACTTGGTGGGCTGAGATACTAACACGATAGGGTGGTGGCCATCTGGCATCACCATATATTGAGGAGTTCTTCCGTTGGTGGAACCGGAAGGTGATCGCTATAGAGGACCATCCCTATGCAGGGATAGACTTCAGACAGGACCGTGACATGCCGCTCCCACTAGGCGCAGCTTTCAGAGACATTGATGAGTACTCTTTTGGTTTTGTGTTTTTTAAATTTTTATGGATTTTTTTATTATAGTTGAAATGAAAAAAATCTTTTTGGTTGTAATGTCATGTGCTAATGGGTGACTGTTTGCTTGCAGACAAAGTCCCAGTGAGACCCGAGGGCTTCCTGAGACATAGTCATTGGGGTAGAGATGAGGTGGCAGCAGATGCTACAGCAGGGCGCACACTCCAGACGTTGCGTCACAACATATCACGCATGGTTTCCCGAGTACCACTGATAGAGGTAGCCCGACTACCTGAGGCTATGCAGCGCCAGGTAGTGGGTGTTCCTGGTGAGTGGGTGTGGCTACTGCAGTGGATGGCCAACGCAATACAGTACTACTATGAGACACATCCCGTCGAGGCGGTAGCTAGACCTCCTCAGAGGGAGTAGATATCCCAGGGTCTCATCATTTTTTTTATCAATATGTATATTTTTTAGGGATACGGGCTCCAGTCTTGTATGGCACTACCATTTTTGGACATATTTATATATATATACAACTTTGGTTCTCGGTTCTACTATATGTGTGTATGGCACAAATGTATGAATGTTTTTGTATTTATGTGCTTCATGATGAATGTGACAAATGCCAATCTAATACATAGTTATCATATGCATCAGATATATAATTATGACTTCTCGGAATGTGAATATATGTAATGGAAACAAAATGTTTCTCCAAGAGTCGTACCTTAAGGAATATCCGTAGTAATGTAGGGTCTCGCACACGGTATTTCCCATTCAGCTGAGACATAACTAGTTGTGAATCTAGGCGGACTTCTAAAGACTGGATACCATGTGAAATGGCATCCTGAAGTAGCTCAACAATGACACTATACTCAACCACATTGTTAGATGTAGGACCGAGACAAGCACCTCCCGAGGACACAACTAGATGGTCAAGTGAAAAGATCACCCAGGCAGCAGAAGCAAGCTGCTGCGTATGTCTGCTAGCACCATCCATGAAACCTAAGAATGTAGGACATCTCGCTAACATCTGTCAATCAAATAGAGGCTAATCAGTAGACCCGACAACCAAAAAGACAACCTAGACTATGTACAGAAAAACTATACAATAGTGTACAAAAGTATCATCCCGAACCAAAGGTTCAAGCGTAATACCACTTGAGGTAGAGCCCATTTCTAGGCTCCTTCAAGACAAATCCCTTGTAATATTCTAACTTATAAGCTCCTTTTTCAAGGATGCACCTCACAATGTAAGGACCGTGCCACATGGGATTGAACTTGCCTGCCCCCAGGGGTTCTTTAGCTTGGTCATACAAGAGTACCAAGTCACCTTTAGCATATTTCCAGGGAAGGACAGACCTATCATATTGAACCTTGACACGACGCTTGTTAACATCAATGGCCACAGCGGCATCTCGACGGTGCTCGTCAAGTTGCTCGAGGTGTACTAAACGTTTCCCAATCTCCGTTGTATCAGGGAGGAGCTCTATGGATAGCTTGAGCGAAGGGATCTCGCATTCAATCGGTAAAAGTGACTCCACACCATGAACTAACTGGAATGGTGAGAACCCGGTGGTAGTCTTAACTATGGTTTGATATGCCCACAAAGCAGGATATAACATGATATGCCAACTGGTCTTTCTTTGTTGGATAGTACGTTGGAGAATGGTCTTCAAAGACTTATGTACTGCTTCAACCTGACCATTCGCTTGAGGATAGTAGGAAGACGAGTGTTCCTGACGACACCCAAGCTTGAGAGACAAATCCTCCATCATCTTATTTTGAAAGTGACTGCCATGGTCAGTGACAATCTCTTTCAGGATACCGAATCGAGTGATAATCTGGTTGAACACGAAATGGGCTGCAGTAGCACCATCGGCTTTAACGGTAGGCATGGCCTTAGCCCATTTGGAAAAATAATCCACGGCCACAATAATATGATGATGCCCCCCAGCCGAAGCTGGTTTGCAATCCATGAAATCTACCCCCACTTAGTGAAGGGACCGACAGTGACGACTGGATGGAGGGGCGCTGGATGTGAGTGTATGTTCCGAGAAAACACCAGGCAAGGGTGACATCTCTTCACAGTGTTAATACAATCTTTAAAGATAGTAGGCCAAAAATAACCCGCTCGCATAATACGTTGGGCTATAGCAAGCCCGGATAAGTGACCGCTACATGCCCCCGCATGGCAATCATTAAGTACCTGTTCCACTTATTCATGAATCAAGCAACGATGGAGAATGGAATCCTTTCCTTGGAGATACAAAGTGTCACCGACAATAGTATAATCTTTAGCATGATGTCTCACATGCCGTCGCTCGTCTCATGAATAATGTGGAGGAAACTTCAAATTTTGGAGATATCTAATGACATCCCCATACCAAGGGTCCTCGGTTGAGATAAGAAATAAGTGTTCATCCACAAAGGAATCTTCATGAATGACATCCTTATCAAGCCGTGGAAGGTCCAACATAAGCTCAGCGAATACCAATGATTTCACCGATTTTGCAGAAGCAAACTCGAGATCAAATTCCTGAAGGATCACAATCCATTTATTATACTTACCCCCAATAAGGCGTCGTGATAGCACGAACTGAAACAGATTGATATGAGCTAGAACAGTGGTTGTTCGAAGCAAAATGTAATGCCGTAACTGCTGGACTGCATGAACAGTCGCAAGTGCCAACTTTTCTACGTGGGTGTACCTTAGTTTAGTGTCTACTAAATTTTGACTAAGATAATAGATAACATGCTCGACAAGCGCATCATCTATCTGAACCAAGACCATGCCAATAGTCTCTTGAGACGCGGCCACATAAAGAATGAAATCTCGTGTAAAGTCCATCGAACTAAGCACAGGGTTCGATACCAAAGCTTTCTTAATGGCATCGAAAGACTGCTGGGCTCGCTCATCCCAGATAAAACTTGTGTCTTTCTTCAATAGGCGTGCGAAACCTTTAGTAATACTGGCATAGTTAGCTATAAACTGACGCAGAAAAGTAGCTCTCCCTTGGAGGCTTTGAAGTTGAAACAGATTATGCGGAGGAGGCAACTGAAGCATTGCCTCAACTTTGAGAGGATTGACTCTAATACCCTCCTTCAAAACTATGAATCCTAGAAGGCGACCAGTCCTAACAGCGAAAATGCATTTGTTCGGATTCAATCGAATTTTGTAGTGGATACATCGTTCGAGAATCATACGGAGGTGCTTGGGGTGGTCCACTCTCTTGCGAGAATGGCTAGCAAGATCATCCAATAAAACTTCCATAATCTTCTTAAGATCGTGAAAGGCATAGGTCATGGCTCGTTGAAAAGTGGCTTTGGCATTCTTGAGGCCGAAGGGCATTTTTCGGTACGCAAAAGTTCCCCATGGAGAAATAAATGTCCTTTTATGTTGGTCCGCGGGTTTGATTTGAATCTGATTATAACCCAAGAATCCGTCCATGAATGAAAAAATCTCACTTCCCGCACAAGCATCCAATATTTGATCAATGAATGGCATGGGGAAGTTGTCTTTCGTACATGCACGGTTCAAATCTCTGAAATCAGTGCATACACGGATCGTTCCCTGCTTCTTATCCACAGGAATGGGGTTTGACACCCATTCGATAAGGGGAACGGGGTAGATGAAACCAGCTTTGAGTAGTTTCTCCACCTCTGCCTTAATAGCAGCTGCCTTCCTAGGGTTCACAGCACGTAAGCGTTGTCAAACCGGTTTAGCATCAGGATACGTTTTAATCTCATGTTCAACAATGCAGGCGTCTAGTCCTGGCATCTCCTCATATGACCAGACGAAAGCTTCCCAGAGTTTGGTAAACACATCAGTGTAAATAGCAATCTCCTCAGGAGTGCAATCGGCACCGACGTAAACATTCTCAATCTTTCCGGGAGTGTGGGAGATGTTGATCGAAGTGTTTGGATAAATATTGGCCATATTCCCCTCCAAGCAAAGATCATGCAACTACAAAAGAGCCACAGGGTGACCAACCATCTCAGCTAGATTCATCCTAAACTCCTCGTGCTTAATGAGCTCAAGGTTGGGAAGGAAATAAGATCGATGGTGCATATCTTCCCAAGGCCTCTCACTACCACACATGGCTTCGAGGATAGCTTCATCCGATGGCAAAGTATCATCGAGGCAATCGTGAGAGCAAGATGAGTTGGCTGCCCAAACTGGCAGCGTAACGGGATCTTCTTCAACTGTCTGGGAAGAAGAGAGATCTGGATCTGCAGTGGTTTGTTGGATGTGATCATAAGTGAGCTCCGCTACAGATAAAGGCATAGACATCCTGATGTACGCAATGTCTCTAGACATAGAATCCATGGATGGAAAAATCCATGGATCACCACAACAGGAAGTCCGGAATGGCATACTATTCGAAGGAGGAGGCGCACTGTCGAAAATGGTTTCAATAAAATTCACAGGTGTAGAATGGTTAAAAGTTCCCATCAACGAGGGGTACATTCCAACACCTATGTTCCCAGTTGTGGACTGAGAATCAGAAACTTGCAGGACTACTGATCCTGTGGATGCTGTGGAAGGAGTGCCAACATAATCCAGCTGATCGATCGTCACAATCTTGCCTTCGTGGGGAAAGCAAATAACTCGAAATACAGTAGACGCGACAGCCTTCATAGCATACATCCAGTTTCGACTTATAAAAGGTTGTAGTTGATGGGCGCATCAACCACTTCTACTTCAATAGGCATGGACTTACCTCCCAAGGAGACAACAAGGGAAGGGATAATTCCATGTGGCGTAAAAGATCTACCGTCAAATGCAGTGAGCGTAGTTCTAGACGTGAGTAGAGGAGGAGAGTCAAGAGATTTCCAACAAGTTAATGACATTACTGACGTGGAAGCACCTTCATCAACCATAGTACATTTGACAAAGCTGTTAGGGAAAACCACCTGGATTTGAAAAGCCACGTGGTAAGGCAAGCAACGTTGGACATCAGTAGTATCGAACTTGATAACACTAGGTGTTAGCACTTAGATTTTACTTCGGTTGTAAGAAAATAAGACCTAAGGTAACCTATTTCAAACCAAGCTTTAGGTAGAAGAAATAGCCATTTTCTCTACCAGAGAGGGCTCTCTCATGATATACATATGAAGGCTAAATTATACAAAGGTTTTCTTAAAACTTCTCAAAAGATATTTTCTGGTCGAAAAAGGTAAACAAGAAACATTGGGCATGGAGTCGAAACTTTCAAAGTATGATAAACCAATAAGAGATTTTCACCATAAATATTTTCACAGAGGCAAGATAGCAATCATGTTACAGTCAATTTGATTTTTCAGGCGGCATAGAAAGAAGTAAAGACATTCCATCAACAACAGATATCTATCCAGGATAAATCTATTGTCGACTTTGGAGAATAAAATGGATATTTAAATGCAGATAAAATGAGGCATAACCAGTATGAATCTCAAGTTATTTCAAACGTTCATTTAAATATAGAAGAAAAACACCATGGAAGATATAACGAAGAAGATAAACATGCACACATAAGGATAAGGAGAATAACAGACTGCAAGACTGATCAACTCATGAATCTCTGATATCAAAAGATAAGGACCATCACTGTACTGCTTTTATTTCTCAAAAATAGGCTTCAAAACACCCTTGTTTCTCAAAAAACTTTCCAACCCCTTCAACAATGACCTCCATTGTTTTTTATACAAAATTTTTAGAAGAAGTTCCACATAACTGCTTCTTCTAATCAATAATTTAAAAAGTTTAACTAAAAGATAACTGTCTTCGAGTAACCCATAACTGTCTTTCAAATAATATTACAAATTTTAAAATAAAAAGTCTTTTTGCCACTTGGCAAGACTTTTGGATATCATCATTTTGCCACATGGCAAGAGTTTCAAATGCATTTAAGTATGAACAGAATATCTGGTCTTTCCGTATTTCTCTACATAACTCCACTGATCAGCCACGGGTAAGTCATAACTGGTCATTTCCTTCACCAAGACTCGCATCTCGATATGACCTGCATAAGAAATAGGAAGAAGGTTTGCGCAAGTTGAAATCAGCATATTTAAAATTTCAAATTCCCCTGACATTTTCTCCATTAGAATTTTTCCTGTGAGCATGTGATCTAAATGCTGGAATTTTCGGTGATCCATCCTAATATCAAACAGTAATCTTTTATAATCATTTGGAGGAATTAATTCACCATTTTCGTCCCAGAAAGTTGGGAATCCCTTATTCACTAACTTGTCAAATTGTTTTTTGAACTGGATTACTTCTTTCCTTATTTCTCCTGCTTTGGCCTCGATGTTTTCGATATGTGAGTATTTTCCCAAGATCCTTCTGGCCCAAGTGATGACAGAAATTCTGTTTGTAATACTCATGGCTGTCAGGTCTGCCTCGGATAAACTATTTAAAAATGTTATTGCTCTCTGGGCTATTTCTTTCGGTTTTCTATTTAAGCTTTCCCTGACTGCCCGGCAGCTGTCAAAGGCATCTTTGGCTACCTTTTCTTTAACTCTTATATAATCCAGATACGGCCTAAGTTTTTCAGCTTCTTTAATGATCTGGTCCCACACCATATGTTTACATCCCTGCATAGCAGCTTGTCCTGTTGCATGAGCAGCCAATCCTTTATTATTACTGCTCAATTCCTGATTATTTGCCTGCAAAGTTTTTATTTCTTTTTCTTTTGCTTCATTTTCTTCTTTTAATTTCTGTATTTCTGCCTTTAACAATTTGATTTCATTATCTTTTAAACTTATTTGTGACATTGCCTGTGAAATTCCATCTACACTATTCTTATCCTCTTCTGGGCCTGCCTGTACTTGCTGCTGACTGTTCTCTGCTAATTGTTTTCTTGTTGTTGCCAACTGTTCTTCTAACATGAACCTTTCTTTTTCCCAACAATCTTTTTCGTCAGAGAGATTTAACAATTTAGCTGTGACATCATTGACTTCGTTAGATAACTCTTCTTTCTCTTTTTCTAATATTGTCAATTCTGCACCTTGAATGAGTACAGCATCTGGGATTTTTAACTTTCGTCTCAATGTTAAAATCACCTCTTCTTTCTCCTGGAGCAGTTTAGTGGCTGCAGCTCCATCTTTATTAGTTAAGTCTATTTGCAGCTTCTTAATTTGCTGTTGTCGAGACTTATTCTCTGCCTTTTCTTGTCTCAACTGATTATTTAATTTGTCTACTGAATTCTTTAGTTTGTCTGCTCTCAATGTGGCACCCAAATAGTCTGAGTATATAACTTCTCCAGCTTGTCTATGTAACAAAATTTTGTCAGGGGCATTTATCTTTGACAAATCTACACTCATCTCTGAGATCTTGTTTTTGGTCACAACTGAAAATTTTAAAGAATTTTCTTTGATGTTCCTGCTGGTGAATAAGCTTACTTCATTATTTGATATATTCCTGACTTTTGGGAACAATAGACTTGTATGTTTCGCGGATTCCTGTTTGTTTTTACTATGCTCATTAAATACGTCCATGAAATTTTTGGGTCTATTTACATCATCCCCTACAGGGTTCTCTTCAATATTGTATTCCTTCACTGTAACCTCTGGTATTTCATTTTCTGTCACTTTTGCTTCTTCTGAAATGGTTGTCAATTCCTGTGACTCGTCTGTTTTCAATCGTTTTCCTTTTTCTATCTCTTCATCATCGACGATCATAATGTCCTGTATAGGTCTTTTGGACCCCACTAATGCAGTATTTATTTCATTTTCTGTTTCCGCCGTCACTTCTTCCAATGACATTTCTTTGTCGGACTTGTCTGGAATAAATTCCTCTTTGTACTCAAGCCAGTTGGCTCTGTCTGCCATCCCTTCAACAGTTTGATGATTCAGAGCCTTAATACGATGCTCAATTCTTCTTTTGGATATGATATTGAACGGGTCATATTCCATAGCTGCATCTGTCTCAAAATTCATGTCTTTTAACAATTTCTCTATATATACAGCAGCGTTCTTATTCTTTATTGTAAACGGACCTAATGTGAAAGGGTATTTAATGTCCGTTGCTTGTCTGTGGACTAAAAAATTGTTGTCTTCTACAATCAATTTCTGTCTTAAAAACTCCAAGGCAAAAATCCTCAAGGTGAGGAATGCTGGCAACACATAGGGTTTATGCTTGAATCCATACAATCTGACCACTGTACTATCTTTTGATAAAAACCAGTCTCCTGTAGCATACTCTGTATTCAGTTGCATTGATACCTGCATTTCCGGCAACACCCTAGGCAGATTTTTTCCGAAAATCATCTTAAAGATCGTCGAGAGCATGTAATTGATGAAATTGAAAATATTGTTTTCCAGTGGAGTTGCGAAAACAATCTCTGGGAACTGTAATTCTTCCTGGCTGGATACCATAATCATTCTCATTAAAAAGGCCTGAAACCTGAAATGTTTGTGCGTGGAAAAATTGACCATCTGGTCATGCATCCTTTCGGCTATGAAAGCTTCAAAATTTAGTCGGGGAATTTGACTTTCGTCAATTCCCGACTGGACTATACCTATTCTGTACAATAAACTCAATTGAAACTCAGTTATATACAAATCCGTATCTAACCCTAAAACTACGGCCAACAGTGTCAAGACCAACTGGGTATTCTCATTAAAAAGGTTGATATCTAAAGGGTAAGGGAGTTCAGAAAGGCTAGTATCTGGTCTGAGACACGTCGACAAAAACACTTCTCTATCACTCTGAGAAGCGTGGTGAAAATTTTCAATAATCGACACCTCAGAAAAAACCTCAGGGTCGTGGGTTCGGGGTAAATCTATTTCCAGGGCTCTAATCACTTCGGCTGGCTCAATTTTGCAAATGGCTCTAGTTTTCTGACTGTTTAAAACAACTCTTTCTTCCCGTGAATAGTTTTCGGCACACCAGGAGACGAATTCTGGGAAAACAGGAAATTGGTCAGGGCAAAAAGCTATCAGAGATGACTGGTGAACTCTATGCGGGTCTATACCCTCTTTTAATAGCTCAGACAACTTAATTTTTACATCAGAGACCGGGAACCTAATAAGGGTATCGGAAACATCTCCATCTCTGTCTTCTAGGGCATCTTTTGACCTAAAAACGTCTATATCTTGTACAGTCTCCATCTAAATGCTTCTTTTAAACAAAATTTCATTTTAAAGAGAGTGACAGGTCACCAGACCCTACCTGTAAGTGCTTGCTTTTCGCCTTCTGTCGCAATTGCCGGCTTCCACCAGTCTTCGGAGCTCTCCAGGATAACGACACATACAAAATGCCGTTATGTGGAGCCTTTCCTTTTTATATAATCCTTTTTAGAATAACCTCCTTGCACCTTTATGAACGTGGGTCATCTCCAACCATTGATCTTTGAACCATTATTTTGAACCGTCAGATCTTGTCCTTTTTTATTGCACCGGCGGTATCCGCGATCGGAAAGGTGGTTTCCTTTTCCGGTTTTCTACCCACGCGGATACACCATCTGCTGACACCTGTTAAGGCGGTTTATTTACCGCGACCGCTTTCCTTTATACCCCGTGTGCACGTTCCTTGTAGCGGATGAAATATTGGCCGTCGATTTGATTGAGATGTGTATCAGCCCTCCGATCATTATAAAGTATAATGCCACGTGCCATGGCCCTACCAAGCTATCCCTGTTTGCCACGTGCTAGGACCCACCTTGCCACGTAAGGTATCTTCTCCATATTTCCGTAATAGGTGGTTCCGCGCGGCGCTATAGTGGTTTCCAATACTACTCTATCACATGCGCGGATGAATAGATATTGGACACGTGCCTTGGTGGTATTATGTCCGCTACCACTTTCCACCGTTTGCTGACGATTACTTTGGCGACGCGGGAGTGATATTAGCCATAGATCTTAATCCATAATATCTCCGTCGTCGGAACCCGGCTGAAGTTTAACCTTTTCATAAATTTGCTGGCGGACTTTATAAATATGGGTTTTTATAATATGTTTTTTATATAAAAATCTTTATTTCAACCCTTTTGTGATGATTTCTTCTCCTTTAGGTCATTTTAGCAAAAACTCTAGGTTCCTTCAGATCTGGTGTCAACAACTGGCTCCAACTGGGGATGCTATCCTCCCTGCGAGGTAGCAAAGAACATCGTAGACCAAGTGCCTGATCCATTGGGCCGCATTCAAACCACATAACCTTTTTTTTTTTTTTTTTTTTTTTTTTTTTTTACACTGTACAGGGACTTTCCTTCACTCCCATCTGTTAAGACAAATAATGTTTGAGGTGCCTCCCATTTACTGGCCCTCCAGGATAAAATTCTCCATTGCAATTTTTTAAGATAAAAGCATTTTCTCCTTGGCATCCTGCAATAATATATGGACCTTTCCATAAATGTTCAAACTTTCCATGGTGCTCTTCTTTCCTAGAATCCCATTTCAAAACCAAATCATTTATTTGAAAATATCTTTCCTTAACTTTTCTGTCAAAAGTTTTTTTCATTTTTTCTTGATGTATTTGGGTCTTGTTATATGCTTTTTCTCTGACTTCATGCAATTCTATCATTTGATTTATTCTTCTTTGCATATGATTTGGTTCTTCATCAACTTCTTGTAACAATTTCATGACTGGCAATCCTAAAGAAACAGGAAAAACTACTTCTGTACCATATACCAACTGAAAAGGGGAAGTGCCAATTGCTCTTTTTGTACTGATTCTGTCCGCCCATAGAGCATATTTCAGTTTGGTGTGCCAAGCCCTCTTATTATCCTCTAACAACTTCTTTATGATTCTCACCAAACTTTTATTTGAAGATTCGGCTAATCCATTTCCTTGTGGATAATAAGCTGTTGAATGATTCAGATGTATGTGATATTTATGACAGAAATTTATCATCTTTTTTGACTTGAACGCTGGGGCATTATCTGTCACTATCCTTTTAGGGAAACCAAACCTGGACAAAATATTTTCTTCCAAAAAGTTCATAATCACCGTCTCTGTAGCATTTCTAGTTGGGATGGCCTCAATCCATTTTGTGAAGTAATCAGTAGCAGTCAAAATCCACTTGTGTTGTCCTGAAGAATTTGGGTTAATTTCACCAATAAAATCTAACCCCCACTGTTGGAACGGTGCTTCAACTGAAATGGGTTTCAATGGAAATGGCAATAATTCTCTTTTTCCATCGAAAATTTGACATTCATGACATTTTGTTATTTCTTTATACACATCGGAATACATGCTAGGCCAGTAAAAACCAGCTCTAAGAATTTTGTTCACTGTAGCCTTCCATGAATGATGTCCTCCACACATAACTTTATGAAATTCCACCATAATATGCTGTGCCTCATTCTCTAAAAGACAATTTAACAATATACCTCCTGGATCTTTCCAAAACAAATTCCCATCTAATATGCAAAACTTTGCAGCTTTCAGTTTTACTGACCTGGCCCTCGTTTTTTCCATATCTGCAGGTGCTTGGAGATTCTGTAAGACATATACAATATCTGAGTACCAGGGAGATAAAGAGAAATCTTCAATTATTGGTGACTTTGGAACATCCTCGGACGAAGTTTCAGCCATAAAATTTATACTGAGGAAATCCCAATTTGTTTCTGTCATCATCTTAGCTAAACCTTGACCTTTGATTAATTTGGTGGGTTTAATGTCCAGGTCATATTCCAGCAATACTGCTATCCATTTTGCTCTTTTCCCTTCAGGATCTGGTTGCGTAAGAATGTCTTTTACTGTTGCTGATGGAACATGCACTATTGTATGAGAATGCAAAATATATATCCTGAAATCCTTCAATGCTTTCACCAAAGCATAAGCTTGTTTTTCCATGATGTTGTATTTTAATTCTGCATCTCTCAGAATCTTACTAAAAAATGCAATAGGCTGTTCTATACCTTCTTGATTCTTCTGCAACAGTACTCCAGCCACTGTGTGCTCCGATGCATATGTAAACATAATGAAATCCCTTGTATAATCTGGACTAATTAACACCGGTGCTTCGGTTAAAGCTTTCTTGATGTTGTCAAAGGATTTTCTTGCTTCTTCATTCCATTTAATTTCTCTATCTTTTCTCAACATTTCAGTTATATTTCTCAAAATTTCAGCAAAACTGGGAATGAACCTTCTCAACCAATTTACCCTTCCTATGAATGACTGAATCTCTTTCTTACTCCTAGGGATTCCCACCTTTTGTATTGCAGATACTCTCTCCGGATCAATCTTAATTCCTTCTTTGGATATGATATGTCCCAATAACCTTCCTTCTTCCATGCAAAAATGCGATTTCTTTGGATTTAATGAAATTCCAAATATTCTACATTTTATGAAGACTCTTTCCAAATGTTTCCAGTGATCAGCAGCGTTCTTTGAATAAACGGTGATATCATCCATGTACACCACCACAATTTTGTCTCTTTCATCTGCAAATGCAATATCCATAGCTCTCTGAAATGTTGCTCCTGCATTCATTAGACCAAATGGCATTTTGGCATACATAAACGTTCCCCAAGGAGTAGTAAAAGCAGTTTTTTCTTGATCTTCTGGATGAACTTTGATTTGATTATAACCCGAAAAACCATCTAGCATGTAAATTCTCTCGGCTCCCACAACTTGTTGTAAAACCTGGTCCATTTTAGGGAGTGGATAATTATCTTTCAAAGAAGCTCTGTTCAAGTTTCTAAAATCCACACAGAGCCTTATTTCTCCATTCTTTTTCCTTACAGGTACTAAATTTGCTAACCACTTGGAAAACCTCAAAGACACAATAATCTTAGCATCAAACAACTTCCTCACCTCTTTTTCTATCACTGGCAGTAGTTTGGGATTTATTCTTCTCAACTTTTGCTTAAAAGGCTTTTCACCTGGTTTAATTGGGATTGTATGTTGTATAACAGAAATATCATATTCCTTTAAATCCTCATAGCTCCAAGCAAAAACATCTGAAAATCTTTTCATTACGTCCACACTTTTATCTTCTTCTTTTCTTGGTAATTTCTTTGAAAGTTTTACCAATTTGGGATCTTTTTCAGAACCCAAATTATAATCTTTTACATCTTCAGGTTTAGGTTCAATCTTGGGATTCTTTACCACATCATTTTTATCAAATAGCTTTTCTAAAGGAATTAAACCTCTAGGGATAACATTATTCTTTAGTTGAATAATATCCTTACCTCCGATCCTCTGCTTGAATTTTTCGGCTTCCTCCGGAGAATCCACTTCATCTGGACCCATCTCATCACCTTCTGCGTCAATAGATCTGTAGTTGAACTCATCTGTCATTTCCAAAAAGCGTTTGATCTGTTCGTCATCTTCAAAGACCTGCCTATGCTTGACATTGTATGGAATAGATGGTCTATGTATGATTTCGATATTATATTCCTTTTTAGAAAAGACGGGAGTTTTGAACGCAGCTCCTGCAGTGGCTAAAGAATCTGCTACAGTGTTGCTAACTCGGGGAATTGAGATAACATCATGTTCATCAAAGAAGTTTTCCAGTAAATCCCACACTTCATTCCTATAGGACCTCATTTTTGGGTGTTTGGTCTGATAAATAGCTTTTACTTGATTTATAACCAATTCAGAATCTCCGAATACCTCAATCTTTTTTGCTTTCAAATCCTTTAACACATTCAATCCCAGAATTAAGGCCTCATACTCTGCAACATTGTTGGTACACTCAAAATTCAATTGGTAAGAAAACATTAGAAATTCTCTGTCAGGTGTAATTATCCATACTCCTGCTCCAGCTCCTTCTCTGCTTCTAGCTCCATCAAAGTGCATCGTCCAAGTACCTTCTTTCCTGATCTTTTCTCTTAACAATTTTTCCTCCTTATTTTCTTTAGGTTCAATTAAATCAATCTTTTCCTTAGATTCAACATCATTGTACAAAATGCAAGAACCCAAATCGGTGTCTAAAGCATATATGGCATGTTTCTCAGGTTCTTTTAGATCACTTACCAAATAAGAAGCTCTCTTTTCAGTATACAATCTTCTGTGTACCCCTAACACCGGAATAGTAGCGAAAGACATATCCATTTGTAGAGTTCCCTTTAACTTTGAAGCCCACGACCTGGACAATAACATACCAAATTTTGCAGGAATATCGGCAACCACCACATCCATGAGAATACCTTTGGCTGGTATTTTACTGAGATTGACTGTCAAATCTTTAATTAACCCTAAACATTTAACTTTCCTTGAATCAAAAGAAAATAAGTCATCATAAGGTCTTGTGATTTCCAATCCCAAAGAATCTACTACAAGTTTGGGCATCAAATTATGAGAAGCTCCGGAATCCAACATACAGTTATGTACCACTTTATCATGAATATCCAAATTCACATAGAAAGGAGAAACTTCTTCCAAACTATTGTCTTCCATTCTTGATCCTAAACAGATATTAGGATTATCATCATCTAATTCCAAAGTGTCTACTTCCACCCGATTTTCTACCTGCATCATCTTGAAAATTTGTTCCTTGTATTCCTTGTTCTTCAGTATTTCATTAAAGGGTACGGAAATCTTGACTTTTGACATTTCATTCTGTATGCTGAAAGGAACCAAATTTTTATCACTTTCCTTCATTGGATCTTTCTTGATGTCTGGAATTACCTTGGGTACATATTCATTTTCTTTTCTTTTAGTTTGTGGTTCAGGCTGACTAGTAGAAGTTTTATCAGTATTTCTCTTTGACTTGCCTATTGGTTCTTTCCCTTTGTCAATTACAACATCTCGGTTCCTTAAATTTATCTTTCTTTGAAGATTGTTTATGGCATTTTGATAACCAATCTGGTATTGATCACTTCCTGTCTCCAGACTACAACATTCTCCTTCTGCCATGAACATATCATGCTCCTGTTTAGTCAAATACACTTCTGGATCAGAACTGCCACAGTGGTGAATATCTCCTTCGGGCATTTCGGCTTCAGCTTCTCCAGCAATATAATTTTCAGGAAAAGGCAGTCGGACTTGATCCTCTTCTGCATTCCTTGGGTTTGGCTGTCCTCTCGGCCTTACAGCTGGAACAAAAGGCCTCCTAAAGTTCGGGTTTCTGATTTGAGGTTCTGTTTGTTCCTTATTTGGAGTTTTGTTGTCCACTACTAATCTTTCTAGCAACTTTTCCATAGTTTTCATCATTGTTTCGAATTTTATATCTGTAGAGGAAGAAGAAGAAGAAGCTACATTTTGATTATCTTCTCTAATTTTCTTTCTATCCATATCTCTATGTCTCATTTTCCCGGAAGCCATCATATTAGCCTCAACTTCTACTGCATCTTTCATCATTATTGCCAAAGTAGTAGACCTTCTTTCTCTTAATGTGCATGAAAAATCACCCTCAAAAGCATCAGCATAATGTAACTTGGCTGCTCCTACTGGAGGTTTTATATCTGTAGGGATTGAATTATAGATTTTCATAAATCTGGCAGAAAACTCCTGAACTGACTCAAAACCTCCCTTTTTCAGATTGTTATACTGGGTCAATACCTGTGAAGGATTTTTCTGATCTTCCCATCTTTCGATAAAAAGGGTTGTAAAGGCATCATAATTTGCAATAGATCCAGCGGCTAAAGCTCTAAACCATTTTTTCACTTCACCTCTCAAGCTTTGAGCAAACAACCTCATTTTAGCATCATCAAAGTCTACTTCTTCTAAATCAATAAAATCGCTGAAATTATCAACATGTTGCTGTGCTGTATAATTTCCCTCATTATCAAAAGTAAAGATTCTTTGTGCATAATTTTGAGGTAAATCATGTAAAACTGCTGGCAAAACTAAAGGAGCAAATCTGGCAGCCATGGGTGGTGGATTATAAGGTGCAACTACCGTCGCCTGTTGTCTATTACCCTGTACAGGTATTCTTTGGGCCTTGGATATTTCAGGTGCTTTCTTTTCAGATCTTTGTAAATTTTCCCAAACAGATTTTAAAGAATAGTCCCACAAACTTTTTGGATCAACTTTTGTTTCTTTCAAATCAGAATCTGACTTAGTCCTAAACAGAATCTTTTCACTTGAACCAATATTTTCTTCCTCAAACAAATGTTCTTGCAAAGAAGGGAATATATTCGAAAACTGAGAAATACCTTCTTTCGTCTTGCCTTTGACTTTCTCCGTCTTGAGGAGCTTTTCTGGATTATCTACGCCTGAAAAGAACTGCGAACCGGGATTCCTTCTTGTAGCCACAATGTCTTTCTCAACTTACTCTCAAAACTTCTAAAAACTGTCACAAGTGAAGTCGCCAGGGCAATATCTACAACCAATTTGTTTCAAACTTCCTTGCCCAAGAAATTTGAGCTTTCTTTGTCGTTTCTCCCAGGGAAAATTTCACTTTCGTTCCCCAGCAACGGCGCCAAAATGTTAGCACTTAGATTTTACTTCGGTTGTAAGAAAATAAGACCTAAGGTAACCTATTTCAAACCAAGCTTTAGGTAGAAGAAATAGCCATTTTCTCTACCAGAGAGGGCTCTCTCATGATTTACATATGAAGGCTAAATTATACAAAGGTTTTCTTAAAACTTCTCAAAAGATATTTTCTGGTCGAAAAAGGTAAACAAGAAACATTGGGCATGGAGTCGAAACTTTCAAAGTATGATAATCCAATAAGAGATTTTCACCATAAAGATTTTCACAGAGGCATGATAGCAATCATGTTACAGTCAATTTGATTTTTCAGGCGGCATAGAAAGAAGTAAAGACATTCCATCAACAACAGGTATCTATCCAGGATAAATCTATTGTCGACTTTGGAGAATAAAATGGATATTTAAATGCAGATAAAATGAGGCATAACCAGTATGAATCTCAAGTTATTTCAAACGTTCATTTAAATATAGAAGAAAAACACCATGGAAGATATAACGAAGAAGATAAACATGCACACATAAGGATAAGGAGAATAACAGACTGCAAGACTGATCAACTCATGAATCTCTGATATCAAAAGATAAGGACCATCACTGTACTGCTTTTATTTCTCAAAAATAGGCTTCAAAACACCCTTGTTTCTCAAAAAACTTTCCAACCCCTTCAACAATGACCTCCATTGTTTTTTATACAAAATTTTTAGAAGAAGTTCCACATAACTGCTTCTTCTAATCAATAATTTAAAAAGTTTAACTAAAAGATAACTGTCTTCGAGTAACCCATAACTGTCTTTCAAATAATATTACAAATTTTAAAATAAAAAGTCTTTTTGCCACTTGGCAAGACTTTTGGATATCATCATTTTGCCACATGGCAAGAGTTTCAAATGCATTTAAGTATGAACAGAATATCTGGTCTTTCCGTATTTCTCTACATAACTCCACTGATCAGCCACGGGTAAGTCATAACTGGTCATTTCCTTCACCAAGACTCGCATCTCGATATGACCTGCATAAGAAATAGGAAGAAGGTTTGCGCAAGTTGAAATCAGCATATTTAAAATTTCAAATTCCCCTGACATTTTCTCCATTAGAATTTTTCCTGTGAGCATGTGATCTAAATGCTGGAATTTTCGGTGATCCATCCTAATATCAAACAGTAATATTTTATAATCATTTGGAGGAATTAATTCACCATTTTCATCCCGGAAAGATGGGAATCCCTTATTCACTAACTTGTCAAATTGTTTTTTGAACTGGATTACTTCTTTCCTTATTTCTCCTGCTTTGGCCTCGATGTTTTCGATATGTGAGTATTTGCCCAAGATCCTTCGGGCCCAAGTGATGACAGAAATTATGTTTGTAATACTCATGGCTGTCAGGTCTGCCTTGGATAAACTATTTAAAAATGTTATTGCTCTCTGGGCTATTTCTTTCGGTTTTCTATTTAAGCTTTCCCTGACTGCCCGGCAACTGTCAAAGGCATCTTTGGCTACCTTTTCTTTAACTCTTATATAATCCAGATACGGCCTAAGTTTTTCAGCTTCTTTAATGATCTGGTCCCACACCATATGTTTACATCCCTGCATAGCAGCTTGTCCTGTTGCATGAGCAGCCAATCCTTTATTATTACTGCTCAATTCCTGATTATTTGCCTGCAAAGTTTTTATTTCTTTTTCTTTTTCTTCATTTTCTTCTTTTAATTTCTGTATTTCTGCCTTTAACAATTTGATTTCATTATCTTTTAAACTTATTTGTGACATTGCCTGTGAAATTCCATCTACACTATTCTTATCCTCTTCTGGGCCTGCCTGTACTTGCTGCTGACTGTTCTCTGCTAATTGTTTTCTTGCTGTTGCCAACTGTTCTTCTAACATGAACCTTTCCTTTTCCCAACAATCTTTTTCGTCGGAGAGCTTTAACAATTTAGCTGTGACATCATTGACTTCGTTAGATAACTCTTCTTTCTCTTTTTCTAATATTGTCAATTCTGCACCTTGAATGAGTACAGCATCTGGGATTTTTAACTTTCGTCTCAATGTTAAAATCACCTCTTCTTTCTCCTGGAGCAGTTTAGTGGCTGCAGCTCCATCTTTATTAGTTAAGTCTATTTGCAGCTTCTTAATTTGCTGTTGTCGAGACTTATTCTCTGCCTTTTCTTGTCTCAACTGATTATTTAATTTGTCTACTGAATTCTTTAGTTTGTCTGCTCTCAATGTGGCACCCAAATAGTCTGAGTATATAACTTCTCCAGCTTGTCTATGTAACAAAATTTTGTCAGGGGCATTTATCTTTGACAAATCTACACTCATCTCTGAGATCTTGTTTTTGGTCACCACTGAAAATTTTAAAGAATTTTCTTTGATGTTCCTGCTGGTGAATAAGCTTACTTCATTATTTGATATATTCCTGACTTTTGGGAACAATAGACTTGTATGTTTCGCGGATTCCTGTTTGTTTTTACTATGCTCATTAAATACGTCCATGAAATTTTTGGGTCTATTTACATCATCCCCTACAGGGTTCTCTTCAATATTGTATTCCTTCACTGTAACCTCTGGTATTTCATTTTCTGTCACTTTTGCTTCTTCTGAAATGGTTGTCAATTCCTGTGACTCGTCTGTTTTCAATCGTTTTCCTTTTTCTATCTCTTCATCATCGACGATCATAATGTCCTGTATAGGTCTTTTGGACCCCACTAATGCAGTATTTATTTCATTTTCTGTTTCCGCCGTCGCTTCTTCCAATGACATTTCTTTGTCGGACTTGTCTGGAATAAATTCCTCTTTGTACTCAAGCCAGTTGGCTCTGTCTGCCATCCCTTCAACAGTTTGATGATTCAGAGCCTTAATACGATGCTCAATTCTTCTTTTGGATATGATATTGAACGGGTCATATTCTATAGCTGCATCTGTCTCAAAATTCATGTCTTTTAACAATTTCTCTATATATACAGCAGCGTTCTTATTCTTTATTGTAAACGGACCTAATGTGAAAGGGTATTTAATGTCCGTTGCTTGTCTGTGGACTAAAAAATTGTTGTCTTCTACAATCAATTTCTGTCTTAAAAACTCCAAGGCAAAAATCCTCAAGGTGAGGAATGCTGGCAACACATAGGGTTTATGCTTGAATCCATACAATCTGACCACTGTACTATCTTTTGATAAAAGCCAGTCTCCTGTAGCATACTCTGTATTCAGTTGCATTGATACCTGCATTTTCGGCAACACCCTAGGCAGATTTTTTCCGAAAATCATCTTAAAGATCGTCGAGAGCATGTAATTGATGAAATTGAAAATATTGTTTTCCAGTGGAGTTGCGAAAACAATCTCTGGGAACTGTAATTCTTCCTGGCTGGATACCATAATCATTCTCATTAAAAAGGCCTGAAACCTGAAATGTCTGTGCGTGGAAAAATTGACCATCTGGTCATGCATCCTTTCGGCTATGAAAGCTTCAAAATTTAGTCGGGGAATTTGACTTTCGTCAATTCCCGACTGGACTATACTTATTCTGTACAATAAACTCAATTGAAACTCAGTTATATACAAATCCGTATCTAACCCTAAAACTACGGCCAACAGTGTCAAGACCAACTCGGTATTCTCATTAAAAAGGTTGATATCTAAAGGGTAAGGGAGTTCAGAAAGGCTAGTCTCTGGTCTGAGACACGTCGACAAAAACACTTCTCTATCACTCTGAGAAGCGTGGTGAAAATTTTCAATAATCGACACCTCAGAAAAAACCTCAGGGTCGTGGGTTCAGGGTAAATCTATTTCCAGGGCTCTAATCACTTCGGCTGGCTCAATTTTGCAAATGGCTCTAGTTTTCTGACTGTTTAAAACAACTCTTTCTTCCCGTGAATAGTTTTCGGCACACCAGGAGACGAATTCTGGGAAAACAGGAAATTGGTCAGGGCAAAAAGCTATTAGAGATGACTGGTGAACTCTATGCGGGTCTATACCCTCTTTTAATAGCTCAGACAACTTAATTTTTACATCAGAGACCGGGAACCTAATAAGGGTATCGAAAACATCTCCATCTCTGTCTTCTAGGGCATCTTTTGACCTAAAAACGTCTATATCTTGTACAGTCTCCATCTAAATGCTTCTTTTAAACAAAATTCCGTTTTAAAGAGAGTGACAGGTCACCAGACCCTACCTGTAAGTGCTTGCTTTTCGCCTTCTGTCGCAATTGCCGGCTTCCACCAGTCTTCGGAGCTCTCCAGGATAACGACACATACAAAATTCCGTTATGTGGAGCCTTTCCTTTTTATATAAGCCTTTTTAGAATAACCTCCTTGCACCTTTATGAACGTGGGTCATCTCCAACCATTGATCTTTGAACCATTATTTTGAACCGTCAGATCTTGTACTTTTTTATTGCACCGGCGGTATCCGCGATCGGAAAGGTGGTTTCCTTTTTCGGTTTGCTACCCACGCGGATACACCATCTGCTGACACCTGTTAAGGCGGTTTATTTACCGCGACCGCTTTCCTTTATACCCCGTGTGCACGTTCCTTGTAGCGGATGAAATATTGGCCGTCGATTTGATTGAGATGTGTATCAGCCCTCCGATCATTATAAAGTATAATGCCACGCGCCATGGCCCTACCAAGCTATCCCTGTTTGCCACGTGCTAGGACCCACCTTGCCACGTAAGGTATCTTCTCCATATTTCTGTAATAGGTGGTTCCGCGCGGCGCTATAGTGGTTTCCAATACCACTCTATCACATGCGCGGATGAATAGATATTGGACACGTGCCTTGGTGGTATTATGTCCACTACCACTTTCCACCGTTTGCTAACGATTACTTTGGCGACGCGGGAGTGATATTAACCGTAGATCTTAATCCATAATATCTCCGCCGTCGGAACCCGGCTGAAGTTTAACCTTTTCATAAATTTGCTGGCGGACTTTATAAATATGGGTTTTTATAATATGTTTTTTATATAAAAATCTTTATTTCAACCCTTTTGTGATGATTTCTTCTCCTTTAGGTCATTTTAGCAAAAACTCTAGGTTCCTTCAGATCTGGTGTCAACACTAGGAATTCCCCCATCCTAAACTCCTAACGCACTCAAAGGGGCATGCTTCTGAGAAGGACAAGCTTGCAAAACTTCAAGAGCCGACATGGCACACGGAGTTTGTCCCAAATATTCTACAATGGAGTAGTTCTAGGAGGCTCGAGCATTAGGATTATGCGTGGAGTGATTGAGAACACCTTTCGGTATCTGTGGCATAATAGAAGGCTTCTCGATATGCAAGGAATTATCAGGAGGAGGGGGAGGCTCATTCCCCAAATTCGGTTGTGGTGCACCATAATCACGTTGACAAGTAGCAACACAAACCTCCAACTGAACCATATTCACACATCCATAACCACTAGTATTGGATGAAGATGTTGTCGTTTCATTAGTACCATAACCAGTGGTGGGAGCATGCAAAGCCATGTTCTGGTGATGAGGTAGGGGATCCTTCAGCAAAGATGGGCACTTTGCCAAATGCTTCGATGCTTCTTCAATACGTGGACATAAGTGAGTAAGATGATCCTCCCCACAAAGCTTGCAAGGGAATTTCACCTTACGCCTAGGTTTACGATCCTCGCCAGCATTAGCGCCTTCCCGAGGAGGGTTGGAATTCTCTTTACGAGGAGTATTACGATTGCTATTGTTGTTACTTCCATTGTTTCCACCCCTACGATTATTTCTCCCCTTTTTCTTACCACCAGGCTACTGGTTACTCGACGGTTTCGTTGATTGCACATTGTGTACATCAGACGATGGAGTGGAAGTGGACAAGGTGTGAACCTGCCTGGGAGCAGACTGGTTTAGCGACAAATTTTGCATTTGATTAGCTACCAAGTATACAGGGCGAGTGCATGTGGACCCCATGATGCCATCGGCATGTGGTCCAGGAACTGACGTGGGCTCATGTCTTGTTCTCGGTGCGTCAGGAATAATGTCATACAAGATGCCAGACTGAGAATAAAGTAGATCTAACTGCTGGACTTTCAAGATAGCTTGTTCCTCAGTCACAATGCCGGACATCGAAACATCCTTAGCAATGTATGGGAGTAAAGACTTAAGGAACCATTCCAACAGGAACTCTAGAGGAATGTTGGCTTTCACTAATCTCTTCCGCCGACACCACTCTTGAACATGGTTAGAAATATGTGTGGCCTTATTCTGACAGAAGGTGGACAAAAACTCAGTACTAGTATCATAACGAACCGGTAACTAGAAATGGTCTAAGAAAACCAAAGCAATCTCGTTGAATCCCGTATAGGTGTTTCCGGGCAACTCCACATACCACTTCGCGGCTGCCCCCGTGAGGGTGCGTTGAAATAGTCGTAATCGAATGGAATCATGATTCAACGAGTTGGAGGAGCACCAAAGGTGAAATGTCATCACATGATCTCCCGGGTCCTCACCACCTTTCCCTTCAAACTTTGGAATGTTCGAAGGGATCTTGGTAGGGACCGGGGGCCAAGTAGGGTCATGACACACCGGATCATTCGTGAACTTTGAAAGATCCAGGAGATTCAAGCGTGCAAGGAATCGGAGCTGCGGCTGGAAAGCTTGATTATAAGCCCCCATAAAAGGTTGGCTAAACGGAACTATGTTGTAAGATGGACCAAAAGCTTGACCATGAGGGTTAAACTACTAATAATGAGGACCTGACGGCCCATAAGCTTGCACATGGACATAAGATGGATAACCTCCCCCTGCCTGACCCATTTGAGAGTAAACAGGTATATGTGCGTTTTCAGCACCATATTGGGGTGGTGGGTGATACTAGTGGCCAGCACCGACTGTGTTGTAGTAAGGGTTGCCACCATGGGTATGGGGCATGTATGTACTATTCATAGTGGGAACCATGTTGTATAGACCTTAATGGTATGGTATGTTCCCACCCCCAATATTAGGATTAGCTTGACCAGTCATGTGATGACCATAAGCATGAGAAGTATTCCCAGGTCCAATATGGGTGTGACCAATAGCAGGGTTGGTGGTGTGATGTCCATGTGGATAGGAAATATTCCCACCCCCTACATTACTATTACTAGCAGCAGTAGTGGATGCAAAATTATGCGGTATGTGTCCACCCCCGTGGTTGGTGTCGAGCACCCTATATGCAGATAAATTATCACCAACACACAGAGCATGCGAGATTTATTGTCAACCCGAGAAAGTCTTTTTATTTCAAAGGATAATGCACAGTATATGCTTAAACATTAATTCATTACAATTGCCTACTGTTATACCCTAACAACTATGTTCATACCAAGGAGCTGTGTAGTCCCAATCACTGTCTAATTACTATTCTACCATGCATCGACAAGAAATCAATTGAGCTTCAAAGATAATTGCAGATACAAAGAAATACTACTCTTGTCTTAGAACAAATAACTCACTGCTTCAAACTGATCACTCTCGCAAACCATAAACAGAAACTGAATATTAATCTAGAAATTCATATGCAAAGGATTGAGTTCAGCTGTTCTAAGAAATTGAAATGCAGAAATGAAAATCAACAATCAGACAGGAAAGATAAATTATAAAAGGGCTCATGGGATCACACTTAACTGTAAGATGAACAAGGTTGTGTACAATTGCCAAATGAAATGCATAAAGAAAGCCCTACTCAGTCGACTATTATTCTACACCATTCACCAATCTCAAAGAAATATAATATTAACTACTGAAAATCCACATCACACTTACCACTGCTGCGTACAAAGAAATTATCATAAATAAAACACACAACAATAAATTCGAAATCCTATTTTAACTCAGCAATCTCTGTGGAAGACGGGCCCAGCCTTCACACAGAGATGCTGGCCGAACAACAAAAATTCTATTAGCTCAAAAGCAACCCCTTATATTAACAGAAGAATGAGTACACAGTTTTGCTTAGCTGCTAATACAATGAAAAAATTATATGTTGTTCAACCCCTGGGTCGAGGCAGCTCCCCATATTTATACATATGAATCATAACATCAAATCCTATAATCGGGCAGCCATGAAGATATCTGATCTTCAGGCGCCCTAAATAACTAGCTGTTACAATACGTGGCAGAACAGAGATATCAAAATATGAGGAAGTTATCAATTGACCCAAGAGTGGTGATCCTCCCAGATCACAGCTAGACTCGAGCAGCAACATACTTAAGATAGCGCATTCTGTTACAACTGCCTTGTCACAGCTGTGCCTTAATTGATGATTCGAGCCCCGAAAATCCCTTTGTAAGCAGCGAACACTTTTAAAGACTTGTTCAGCCACACCTTCCTGCAGCCCACTTATTTCAACTACCTTCATAAATCGTCACATGTTAGCACAATTGAGAGATACAGAGCTTTAATTATCACAATCATAAGCATTAATAAAATAAAACAATGATCAGTCATACCTTGGTAATTTGGGGAATAAGGTAAGGACAATAGGTCTGATTGCCATGATAAGTGGTGTAGGACAGGGGCAGGAAAGATAATTAAATATGATTAAAAAGGGCCAATTCTGGGCTCAACATCTCCCCCCAACTACCCTATTGCATGTCCTCATGCAACAACCTGCATCTGAATCCTGTACTGAGCTCTATCCAAGGAGAGAGGAAGAAGTGTAGGAAACTCAGGCACCTTATCTACCTTTTGAAAGGCCTCTGTGAGTAACCCAGTATCTTCCAACCTCACCGTTCCCCTTCCACTGCTACTTGCTGGTGTCTGGGAATGCAGTTGGTGTAGTGGGAATCTTCCTGCAGTCTGATTATGCTATGCCTGGGGGAGTTGGAAGGAAATCCTCAATCTGAATCCAACTCAATGACATCTCTAGGAGGTGGAAGCACTGGTTCTTGTGGGACAGTGTCTTCCAGCGCATCTAGGTTTAACAAGAGAGTTGCTGGTTCTTGTGTAACAGCAACATCCTTTAAACCTTCTTCAGCAGCTACCTTTATTGATTTTGGAGACACTGGTTCTTGTGCAGCAGTGTCTTCTTTGTCCTTCTGCTGCTGAGATTGGATATCCTTCTCATCGTGCAACCCTTCCTCCAAGATTTTGGTGTCACCTGAGCATGGTGTCTGTACCTGTTCATCTTCACTCCACTGTGTATTGGGAATGATATCCACTCCAGGGTTATCTTTTGAATGAAATGCAGGAATTCCTGCTGCAGCTTCCAAGGGTGTTGGTTCTTGTGTAGCAACATCTTGGCTTGCCTCTTCATCCTTCTGTTGTTGCAACTCTTCTCCTATGAGCTCCGTGTCATGGGAGTCCTCTGGGGTTACAACCCAGAGTTCATCATTAAACTCCAGAGTCTCCTCCATTCCAGGTTCTTCTCCCATCTGTTTGGCCGATTGGACAAGTATATTCAGGTTTGCTGGTTCTTGTGTTGCAGCATCCTGTTCCAATTTATCACTGTCCTGCCTTTCTGTCTCTTCTTCTAAAATTTCTGTGTCTTGGGAGCATTCTGGGGTTACGGCATAAAATTCTTCATTGGCCTCCAAAGTATCCTTCATTCCAAGTTCTTCTCCCATCTGATCTATGACCTCTGTATCGTGGGAACACTCTGGTGTTTCAATATATTCCTTTATAAGCTCCAGAGCATCCCCCATCCCATGTTCTTCTCCTACCTGTTCCATAATTTCTGCATCGTGGGAAGTGGCAGCTTCAGCAAGGATGTTTAAAAGTGCTGGTTCTTGTGTGACAGCACCTTCTTTTTCCACTACTTCCCCCACTGTGGCCACAGGCTGTTGTGCTGAATAAGTGTTAAGTAGAATTTTATGGCCTGCTTCCTTAAAGATTTCTCCACAGGTGGGGCAGAGTATTCGTTCATCCTCCTCCCTAGCTCCAGCAGAATCTGATTCCTCCACTTGGTCTGCAGCCTCTATCAATGTATACATTTTTCTTTCACCCTGTTTTCTGCAGGTTTCCTTCCATATTTCCAATTCCCTCCTAAGCACTTGGAGGTCCTCTTTTAACATTGCATTCTCAGCCAGAAGTCCTTCAATTCCAGGTTCTTCCTCCACTGGCCTTTGTGGAGCATCCATCGGTCTTGGTACAAGGATTGGGGGCTCAACCTATGCCTCTAAGGTTGCCCATCTTTTCCTAGCTGCCTCTGCTGCTGTAGTTGATCAAGTTCTTTTCTTTCTGATTGGTGCTATTAAGTTAAATTCATTGGTGGCTCTCTTTCTTTTCTTTTGTGGTGTTGTCTTTTGTGGAGCTAGGACATAGGGAACCAAAGCTGAGGTCGAAGGAATGTTTCCTCGCTCCTCATGCTGTTCTTCTTCAATTACAGCTCCTCCTCCTACCCACTCAGGTGAAGACTCAATTGTTACCAGCTCAATGTCTTCTTCCATTGCTCTTGCTCTGTCATCTTCAGGTTCCATTGTCGCAGCATTTGATGCTGCTCCAATTTCACCTTCTGCTGTCGGAGCTACCCTGTTATCTGGGTTTTCCACAAAGGTTTTCTCTACACCATCGCCTAATGGCTCTGTTTGTGCCTGCAATTGTTCTCCTTCAAATGCAGTTTCATCCCCCAATGGTTCTGCTTGTGCCGTAGGTTCATCCCCCTCGAATGGCTCTGACTGTGCCCCTAGTTGTTCTTCCTCTAATGTAGTTTCATCCCCCCTAGATGGCCCAGCTTGTGCCCCTGGTTGTTGTTCTTCTACTGTGGTTTCACCCACCCCGGATGGTCCTTCTTGTGCCCTCGGTTGCTGTTCTTCTTCCATTTCATCCCCCCCCCAATTTCAATGGAGGAACTCCGGTCCTCCTATTGTGGTGGAACCGGTATTTGCTTTAATGGGACGACCCGCAAGGGAACGGGTTGCTGAGGTCGGTTTATGAACTGTTCCCAGGTTATATGGTGTTGGGCAAGGGTCCTTATAATAATTAATTTGATAAGGCCATGGTGGGTGAGAGAGGAAAGTGGGTGCTTAGCAGAATGAACAAATGTGGCCATATGACGCAAGTCGTGCAATAAATAGTATGGAATGTTCAATAAAATGCCATGGCGGAGATGAGAAAGCAAAGGAAGTTCAGAGTTATACACAGTTTGATATCTACCTTCACAAGTAATGTACTTCTTGAGAAAGACAGCAACCTGGTCCCATGGTCGCGGCAGTGAGTTCAGTGCAATCCCTCTTCTGGATGCTTCAACTTGCTCCCCTGTGAGTAAGAATTCTTCACGTGCAACAGTTGTAGGGACTCGTCGGTTAAACCATGGTTTTCCCACCATTGGGATGGCTGTAACCTCAGATATAATGATCTCAGAGACTTCTATGCGCAGCCCCCACACCGTGGAGTGAGTTTTGGTAAGATTCAAAGCAAATTGCAGGGCTGCGTCTCGATCGAATCCATCCAATCGTTCAAAGAATTTGAGCCAGCCAGCAGCTTGAAAAATGGCAAGAAATTGAAGATTTCGCCCGAGTTCTCGTGTATTGAAAGGTTCATGGCGAACTGGAATCCCCATGGTCCTGGCTGCAAGCTGAAGTTGCTATTCCACTGATTACAGTATCCCAGAATGGAAGTTGCAGCACAGAGGATGCACGAATCGCTGAGCGGAGACGTTGAGAGAATGGGCAAATTTGGAAAGTTGAGCACAGAAAAGCGTTTGAAATTTCCATGCCGAATTGGGGAAGGTGGCAGTTATTAGCGTTTACGTCGTACGAGGGAAAGGTTTAATCAGGTATAATGGTGGTACGAGTGAAGGTACGAACAATATCATTTAAATGATATCAATGCTAAATCACGTGATAAATGAAAGCCATACCTCATAAAATTGTGCGTCGGAATGCTGCGGAAAATGGTGGAGCATGCAGTTGGTGACGTTGCGGAGCCGAACTCGTGCACAGTCGGACATGTGATCATGATGACTCGGATAAGGCATAATTTCCTTCCGCTGGTGAAACACAAACCATCGCGTCCTCGGGGTCGGAATGATGGATTTGTCGGCACGACTGGTGTGAATCAGCACCATGATTTAGCAAGTTTGAAACAATTCTTCTGTTAACACAGGAGTTACCACTGCAAGTTGCAAAAAAAAATGATAGCACGGCCAACGAAAAGGATGTTGCAGTCGTCAGGAAGTATGTTGCAGCCGCCGGGAAGAAGTTACAGCCACCGGAAAAGAATTCACGGTAGCCGGGAAAAGAATTTATGGCATCGGGGAAAATTACGGCTGTGACGGAAAAGTTTTACGGTGGCGGGAAAATTTTTTTTCACGACGGTGGGAAATATGTTGCAGCCTGTCGGAAAAGTTGTTGCAGCTACGGGAAAATGGTTGCGGCTGCCAGAAAATAGTTCACGTCCATCGGAAAAAGTTCACAGCTACCGGGAAAAAGATTTGACTGGTCGAAACGATAACACAGATGCTGGAAAATGATGTTGCAGCCGCTGTGACATGATGTTGCAGCTACGGGAAAATGGTTGCGGCTGCCGGAAAATAGTTCAAGTCCATCGGGAAAAGTTCACAGCTACCGGAAAAATATTTTACCGGTCAACGGAAAATGATAATGCAGCCGCTGGAAAATTATGTTGCAGCCGCTGTGACATGATGTTGCAGCCACTGAAAAGAAGTTGCAGCTGCGGGAAAATGGTTTGCGACCGCAGGGCAATGAGGTGGTGGGCCGCTGGAACATGAGGTGGCAGCCGCTGGAAAATGAGGTGGCAGCCCGAAAAAGATGTTGCAGCTGCCGATGTTGCAACTGCCAAAAAAGATTAACGGCAGCCGAGAAAACGGATTTGCGGCCGCGGGGAAATGATGTGGCAGGCGATGGAAAATGAGGTGGCGGCCGCTGGGACATGGTGTTGCAGCTGCCGAAAAGGATGTTGCAGCTGCCGGGAAAAATGTTGCAGCTACCGGGAAAAAGGATTTGCGGCAGTGGAAATGAATTTATGGTTGACGGGTAATGATGTCACGGTTGCCGGAAAATATGTTGCAGCTGCCGGAAAAGATGTTGCAGCTACCGAAAAATATGTTGCAGCTGCCGGATTTTTTTTTTTTTCTTTTTAGCAAAAGGAAAATACAGCGCAGGACGGTACAAGGAGAATTTCGCTTGACGGGCCCAAACTGGTTGTTCTGCTGGCGCTTCCCTGAATTTTTTTGAAAAATGACAGCAAACGAAAAGATCAAATGCAAAGAGAAAGAAAACAACAATTATACGCTACAGTAGGAAATTATTTATGTACAGCGAATACGATTTTCAGTTTAAGGATTGGCAAAGGCAGAGAAAAATTTCTGCTCTGGTGCCAACTGATAATCTAGATCAGCAGCAATTTGTGAAATGAATGCATCTTTCGATATGGGCTTACGATACAGTCGCAGTCTGTGGCCGTTAGCAAGTAATGGTATACGGTTTTCATCAATGGTCACCAGGTGAACAGTGCCGTTGTCAAATACCCTGTCGACCAAATATGGACCCAGCCATCTTGTACGTAATTTTCCTTTAAAATCCTTCTTGAATCTGGAGTCATATAATAGCGCCCAGTCTCCTTCACAGAAGATTTTCTTTTTTGATGAATCGGTCATGCCAGTTAGATCTCTGTTGCTGAAGCAGCACAGTCTGGTCTACTGCAGCTAACCGTTTCTCATCCAGTTCATTTAATTGATTCAATCTTCTCTTCTGGGCTTCTATTACATCCAGATTCATTTCGGTGGCTGTTTTCAGGGTCTTGATCTCAAATTCAATTGGAAAGATGGCACTCTTTCCATACACCAGATCATAGGGAGAAAACCCTGTGGTGTTGCGCCAAGTTGTGCGATATGCCCACAGTGATTCTAGAAGCCTGTCAGCCCAATCCTTTCGATGGATTTTAACTGTTTTAGTAAGGATTGCTTCAATAACTTTATTAGTACTTTCCACCTGACCATTGGCCTGGGGGTGATAAGGTGAAGCTATCCTATGCTGCACATGATACTTCCGGAGCAAGGATTCAAATTGGTGTGAGATGAATTGCGGTCCCCCATCGGTAACTACTTCCTTTGGTACCCCAAAGCGGGTAAAGATTTCACTGTACAGAAAATCAATCACCGCCTGGTCATTAGCCTTAGCCAAAGCTACAGCTTCTACCCACTTGGTCATGTAATCTGTACACACCAGAATGTAAACCTTCTGTCTGGAAGGAGGGTTGATAGGGCCAACAAAATCCAATGCCCATCTATCAAATGATTCTAGTACCACTTGGGGCTGTAAAGGCATCTGATCTGTCTTATTAGGTTGGCCCATCCTTTGGCAGCTGTCACAGGACTGAACATATCTGTTAGCGTCTCTGAACAGTGTAGGCCAATAGTAGCCCATCCGTAGTGCTTTATGCCCTGTTCTTCTGTCTGCAAAGTGTCCTCCACAAGGTTCATCATGACAGGCCTTCAGTATATGAAAGATCTCATCTTCCCTTACACATATCCTAATCTCAAGATCGGGTCCTGTGTAAAAGAGATGACCATTGAGCCAACAATACCTGGCACTTTGCTGGATAATTTTTCTTTTCTCTCGTTTAGACATATGTGGCGGAAGCTTTCCTGCAACCAAATAATTAGCAACGTCTGCATACCAGGGTGAATGAGCTGAGAGTGCGAATAGATGTTCATTTGGGAAAGAATCCTCAACAGGCGAACTGTCATCACTGTTAGTAAATCGTGATAAAAAATCAGCAACAACATTTTCTTTTCTAGGTTTATCTATAATGGTAATATCAAATTCCTGTAATAATAAAAGCCACCTGGTTACTCTGGCATTGGTGACAGGTTTGTTCATCAAATACTTAATGGCAAAGTGGTCAGTGTGCACAAATGTAGGATACCCAGTAATGTAATGCCGAAACTTATTAAAGAATAAACAATAGCAAGGAATTCTTTTTCAGTAACAGTATAATTAAGTTCAGCAGGGGCTAAGTTTTTACTAACATAATAGATGGCATAAGGTACTTGACCAGCCTGCTGTCCTAATACTGCTCCAATGGCGGTATCAGAAGCATCTGAAGAAATGTGGAAGGGTATGGTCCAATTAGGTCCCCTTAGGATAGGGGTTGTGGACAGTTTCTCTTTAAGCTTATCAAACGCTGTATGGCATGCTTTGCTCCACACAAACTGTGCGTCCTTCATTAACAATGAAAACAAAGGAGAAGCAAGTTTGGAGAAGTTTTCTATAAATCTCCTGTAATATCCAGCATGTCCCAGAAAACTTCGCACCTCTTTCTGAGTTGAAGGGGTTGGTATATTTTTTATCACCTTAATTTTTGAAAGATCCACTTGAATGCCATCGGTAGAGATGAAATGTCCTAATACCACCCCCTCACTCATCATCATATGGCATTTTTCAGTGCTTAATGAGAGGCGAGCCTGTTCACAGCGAATTAAAACCTTCTTTAAATTTTCCAGTGCTTCCTCAAAATCCTTGCCATAGGGAGTAAAATCATCCATAAAGACTTCGATACTATCATTAACCAATTCAGATAAGATGCCAATTACAGCTCTTTGGAACGTTGCTGGTGCATTACATAAGCCAAAGGGAAGCACCCTGTAGGCAAACGTTCCCCAGGGGCAAGTGAAGGTGGTTTTATCCTGGTCTTCAGGAGCAATCTGAATTTGGTTGTACCCGCTGAACCCATCCAAGAAGGAGAAGAATTTTTTTCCTGATAGGGTATCAAGTACCTGGTCGATAAAGGGTAGAGGGAAATGATCCTTTTGCGTAGCTTTGTTCAGCTCCCTATAATCAACACAGACTCTCCACTTACCATTTTTCTTGGGCACAATTACAAGTGGGGAAACCCACTCACTATCTGAAATAGGATAGATAAATCCTGCTTCCAAAAGTTTCTAGATTTCCTCCTTCACTATATCCCTCAGATTGGGGTTCATGCGTTGTTGAGGTTGACATATAGGTCGGGAGTCATTTTTGATATAAATATGGTGGGTGCACAGATTAGAGGGAATACCTCGCATATCTGTATACTCCCAGGCGAATGCCCCCTTTCGTTCCTTTAAGAGACTGATTAGGCGCCTCTATTCCTCTGAGGAGAGACCAGGGTTGATATTCAAAGTTCTTCCAGGATCTACCTCAATAGGAATGATTTCTGAATTTTTCAAAATTGGGATTATGTTTGTACTACCAACTAAAGTTTCCTCTGTGATATTTTCTTGTTCTTCCCTACCAAGGGTAATGTTCAAGAATTGATAGACCTCCTTATCCACTGAAGCGGGTTCACTAATAAAATTATTGATATCATCATCTTCTGTTTCATTTTTAAAGGTTAAGGCCTTCCCTATTGTTAATAATGGCTGAACATCCTCCTCCTACTCTATCCAAAGGGAAGTTTAAGCTTATAGACTCGGCCGTGCTGGAGGATACAAGGTGAGGTTTTTGGTTTCCATACCATCAAATATACTCATGGACCCTGATCGACAGCTGATGCAAGCATCAGCTGTGGCCAACCAAGGCCTCCGTAGGATCAATGGGTGTCCCCCCAGCTGTGATTTTGGTTGTAATACCAAAAAGTCGGCAAGGTACTCCCATGAGTCTACTGAGATGACAAGATCGTCGAGAATCCCCTCGGGTATGATGGTGGATCTGTCTGCCAATTCTAGAACGGTAGGGGTCGGTCTAATATTAGTGAGCTCAAGCTTCTTTACAGTCTCAATGGTTATGACATTGATCGCTGCTCCTAAATCTACTAGCACGTTGGGTATCTGCGTCTGTCCTACATGTACAGTGACGGTGGGATTTCCAAGGTCGTCATACTTGGTCACAGGGGTTTTTCCTATCATCAGAGCAGATAAATTCCCTATGACATGAACAATGGGAGGATCTCTGGGTTTCCTTCCTGGTCTTTTAGTGCACAGGTCCCGAACAGTTCTAGCATAAATAGGTACATCTTGAAGAGCTTGCAACAGGGGAATTTTATCGTAAAGATTCCTTAACTCTCCTAGGAGGTTAAACTAAGGCTGCCCCCTTATTTGTGGTAGAATTAATCTCTCAGGGTATGGTGGTTTCCTTATCAGCTGGGTAGGCTGCGTATTGTCCAATTTATCGCTTGATGTTTCAGCCGTTCCATCCAAGGGATGCTCAACACCTTCAGTGACAGGAACTGTGTCAGATAGGTGCTGTGAACTTTCTCCTCTTTCATGAACAGAAGGTGGAGCATCTTCTGTAATTACAGGTTCTATTATCTTCCCAGATCATAGACGAATATCATTACAAGGTACAGGGGAAAGAGAGTAGCCCTGCATATTGACAGTTTCCAATTGATGGACTGTTTTATTATTCAGGTTAGGATTAGGTTGGGCAGGCAGCTGAGGCCGTATTGGTAAATTAGGAACAGGATTATTCTGCAGATGCAGCTGCGACTGCTGAGGTGGGTATTGAGGATATTGAGGAAATTGAGGATATGGAGGAGAATATGGTAACTGCTGAGGTGGAGGTGGTTGAGAAAACTGGTTCCCAAGAGGGAAGTTCCTCCATCCAGGAGACCACGACGTAGGTTGATGTGGTGGCTGTGTCCAAGGACCCCATGAGTTAAAATTTTGCATTGCAGATTGGGGAGGATTCCACTGAGCATAATTTGAAGGGAATTGTGTATTCACATTTTGCATGTTATTATTCCAATTGCTCATATTATTCAAAAATGGAAACGAGTCCAGAGGCATACCTTGATTTCGAGGATGCCAAGGTTTCTTCTGTGCAATGAAATAGGATGATTCCACTTCTGGAGTTGATGCCTGCAGAACAGCCTTCACTTGGGGAAGTGTGGGAAATTCTTTCATGTCATGGTTCAGCTCGCACAGCTGACATACTTGTATTTTTTCAAGAGGAAATTCCTTCAGTGGATGATTCTTTCTACATCAGGGACAAAACACACCTAGTGTGAGATCCTCCATTGCCTGTCTTTGTTTGGCCTTTAGGACATCAATATCCGAAGAGATGGAGCTCATGATTTCTGTTTTAAAATTTTCAAGAAGATTGCCTATCTCTGCACGTGTAGCTCCTCCATTGGATGACTTCTGAGTTCTGTCGAAGACATCACGTTCCAGCCTATCTCGTTTATCCCGCTTATTATTCCTGGAAGATTCCCTGGATTATCTCTTACATAATTCCACAATCGTCTCAAAAGGTTCTTTGGAGATATCTCCCTTTCCTAACAGATTTAACATGTCTAAACAGTCATCCCTGATCCCTCAAAGCAAGATTATCTTGAGCACATCCAGCCCCATGTTCATCTGCCCGGCTCTCTGCACATTGTACAGCAGCCTTTCTACAAAATCCTCCAGACTTTCATCCTCCTTCTGCACCATCTTGAATAATTCCTCTCTTTTGTCCCTGGTGTTGCAGTATTCTTGATATTTTTCCAGGAATACTTGCTTCATCTTATTCCAATTAGCAACAGTTCCTCCCCCAAGGCTCATGAACCATCGTAATGCATTGTCCTTCAAGGTGGAGGGAAAAAGTTTCAGCTTTTGGGCATCTGAGACATAATCATAGCTGCGACAGAGGATATTAAATTCAAAAAGGAATTCGTCTGGATATTTTGCCGCCCTGCCATGGAAGCGAGGCAACACCGATGGTGAGATGTTCTTCATAGGAGTTGTCCCTTCTAGTTGCTGTATTGGAAATTGTAATGTAGCCGTAGTTCCTTCTGGCAGGGAGTCATTTTCATGATGGTATTCTACCACTGCTTCTTCCTCTTCGTTCTCATGTCTGTTATTCATCTTTTCTTCTGTATCCTCTTCTTTGTTCGTTCCTACGTTCTTTACCTCATTTGTAGCAGTTGCGTATTCTTCAGTTGTAACAGCTGCGTACTCTTCAGTTGTAGCAGCTGCGTATTCTTCAGTTGTAACAGCTGCATATTCTTCAGTTGTAACAGCTGCGTACTCCTTAGTTGTAACAGCTACGTCAGCTGTACCTTCCTTAGTAGGGGTATATGAGGGCGTCACGGCTGCTCCTGTATTCTCCACCGTGGACGTTGTCGTTCCAAAATCGGCAGGGTTTCGTCTGATAGGAGTTTCTTGATGACGAGCCCTGATAGATGAATCAGTTATGTCAACAAGATCGTCGATGAATGTTCTTCTGCCCAATTGTTGTCCTCGACCATGACCCGAACCACCTGCGCTATTAGTAATTTGTGGGGTTTGGGAGTTGGGAGGTGATCGCGTTTTACCCTCCTTGTATTCATACGAACCAAATAATTTCAGCAAAGAAAAGACTGACTAGAAACAATTATCAGATGCAACTAATGATCAATGTTTAATTTTTATCCTTCCCCGGCAACGGAACCAAAATTTCAAGCACCCTATATGCAGATAAATTATCACCAACACACAGAGCATGCGAGATTTATTGTCAACCCGAGAAAGTCTTTTTATTTCAAAGGATAATGCACAGTATATGCTTAAACATTAATTCATTACAATTGCCTACTGTTATACCCTAACAACTATGCTCATCCCAAGGAGTTGTGTAGTCCCAATCACTGTCTAATTACTATTCTACCATGCATCGACAAGAAATCAATTGAGCTTCAAAGATAATTGCAGATACAAAGAAATACTACTCTTGTCCTAGAACAAATAACTCACTGCTTCAAACTGATCACTCTTGCAAACCATAAACAGAAACTGAATATTAATCTAGAAATTCAATTGCAAAGGATTGAGTTCAACTGCTCTAAGAAATTGAATTGCAGAAATGAAAATCAACAATCAGACAGGAAAGATAAATTATAAAAGGGCTCATGGGATCACACTTAACTGTAAGATGAACAAGGTTCTGTACAACTGCCAAATGAAATGCATAAAGAAAGCCCTACTCAGTCGACTGTTATTCTACACCATTCACCAATCTCAAAGAAATATAATATTAACTACTGAAAATCCACATCACACTTACCACTGCTGTGTACAAAGAAATTATCATAAATAAAACACACAACAATAAATTCAAAATCCTATTTTAACTCAGCAATCTCTGTGGAAGACGGGCCCAGCCTTCACACAGAGACGCTGGCTGAACAACACAAATTCTTTTAGCTCAAAAGAAACCCCTTATATTAACAAAAGAATGAGTACACAGTTTTGCTCAGCTGCTAATACAATGAAAAAATTATTTGTTGTTCAATCCCTGGGTCGAGGAAGCTCCCCATATTTATACATATGAATCATAACATCAAATCCTATAATCGAGCAGCCATGAAGATCTTTGATCTTCAGGCGTCCTAAATAACTAGCTGTTACAATACATGGCAGAACAGAGATATCAAAATATGAGGAAGTTATCAATTGACCCAAGAGTGGCGATCCTCCCAGATCACAGCTAGACTCGAACAGCAACATACTTAAGATAGTGCATTTTGTTACAGCTGCCTTGTCACAGCTGTGCCTTAATTGATGATTCGAGCCTCGAAAATCCCTTTGTAAGCAGCGAACGCTTTTAAAGACTTGTTCAGCCCCACCTTCCTGCAGCCCACTTATTTCAACTACCTTCATAAATCGTCACATGTTAGCACAATTGAGAGATACAGAGCTTTAATTATCACAATCATAAGCATTAATAAAATAAAACAATGATCAATCATACCTTGGTAATTTGGGGAATAAGGTAAGGACAATAGGTCTGATTGCCATGATAAGTGGTGTAGGACAGGGGCAGGAAAGATAATTAAAGATGATTAAAAAGGGCCAATTCTGGGCTCAACAGTTGGGAGGAATGGTATCATGTGCAAAAGTAGTCCTGGGTTGATGAGTAGCGACATGTGTATTAGGTGGTGGATGGCGAGTCGTGTTTTGAACAACATTCCGACTAGGTTGGGTATTCCTAGGAGGTGGTCGCGTTCCAACATTAGCATGGTTAGGAATCTGACCAGTCCCCATACTATGTGAGTGGGTGGACAACGTAGTGCCCCCGGTGGGTATAGTATGGCTAACACTTTGACTAGTGCCAGCATGAGTACCAACCATAGTGGAAGGTTCGATAGAATTGTGACTAGGCATACCAAAAGAGAGTGCGGTGGGGTTGACCATAGGGATGGAATCATCATGAGTCTCAGGCCTCCTATATCTAAAATCCTATGGAAATGAAGGAACGAAAGGCTCGTCCTGTTCTTCCTCCTCGGGTAAGTTGGGCATCCCGTAAATATAATTATCCGGATTCGAAGGATGAAATGGATCCCGGTCAAGTGGATTAGGCCAAATAGAACCAGGTTGAGTCTCAGGTCGATCACCTCCCCAATCCTCACGAGAAGTCTGGGGATCGAAAGTATGATCAACTCTACCCGAAGGAGTAGAAAGGTCTTTCCCGATATCAGGATGTGCAGCCATGTAGTCCTCAATGTAAGTCTCATAAGAATTCGAAGACTCAGAGGGATCCCTCTGGTGTCCTCTAGCAATACGACGTGTAACCTCGAGTGGCTTTAAACCAGCCAAATGATGGGACCTGCGGAGAGTAGGGCTCCGTGCCACGTTCTCTCCAGAGAGAGACACAGTGTCTCCTAAAGGCCAACTATCGATCAAACACAGTAAATCAAAAGCACACACCTAGAGAAACTACAGCCAAGAGCAGACAAACAGAGTGGCTAAATGAGCTCCCGACACTAGAGCCGGTATGTCTCGCCTAGGAGAGGCTTGAGACTACCAAACTATAGATGGAGGTAACAGAATCAGTTATAGAGACACCCAGGCTTCACTATATCGATAGGGTCAAGTCCACTGCACGAACACAACTGTGTTGTCCAATCCCTATCTGACTCAGGACACAAACAGCATAACCACTACAAGTACCCTATGCGGTACCTAGGTAAGGAAACTATGTTTACCGCAATATAACCAATGCTCAGGGGGACAGTCGCAGGTGGGATTCGTCGTATGGGCAGGGTAGCTAAGCCCGAAGCACAAGAGGATGAACCTCCGGTACCCCCATATATGAAAAAATCCTAGATATATCTCCCATGTTCAGTCGGTATCATAGGGATATCTCCTCAACCAACCTCACGTGACCTCGTGCTTAACTCTGGATTGAGTAGAGATTTCTTGAGAACACCGATCTATACCATGGATTCCTCCACTCCCTGGTCAGACACCTAATGTTTTGTTCAGTAGTCTTGGATTGTTAACTCACAATGATCTATTCCAAGACTCTAAACCTATGCTAGTTGGTGTACCCTATAAATAAAATAAGTCTAATCAATTTTATGATTAAGCGTTAATTTTAGTGGCTGTGATTACTCAAGGGATACGGTTGTGAAACTAGTGATGTGTAGGCTCAATAGTATGCAACATCGTCCAATCCTAGACTCATCTATCCAATAAAACAATGTCACTAATATGCAAAATCAACCAACAATTCCGAAATAAATATGCAAACTTTTATCTTTTCAATGCACAAGCAGAACCTAAAATGAAGGCAACAAGCACTCAATGCAAAATGCAGTACATGGAAATAAAATATTTTTGTATTTTCTCTTATAAACAGAAGGGAAAATGCAAAAAACTAAATGAATATTTTTGTATTTTTTCAATATATATGGAATGAGAAAATGCAAGCAAAATCCTACTATTCAGTCACTGAAGTGCCGAGAAGATCACTAAGACAACCCAGCATATCCTAAACAGCAAGACTAAGCCAAAAGAAAGAGCTCAAAAGGAAGAAACCAAGAGGCTAAAACCAAAGAATGGTAAAAAACCAAGAAGGCTCAACCAAGAGAAACAAAGAGATCTGGTCACAACCAAGGCATGAAACAGTCAAGAAAGAGGCCAACAAAGACTCAGGAACAAACCAAACTCACCCAGCAACAACCAATAGCCATAAACCAACAAAAGCTGAAGTTACACGCTACTTTCGAATGAATACCTGCAGGTACCCGCGAGCAGCAGTGTAAACAGAGGCGGGTATACACGGGCATAACTAAGCCAGCCCGCGGGTGAGGAAAAGCAAATGGTCAAATAAAGAGTCCAAAGGCTTAGAAAAAGCAAGTTTTCTAAAGTGTATCTTAACGGCCAATCAGTGACACAGAGCTTCGATAAACAACTCTAATTATGGACTAATGCTCAAAAAATTTTCCATGGATGTTTTCCCCAGCGGAGTCGCCATTTCTGTATTGGAGAAAACTCACTATGGCTTGGGAATACCACAACAGACAGATGACTACCAAAAATCTACTCAATTCTCAAAACAATGCTATTATAAATGACAATGTTAAAATAATGGAGAAATGTAACCAACCTCGATCCAACGTTTGATGTAGATCCCCGTTGGAGCTTTCAATCCGCGCACATCCAAGAACTTGTAATCTGCAAATTAGTCTTGACAACCAATATCTAACAAGTACATGTGATATATAAATGACATTAACTTTATCAATAACAATGGTCCATAATATCATAAGCAAATGTAACCCAATGTATAATAAATGACATTCACACCATGAATGGACGAGAATATGAGTATTTCTATTAATGAACAAGAAGAAGTACAAAGTGATACAACCTCTTGCCGGCAACCAATCTGAACCAAGATCTAGATCAATCCACTTGTGCCTCCACCACTTCAATCCTCCATGAAAGGAAAACTCAAACTAGCAAGGAGTTTGGAAGGTGAACATAACTGGTTCACAACTACAAGAATCAATGAGTGCAGACTCAAGATAGGGAAAAAATCCACTAGAGTGCCTTTACTATTCTCTTCTTCCTCTCGTCCATAAGCCATATGTGTTCAATATATAGTCCTCTCAAAGGTAGGTGAAAGGACTCATCGAGACATTACTTGGGTAGATGGAGAGCCAAAGGTCACCCAATGACCTCTTTTTGGGAGTAAAAAGTAATAAAATAGTGGTTTTTACCATTTTACTTGATACCAGCGGGATATAGTGCTGCAACTCGCGGGTACACATGCTATAGTGATGCAACATGCGGGTAGGAACAAAAATAGGGAAAACTGGTATCACTGAAGGATAAAAATGGATCTGAGTCACTGAAATGGATCCTTCAGGCCCAAGAATGCTGATGCTCACAGGGTGGAAGATTTATGTGTAACAGATGAAGAAGATGATGATGAAGAAGAAGATGATGATGATGGAGATTTTGATGAGGAACCTAGAGATGACAATGATGATCAAGATGTTGATGATGATGATGAAGATGTTGATGATGATGGTGATGGTGATGAATATGATGATGATGGTGATGATGAAGCTGATGATGATGGAGATGTTGATGAGGGAGGGGGAGATGACAATGATTACGAATATGTTGTTGATGATGATGATGGTAATGATGATGATGGTGATGATGATGAAGATGTTGATGATGATGGCAATGGTGATGAAGATGATGATGATGATGAAGAAGATGATGATGAGGAACCTAGAGATGATAATGATGATGAAAATGTTGATGATGATGGTGATGATGATGAAGATGTTGATGATAATGGTGATGGTGATGAAGATGATGATGATGATGAAGATGATGGATATGTTGATGAGGAAGGGGGAGATGACAATGTTGATGGAGATGTTGTTGATGATGATGATGGTGATGATGATGATGGTGATGATGATGAAGATGTTGATGATGATGGTGATGGTGATGAAGATGATGATGATGATGATGATGACAAAGAAGATGATGATTATGATGGAGATGTTGATGAGGAACCTAGAGATGACAATGATGATGAAGATGTTGATGATGATGATGATGGTGATGATGATAAAGATGTTGATGATAATGGTGATGGTGATGAAGATGATGAAGAAGAAGATGATAATGATGATGGAGATGTTGATCAGGAAGGGGGAGATGACAATGATGATGAATATGTTGATAATGATGATGATGGTGATGATGATGAAGATGTTGATGATGATGGTGATGGTGATGAAGATGATGATGATGATGATGATGAAGAAGAAGATGATGATGATGGAGATGTTGATGAGGAACCTAGAGATGACAATGACGATGAAGATGTTGATGATGATGGTGATGGTGATGAAGATGATGAGGAGGAGGGTATCCACCTTCTCTTTATATTCGTAGTTATCCAGGTCCCTATAGCACTCTCTCCCTTCATTTGCCCTTAATCACTAGGTCTCTATGTTCCTTTATCCCTCCCCCCTACCTTTTCTCTCTTACCGTGTAACCCTCCCTCCGTATCTCTTTCTCTAGATATATCCCTAGATCTGTCCCTCACTCCCTTTACCTCCCTCCCTCTATGTCACTTTCTCTCCCTTACACCATCTTTGTCCCTACTACCCCACTGATTCCTCCTTTCCTATCACACACACACACACACAACCTCCCACTTTCTTTGTCGCCCACACCTTCCTCTAGTCTAGATCTCTCCCCAACCATCAATCTCTCTCTCTCTCACACACACACACATTATGTCCTTTTCCATTCTCAAACCCATTCCCCCTCCATCCATATATGTCTCCACCTTTCTCCCTCCATCCCTCACCCTACCTTCTCTCCCTCCCTCTCTCACTACCTCTCTCTCTCTCACCTTCTATCCCTCCCTCATGTTATCTTTCCCTCACCCTATCCCCATCTATCCATCAGTCCCTCTCTCTCTCTCACTTTATGTCCCTTCCCCCTCCTCTCATATTCTCTCTCTCTCTCTCTCTCTCTCTCTCTCCCCCGCCACAACTCCCTGCATGTCTCCCATCGACACTTTCTGTCCCTCCATTCCTATCTCTTTATTTTGTTCTATCCCCATCTATCTCTCACTCACTCTAAATCCATCCCTCCCCATTGTCCCTCTCCCTCCCTCGCTCTATGTCTCTCCCCCCTCGTATTCTTTCTTTCTCTCTCACATCCCCCTTGCCTCCATCCATCCCCCCTTGTCACTCAAGTCTCACTTTCAACTTCTAACCCTATACCTCTTCAGAACCTCTTCTACTCCTAATAGTGCTCTCAAGCTCCATTTCCCTTCACCCCTGTAGCCCATCATATTCTCCTTCCCTTCATCTCTCCCCACTCATGCTTCCAACATCCTTCTAAGCCCTTGACCCTTTCTCACCCCTATTAAAAATATTAACCATAGATTCCCTTGACCCTTCCCCACCCCTTCTCAAATATTAACCAAAAATGCCCTTGATTCTTCCCCACCCCCTCTCAAGTATTAAACATAGATTTTATAGTTTACATAACGCTAGCGCATTTTTGCACTACATAACGCGCACGCATTATGTAGTTATATAACGTGCACGCGTTATGTAGTTATATAACGCATTCGCGTTATGAAATTCTAAATATGCGGAAATATTTTTTGAATTTAAACAGAATGCGCTCGTGTTTGTGAGAGTCTAAACCAAGCCGACTCACTTTCTCGCATGTCAACCATAATCCTATGTGTATGCTTTGGAGTTTGCTTCGGTAATACCAAACCTGTGATATGGTAATGATAAACCAAAGCTAATTGGGTATATTTCTTCCAGTTTCTGGAGAAGCTTGTGCTTAGCCACCCGTTCCAGTATGCTACACACAGTCATTTTTGACAAAATCTTAAACACAAATAGAATTTTTTCTACAGATTCCAAATATGTAACTTTTATTTAAAAATATTAATTTTTCCTATTTTATTTCAATTTCTTTTGTGTCCTACCTCCCTAACTCGTGAAACACACTGTTAGTGTTTCTTCTATAACTTTTTCAATTCTTGATCATTTCAAAAACAAATTGTATGGTGCACAAGTAGACACTAACCTCCACGTTCTATCAAAACCCCATTTCATGATTTTTGAATTAAGACCTTCGAAGGCCGCACCCACAAAAGACGTACTATTTTCGAGGTTTGATCACTTAGAGAATAATAAAAAAATTATAAAATTACTAATTTAATTTTTGAAAAATAATGGCACACTAGTGCTATATGTTCTCTACATGCATGCCCATTTTTGTAGCTTGATTCCATCATTTAGGCCCTCAAAGGCTACACCCACAAAAACATATACCTTATCATTTGCCTAAAAAATAAAAAGTGTATGTTAGGAAAAATGAAACTTGACATAGCTATGCAAATTTTCAATACATAAAAGTTATATATTCGGAAACGTGATTCAATTTCCTACATTTCATATTTTTTACTCAATGCAAGATATTTTGCGTAAGTATCTGAAAAAATCCAAGTAAGTTGAGGGATGCCTGATTTTTCAGTTTTCTATTGCATCTAACGCGCCAAAAGTGACCCTCATTAGCTTGCACTGAACCACTCTTAATTTTGGTACTCACCTCCAGCCCAATTGTTCTTCTTGGGTGTCATTACCATTCTTTAACATGCGGCGTGTTGTTATTTGAAGAGGTGCAACAGTCCACAACGGTGGCATCAAGCCAAAGCCAAAGGGATATGAAACACCATCAAAATTCTCCTAACATGTCAGGTACATTTCACTTTACTTTTCCTACTTTGTGAAAGAAATTTATTTGAATTATTTTATGTTTCATATCTACGTGGTGTGTTAATGTCTGCAGAGGTACAACAATCCACAACCTTGTTGTCTAGCCAAATCCACGAGGAGTTCCAACATGACCTCTTAATGAACGATTCTCCAATTGCTGATCTACAAGGTTTGGAAAAGGCTATGTTATCAATTGTTTGTCAATTACCCTTTTTTACGGCATCGACCTGCTCTAATGTGTATTTTGTTGATGTGTTCATAGGTTCAACACTCCACAACCTTGGTACCAATCCAAGGCCATAGGGAGATGCAATGGCATCCAACCTTTACTGTTGTGCCAGGTATGTTTGACGAGACTTTCATATGTTGTAATCAATGTTTGCATGCCTATATTTCTTTACATGCAAATGCATTTCATAATGACTATTTCATTTTCCAATTACATATTATAGAAATTTTCCAAGGGATTTTCGTCATTGAAAACATGCCCAATTCGTTGACAAGTCTCCAGTTGGTGACCTACAAGGTTTGAAAAATGCTATGCTATCAACTCTTTGACAATTATGCTTTGTTTAGGCATTGCCATTCTCTGACGTCTGTATTACACGGAAATATGGTTTACAATGAAAATTGCTTGCTATATTTCAGATGTAGGAGGTTCTTGTAGCAATCTTCTTTCTATTGAACATGCTTGGTTGATGCCCAACTATCCAGTTGCTGATTTCCAAGGTTTAAACTCTTTCATGGCAATTGTGATATATTTTCTTTGCATTCTCCTTTATTGGTGTGTTGGATGTTCTATTAGTATTTACATTGTGCTGACTCGTGACACATTGCCAGGTGACTATAGACGAAGGGGAGGGGCATCATCTTCTGCTGTGATAAACCCACCATGCAAGGGCTTCAACTTTAATGATGACCAATGAGCCATGCACATTTTTATGAAGGAAGATTCCATGAATATTGAGCATGGCTCAAGGCTTGTGATAATGATCTTTATAGTTAATGTCTTTGAAGTTGCTGCACAAATGTCTTGGATCCCTCCTTTGGCACTTCTTCCAGTGATATGGGGTCTATAATTGGAGATTATGCAATCTGTTATTGTAAATCATCTTTAGGGGAAGTGCTTATTTCTACAGGATGCTTTGTTGCTTCTATTGTTGAAGGCAATCCTGTTTTCTGAAAATTATGTAGTAAAAATTGTATCATCATGTTTGCTGAGTCCACATTGAGTCATCCTCAAGGAAGAGATGTTGTAAAAGTATCAACGACTTATCCTCCTTTCATCTAAGGCTTCCTCAAGTGGGCACTAATATCTAGGCCAAATGGTCTCTATTATGGTTTGAACAACGAATCTCTGATTGTTGCTGGATATTATTGGGTATTATGTACTAACTGAGGTAGGGATTATCGATGTAGACTGAGTTATATTTTCATGGATGAATTTATTTATCTTGATTATTTTGGTTCATAGGAGAGCATACTTATGTGACTTGATAATATTATGGAAGCACTTGCTTTTTTTATAGAGCAGTAGGCCTATTTTGAATTACATGAATGGATAGAGACAGGGAAGATATGAATGGATAGTCATATAATGTGTGATACTCTCACAATATCGCATCTTTAGCATAGATAGTGGATTTTCCAATTAAAGGATTCTAACCCTATTGGAGGTCTCAATGTGGTCCAAATTTATTAGCAGTACTAATAAGATGAAGTGCATTGCTAATAGGTACTAGGCACAAATGCTATTGCAAACTTGCCACCAAACTAGACCTTTTAACAATGCTCATTATCTCATCCTCTGATGGTCGATTCACAGACATATTTATCAGAATGAAAAAATGAGAAAATGTGAACATAAAATGAGAAAATATGAGCATGTGAAGGATCATCTTGATCACATCCTTCATAAAATCTGTCATTGATCAAGGTTGACTGGGTTAAACATGATTTATTACTAAGTCGAATTTGGGTCGTGTCACTCCAACTCCCAGGTTAATGTGCTTCTCTCAGCTGTGTGCCCAAACTGATACACTTCTCTAACATCTATACTAAATTGCATCCAACATGCATGGATTTTCCATCAATTGTTTCAACATATTTCACTTTATGAAAACATTAGAATATTTTTTGAGTGCAATGACAAAATGTGTGATGAATACAAGATAGTGGAATGTGATATTAGGACAACAAAATGAAAATGAATACTTTCCAGCATGTATACATTCTTCATCATCACATTCAACATCTCACTTGGAGTGACGAGTTTGTGCTGCAACAATGTGTGTTGTAAATTGTAAAGAACTTAAATAATTTGAAGCAGTAAGACTATTTCATATTTTTAACTTATTGTAAAACTATTTTACATTAAAAAAATAACTAACACCCTTTCACATATCAATATGGTGTCAATTGCATATTGTAGTACTCTGGAGAAATGATGTTGCTTTAGCTTTTCTGTCATTACAAAGACCATAGTTAAAGTCACTGTGGGACACTTTCTCTTCAGGAAAATTCAAAAATCGTTTCACTTTATTTCAGACAGTGAACATATTTCCATTTCTTAATTTTTCATTGTTTTTCAGAGTGTCCATCTATGGCATATTTTCATCCTTGCAACAATAAGGAATTACACAACACACTAATAATTACATGTTTTCATCCTTGCAACAATAAATATCTTGGCATTACACAAAACCCAATTATAGCAACAATAAAGATATTGGCATTACACAAAACACAATGATAATTACATGTGGTACATCTCAATAATAATCATGGTGGTCATTTCTGTACATCTGCCACGCTGCTTGCAAGCTTTCACAAATATTGTTGTTGAAACAAATCTTACAATAGATAGTATACTCTTTGAATTTAAAATTATGGATGGCCACTGAAAAATGAAAGCGCCCCTACCAATGGTGCATTGATGTAGGTGGTGGGTTTATATTGCCTGAAATATGGGCAATTGTATGGATATTGGTCTTTGTTATCTGGCCCTCCAATGATTGTCCAACCTATTGTAGTTTTACTATCAATACTCATTTTTTATATCATTCTTACCCAAATTACAGTTTCTTTTACTTGTTCTATGTACAAGGATAGATATTGTCAAACCCAAATTGTAGTTTCTTTTACTTGTTCTTTGTACAAGGATAGATCTCATCGAACCAAAAAAACTGTGAGGATATACATCCTCGAACCAAAAGAACTGTGAGGATATACATTATCAAGAAAAAAAACTTTAGTTTTAGCTTTGAACCCTGTAATATTGACATGTGGTATTGTCTAGTGTCTACTGCATGCCATGCGGTATTGTCTAGTGTCTAGCTGCCCATACCCAAGACACGTTTTGCACATATTTCAGGGATTTTCCGGGCATGTATCTTCTGTTCTTTGACAATGGACATTGATGATTGAACAATATGATCATTTTTCCCATCCATTTTTTCATATTATACCAAACTAAATCTAAATCTGGTCAGGTTGTAGCTCAAAACATGGGTTTGTATGGGAGGTTTTGATTTGGGTTTCTAGTGATTTAACTATTGTCTTTTCAGCAACAAGAATGCAAAATTACAGCAAGCAAAATATCCATGTCAACTAACCAAGAAATGTAACATCCAAAAGGTCTACGACTCTACTCCTTATGGTTAATGCTCTTATTCTTCTCTTTTTGGGTCATCTTAGCTTTTACATCTTACATGGATGTCCAAGAGTTATTGAAGTACATTTATTCCCCCATCCCAACCTCGAGCATTGTGAAAACAATCAGATGGTAGTAACTCAAATTGGGTACTAAATGTTTGAATAAATTCATATTCAATCACCTCTTTAATCTTAAATATGAATCTAATCTCTTTAAAGATTAATGGATGCACATATATCCCAAATTGTTTTGTAATGGTTTTCAACACGGCTGTAAAAATATTCAGAACCTACTGAGAAGGGAAGGCATTTTAATTTTTAACATAATCATCATAAACAAGAAATCTGGAAGAAAAGACAATAATTTTTCTCATAGACCCTTCTTGGACCTTATTGCAAATTGAAAATAGTCACAATTAAGTTTACTAAAGCTAAACTAGATTTGAAAATTTTGATAGCCTATACATTTATAATCTAAAGCACTAAATCAATGTTCCATTGTACAGAACCATAACCCAACCTACCAGATTATTCCACCTTTTGTTTTGCTTAGATCCCATCATCATGTCCAGACAACAAAACTGGAGGATTTATGTGGAAATGGAGTTTTAGGTGTAAATCATTTATGTGAATCATGTGAATCATTGATTACAAACTTGGCTGATACATGAATATGGAAAGTCAACTGACATATAAGATATATAAGACGGAGTATAAGATGCTTAGTGATATATCACACATCAAAAATGAATTCACACATAAAAAATGAATCGTGTCGTGAATCTTGAGTCATTAAAAATATAATAAATGTATTAACAAACTTTGGACAATTGCAACTGAAGAGATGTTAGAATTATAAAAACATTTATAAATCATTAAATTTTCCTCCATAATCAAAAACTCAAAATTTTGTACAATACATTTTCATTACACGGTGGGGCACATGTAGTATAGTATTGCCTTCTTCCTCATTAGAATAGCCACACCATGACAAACACCAAAACAATTATAACAAACGAGCATATCCATCTCAGAGAGGTGTAATAGTTCCCACCAACAAGTTTCGATGGAATAGATGTTGACGCCAATTCATCTTTGACACCCTCCCCTAGAGTAGTCAACACCCCGGACAGCAGATCATTGGACATTCGCTTAATATCTGAGTGGTGATTTATGGTAAAACAATTAAATTGACCAGCAATGGTTCTCGCTTCTCTATGGAGAACTTTTAAATTGTCTTTCCCAACTTGATACACCTGTTTCATCTAGTTGCACAAGAGCTCGGAGTTGGTGAAGATTGAAATGTGTTTTGCACCACAGTTTTTCACTGCTTTTAGCCCTTCAATAAGGGAAAAGTAATATGCCTCGTTGTTTGTGGTTCTCCCACGTATATCCATCTTTTTCTGTAAAACCTCATTTGAAACATTGTTGTATAGGGCACATGCAATTATTGTGTGTCATGGGTTGGGATATCATGACACGTAGATGCACAACGTCCATTTTTGCACCATCGAGTATGATTTGAATGACCTAAAAAAACCAAACATAAACTCTAAAATATTAGAAGAATTGTCTATAAGTAATCAAATGATTTAAGGACTATAAGTACTCAAATATTAGAAGAATTATCTATAAGTACTATAATTTTGGTTCACTTTCATGGATCAATATTTGAATTTTTTTGGTTATGTAAGTAAAAGCTATTCAACAGTTGGGTTGTTTAAGGACTATGATTTTTCAAGAAGTATGATAAATTTCATAGACATGTGATAAATTTCATAAACATGTCCGTTGGTTTGTCTTATTTGTTATTCAAGCAAATCTGATAGGTTTGTTTCTAGTTTCATGGAAAACACAATGGTTGATTAGAGTATATATGTTTCAAATATGATGGGATCTGTAATATGATTCTAAACTCTGCATGCTGAATTTATGTTCAATATTAGAAGAATTTATGGGCATTCTTCTTTATCCCACCCAAAGAATATAATTGATGCATTATAATATTGATGAGGGATTTTTCCTTAAATTCACAGTTTCTGTTTCATTGACTCTTGGTAGGTTTTTTTAAATATGTCTCTGTTGGAAGTACCAATCTGCACCTTGATGTATGCCTATCATAGAATGGGCATATAAATCAGTGGCAGAGCAAGGGCAGGTCTTGGGTTTGAATCCTATTCTGTCCAGTTTTTAGAAGTCTCCCCTAAGCTATACAAATCAAAATCCCTGACTACATAAATTGTTCCTCTACTCCACCCCTACTTTTTAACTTTCTTTCTATACGCTGCCATGATTATGTTATTCTATGAAAGCATAAAGATACAACCATCCTTAGTATGCAAGATCAGGTCCCAGGAGCCTCTAATTCCAAAATGTAAAGATCAACCAACAGAGTGCCAAACATTGACCAAGCATTAACCAGAAAGACACAACAAAAACAAGAGGGACTACTGATAAATTCAATTCAAAGGCCATGCTATTTAGGTTAAATTCTAGGCCATGTAGTGCCAATATAGCAATAACCAATAGGAGTGAGTTACTTTTGGAGTCCAGAAATCTAGCTGAACTAACTTGAAAACTTTGTTTAAGGGTACAAATTGTAATCCTCATTTGGATTTAGACTTCTATAAATAATATTTATGTGAATAAGTAACTTCAGTGTGAGCTACTTCAACTACTTCAGCCTCTATAAATAATCCTCTATGATCTCAATATACCTGAGCTACTTTAGCCTCTATGATTTATCAATAAGATTGGAAAGAGGGTTTTGTAGAAAGCAGCTATCCCTGGTGTAAAGGGTTCATAATATTTTCCATCACATGTTTGAGATTTTAAGCTTCATAACTGTAGTCAGAAACATAACATTAAGATTCATAAATTTTAGGATTCCATGGTTCTTTATAAGTCATGTCTTTCATTGCCACTGGGGAAAAATCTATTATCTTCTGCAACCAAGATAATTTTGTATAAAATGTTGATGAGTTGAAAACAATAATTTTATGTACTTTTTAAATTGCCTCTAGATCTTCTTATGGATAATTGTTTACCTAATTTTCTCATTTATACAAGTGGATAGGGAGTGCGAAAGAATCATGGTTTAGGCAATAGGGTAGTGTATATGGCAAATGTTGGACCTTTCCCAAATGAGCTTAAATATTTCCCTTCAACACACTATGCTGTCAATATTGCATCTTAGTATCTACAATGCAATGTGAATTCATTTTCGAAGAAGAGTTCATTGATGTATTTTCTACAAGGACAAAATATCCAAAAAACCTCCATACATGGAACTCTTACATGAACTATTGTTATTTTCTAGAAAGTTGGAGTAAGTGGCAAAAGAAGTTGACTCCTTGAAGCTTGGTCTGGATAAATATCTTTCACATCGTCATAGGCGGTAGATGGAAGCCAAGGAGAGGACAGAGCTTTTGCAAAGAGTGGTAAGTCAACACTACTTGGTTTCTTTGTTCTCCAAATTACTGAATGCTCCATCATATTTGTTTTTCTTTTTACATTCACTGTTTTTCTCGATATGAACTTAGAATCATATATCAGTCATTACATTTGGGATTTTGTGAATCAATTAAAGATGCTACAAAACATTTAACTACAGATTATCCTTTATGTGCATTGAACTTGTAGCAGGCCTTGAAAATTGAAGATCTAAAATGTTTAGAAGATACTTGCTAAAAAGTTAATCTACAACTATGCAAAAATGACTCAATTTAGTGGGTAACAATGACTGATAGGAGCATGAGTTACAAGTTTTTTTTGTACTGAAGGAAAAAATATAATAATAAGGCATCTATCTGGTTAAGGAACTAGCTTATAGGAGAAACTTTTCAAACTGGCTTGTTCTGAATCAAAGATGAGTCCTGCCAGCCATTTTAGACACATTATTGAATAGAGGTAACAAAGAAGTGGATGCGATACTTGAGTTATTTTATAATAACTGAGATAGATGGCTCTACTCAAAATTTGGAAGGAAGAATAATGTAACCTAAATTTACATGTGACCTTATTTACCGCCTTAACATTTGATCCTTGAAGGTTGAATAATGAATCACACAACTAGTCCCTAATAAATATAATGAGTCAAATGAATGATATGCTGCAGAGGGCTAAGGAGGCTACTTCAGCCTCTATGATTTATCATAAGCATTCAACCTATATTAAAGAGCCAAGAGGCTACTTCAGCCTCTATGATTTATCAATAAGATTGGAAAGAGGGTTTTGTAGAAAGAAGCTATCCCTGGTGTAAAGAGTTCATAATATTTTCCATCACATAGTTGAAATTTTAGGCTACTACTCTAAGTTGGATTTAGACCTCTCACGAGACTAAGTCACCTTCAACCCAATTGCTAACTCAACCCAACTTCCTACCCATCCCTAACTCAACCCAATTGCTTCATTTTAGCAGCTATGAGCTTAATGAAAACCTGGACACAGTTAGATGTGACCATAAAGCCTGTAATATACCTTCTTAGATCCAAGAGCTTAAATGATTTTGCACCATTTTTAGGCATGGTTTTTGAACAGCAAAAGAAGTAGTGGAATGGTTCAAGATGGATTACCTATGGTTGAATGGTGGGAGAGATGGGATATGCAGAACCAGGCGCTAGTATCCTCTGTCTTGTTCGCCCGGTGTTCCTCTGTTCTATTCGTTGGTTCCTCTGTTCACCTCGCTAGTGGGTGCTCTGGTCGTTGAGAGCGTTAGCTGGCTCCGTTCCTCTGTTCTGTTTGCCCGACATTCCTTTGTTCCGTTCTCTCGGCGTTCCTCTGTTCTGTTCGTTGGTTCCTCTGTTCACCTTGTTGGTGGGTGCTCTGGTCTTTGAGAGCATTAGCTGGCTCCGTTCCTCTATTCTCGTTGCAACGTTCAAACTGGAGTAGGAGACAGTGGAGGAGGAGGGTATCCTCGAGGTGGCGCTAGAATCCTCTCTGTTGTTCAAATGGTGGTTCGTCTCTTCTGTTCGTTGGTGGGTGCTCGGTTCGTCGAGAGCGTTCACACTGGAGAAGGAGAGGAGGAGGGAGGGTGACCAACTAGCGTCCTAGCGAGTTAATGCAATCAACGTCGAGGCGACGATGTGGCGACGATGGTACGACAAATTGGCAGGTGTGGATATGCGGTCACGGAGTAGTTAGGGCGTAATATGCTGTCGGACCGTGTGGATGAGCGGAGAGGGAGACTACCGGAGAAGGGACGGGTCCTGGTGTCGTTAATGGTCGGGGTCTAACACTTCAATGGACACTGGGTGAAATCGTCGAAGCATTAGAATATTCCTATTTTATGTTGTTTCGGCCACACTATCGTCATTTTAAAGGAGGTTGTCCTCTGTTGAAATCTATTGTCCTTAAGGCGCTCTCTATTGTTATCTCTTGTTACTCATAAAAAAAAAATTCTTCGACTGATTACAATATGTCTTTATTATTATTAAGACACAAAATCAAAATATATTTTTTACTTTTGACCGACCAATAAGGTGAATGAAAACAAGCAAAACAAATATATGCGCATCAATGCTATTTTCCACTATTGTTTATAACCCTTTTCACTTTGGGTTGGTGTATTTGTAAGGAGAAATAAATTTCAATATAATGCTCCATTTTCTCGGGGCGAGGAGATATAAGTGTTTATGAACCATTTTCTATGGTTGATAAACATGTTCCCGAATCAACATAAAGATGAGCATATACGAGGTAGTATACAATGTATGATTGACCATGGTTAATCATTTGTTACTATGATTGACTATTATTAATTCAAGTCAACGAGTTGAGTATGGTTGATTATTTCAATAATATTAACTCTTATTGACTATATTTAAGTTTGGGTGTATTACATGGCATTGTTTCTCTTATGTTATGATAGACCCAACATTTCTCAATGGTTAGGTTGTATTGTGGCATATTATTAATGTTATTGATTTTAATTTTATTAATATTAATACTTTTAATGATATTACTAATTTTATTAATGTTATTAACATTGATAATGTTATTAATATTGATAATGTTAATATAATATTAATGTTTTATTGCATGGATGTTTAAATTAATTAAGCCATAATAATATAAAAATCAAGTTTCAATATTATGACAAATACTTTATAAGTGAAAAGAGTTATAATTTTTCAAATTGTGAAAGTGAAAGTTTCATAATTTTAAAATTTTAAAAGGGTTTTGGTAAGCTTAAGATTGATAATAATGTTTCTCAATATTAATATCAATATTTTATATTGATATTAGTGTGTCATATTATTATTATCATTAATATTAACATAACCAATATTAATGTTTCATATCAATATCAATATAGAGATAAACAATAAAAATGTTTCATATTAATATTAATATTAACATAATATTAATGTTTAATTTTTTATATTAATATTATTTATAGTAATATTTAATGTTCTATATTAATATTAATATTAATCATATTAATATTTGTTCTTAAATATATTAAGAATATTTGAAATCTTGAACCAATAAGATATTATTTTAATTCAATCTATATATTTTAAATTTTAAATTCAAAATATCTCTTATAACACATACATACTAGCAACAATCACATTTTTAAATATGGTGTGTATATCAACCATGACCACAATCACATTTTAGTATTAGTATTGTTAATGTTGATATTATTAATGTCATTAATGTTATATTAATGTTATTAAGTTTATTATACATATTATTGTTAATGATATTAATTTTATTAATATTATTGTTAATGATATTAATTTTATTAATATTAACCTTATTAATAATATCATTAATATTATTATTAATTTTACTAATAAAATTATTAATGAATTCATTATTAATAAAATTATTGTTAATAATATCAATAAAAAATTATTAAAAACTTGTTTCAAGTGTCATGTAACCATGACCATGTCTTTCCTAAGTATTGTTGTGGAAGAGAAATTGTACCGAATAGTTGTGTGACCGTAAATTGATATTTTAATGGACATCAAGGTAGATAGAAGGGGTGCTAAGCTTTAAGTTTCTTTCCTTATATAAGATACTTATATCTTATAACTGAGTTAGATCTCAAACTTTTAATTAACAAAACTCAGTTCTCAAGAGTTCAGTCTCTACATTTCACAGGATTACTTATTATGGATAATATAAAGGTAGAGCTCGGCTCCTTTCTCATAAATCCATTAAATGAGAATAACTGAGTAAAAGGGTTCCACTTTACACCCGACCCCTTTCATTCTAATACAAGGATCATTTTGCAGACTACAAAATGCATTAAAATGCGTTCTTTCTTCAAAGACTGACATCGATTGAGAAATCAAATTAACTAAGGGTGCGACCCTCTCCTGGGATACGCCCTTTCTCTCCAAGATTTTAAATATCAGTTAGAGGTCGAACTTATTATGAATCAAACTGTTGAGAATTGAGTTTTGTTAATTAAATTGAAATATTTTTAACATTGAATACACATGTTTAACATTGAATACATACTAACGAAATTCAATGTTTGTAATGGCAATTGTATATTGTAATTTGTCATGTATTTAGACTATATAATCATATTTTTATTTGAAGTATGATTCAAAACTTATTAACTTTTGTCTCTGCTTGTTATAAAAGACATATTGGACAAGCAAGACCTGTTCCCACACATTCATATCTCATATTCGCATCTAGCACCTAACAGTCTACATTCATATTGTACAGTCCATCCTAACAGACTACCAAACTTTATAGCCGATCCTATCACTCCACCTTCCATTGCTTAGAATGAAGCTACCTTTAAGTACCTGCGGGCTTCCTCTTCAATAATTGAAACCGTTAAGTAAGCTGATGGAGTCTATGGACCTTCCTCTCTACATTTCTATAGAAAAGTGCCTCTTCACAAAGAAGTACAAACATTATTCCTCTACCGCTGATCCTATGAAACAACCTCTACCGAGTGTCACAAACACAGTATTGTCCGCTCTGGCCTTAGATTATCTTGTAGGAAAACTGTCATGTTATGTTTTGACGATGGAGGATCCCCACTTACATTTTATGCTCTCTTTGAGGCATCGCATTTTGCAAAGATTGGGTTTCCATTTTGTTAAAAGTACTCATGCAAGACACATGTCCAAAATCGTATTTCTCAACCTGTTATACAAATGAAGATTGCATTTTATAGGGAAGAGATCCATTGCAGGTTGCTGAAACTCTGAGTGCAAAAGGTATAAATAGTATTAATTGCAACCCAAATATAATATTAAGAGGTGAATCAACTTTAAATTTTTTAGTTAACCTCTTCAGTTTTCTAGTAGTCTTTTGAATTCTTTCAACAGTAAAGTCATTAATTCAATCATGTAGAACTGTAGATGAGAAATTCTTCATCTTGCAAACTGAATCTTCATTAGGTGGAATATGAAAGTTTAATATAAAAATTGTAAGATGAACAGTCTGAACCATGAAAGTTGAATATCACATTATTGATATAGGGTTACAGTATGGGCTGGTGGGAGTATATGTAATTCCCAGCAAAATAATTATACATTTTTCAAAAATACAATTGAATAAATTTGCGGTGGCAACAAAAATACAATTGCAGTGGCAATAAAATAAGTTTTCCAAGAAAGCAAGCACCAACTAGCTGGCTGGTGCTTTCTTTTTGGATCTTCCTCTTAAGTAATTTCATAACCTCTCGGTAGAAAAAATCAAACCCGAAATGAGAAAATTATGGCCCTTTGTTTGGATTATAACATCAACCCGATGAAAATAATTCTTACCTCACAACCATTTTCCATCTTGGTTTGTTGAGGACTCCATGTATGGCAAGAGAGCCCTAAGATGTGTATTTTTTTTATTATAAAGTTCATAAATGAATCTAAACAAACTAAATGAAAACCTTACATCACTTAAGGTTGAATATTATACCTTGTGCTTGATAATTCATTACAAGCAGCAACAGCTAACAAAAGGAGATCATTGAAGGTTGAAGATTATACAATGTACTTGATAATTCATTACAAGCAGCAACAGTGAACAAAAGGAGATTGAAGAGCTCTGAGATGTGTATGTTTTATGACAATGTGAACATGTGAGATGTGTATGTTTTATGACAATGTGAAGATGTGAAGCCATGTTTAAAACCCCAACTATGTGGTTGATTTCTCCAAACATTAGATAAAACCTTACAAAATAACCCAATAGGTACAGAGAATAACTATCCATGTTAAATTTCATGTTTCTTTGTTAAATTTTATTCACAAAGAAACATGTCAAAGGAAAAGGGGCAACCTACGGAGTCAAAAAGATTTGACCTGCGCTGAATAGACAATTTCTTTTCTTTTCTTTAAGGACCTACGCTCCAGTTAGCAAATACTTTGCTCTAAATTATTTTGCCGAATAATTTTCTTCACAAATCACCTCTACCTTTTACTGCGCTACTGTGCAGGTGAACTTTGCTACGCAGTTCACTACCATCGCGGAAATTCTTAACTTCACAAAATACTTTGCTGAATACTTTACTTTGCATGAGCTTCGCACTTCATACAAATTAACTTTGCATAACTTATTTTAACTTTACGAAGGTTAACTGCACACAAGGTACCTTTGCAATCCTATTTAGCTGCGCATAACCCAATCTTAAACAAAATTTGTATAAATGTATTTCATGCTAAAACATAAGAACTGAAACATATGTTGAAGTTACTGCACAGTTAAACTAGGGCATCTACCACCATTAAATACTTGGAATCTTGATTTGATTTACAGACCGTAAATGTAAACAACATTTACACAGGTCAATATGAAGTAGGTGTGCCGGATGAATAAACTAACATTCTTGAGAATGAATACATAAAACTAGAGACTTATATATATTACCACTATAAAATAGAGTAACTTTGCCGCACTTACATAGAGATGATTTTTACTTCAATTTTTCACAATTTTACACAGAGCTTGGGCTCTTCATACACTTCACGGGTTTTCACTTCTTTTCTTCTTCTCTTCACTCCTACATCTCTATCTCTATCTCTATGAGTGATTTTCATTTATACACAAACTTGGTTTGGCTTCTCCTCGAAGCTACAAAGGTTCATTAAAGACTGTAATAAATTCTACCTAAGAATTCTTGATATGCAGAATACTAAAGCGGTCACATAAATACTAATTTGACATGCGTCAGATTGGATGCAAACTGACTGACTGACTTCTAACGTTGCAGACTAACTGAGTGTCTGACAGATCCAGTGCATATTAGATATGCTATCAGCTCATTAATTACAATATTCCAACACTCCCCCTTAAGTATGAGCGGATGGGGATCATTAAACAAAAATAAAATATTACAACATATTTCAGAGCTGAAACATGCTCTCTTCATGACATAGTTCACTGCGAAGAACTAGTCACTCCCAAACAACTTCATAGATATTGGAATGGGTCCTTTGACAATGGTTTGGTAAAGATGTCTCCTACGTGATCTTCAGACCTACAAAATTCTAAATAGATTTCCTTGTTGTTTATCAATTATATGATGAAATGATACCTTGTGTCGATGTGCTTGGTTCTCTTGTGAAACACATTATTCCTTAACAGTGCAATAGCTGAATTGTTGTCACAGTAAATGAATGTGGGTTCTTATTGAACCTGCGACAGATCACTTAACATCCTCCGCATCCAAATGGCTTGACATGCAACGCTTGTATCTGCGACATACTCTGCTTCTGCTGAACAAAGAGTTACTATGGGATATTTCTTTGAAGCCCATGATACAACACCTGTTCCTACATGAAATGTATTCCCATATGTGTTTTTTTGTCATCTATGCTGCCTCCATTATCACTGTCATTGTATCCAATGAGTTTGAAATTTTCTGAGGTTGAATACAAAATACCAAAGTCTTTTGTTCCACTTACATACCTCAGAATTATTTTACCTGCTTCCCAATGAGATTCCTTCGGTGACTCCATAAATATTGAGATTAAACTGACTCCATACATGATGTATGGCCTTGTTGCTGTAAGATACATAAGACTGCCGACGATCCTTTTAAATAGTGTAGGATCTACATTGGATCTATTACCATCCTTGCTCAATTTCAAACCTGTTATCACTGGTGTTGGAGCTGTCTTGCAGTTTAACATCTTAAATATGTTCAAGACATCGCTTTCATATTTTGACTGAGATATAAATATCCCATTTTCAGTCTGTTGGACTTCAATGCCCAGAAAATATTTCATAATCCCCAAATTAGTCATTTCAAATTCACTTTCCATGACTGTTCTAAATTCTTCTATGCCAAAATCACTAGTAAATATTAAATCATCTACATAAAGGCATACAATTAGCTTATTATCTTGCTTGTTGATTTTTGTGTACAACGTAGGCTCACATTCACTTCTGTGAAATCCATTCTAAATGAGGTATGAGTCAATGTGACTGTACCAAGCTCTAGGAGCTTGCTTCAAACCATGGAATGCCTTTTTCAATATGTATACTCTGTGTCCTTGTCCTGGAAGTTCATAGCCTTGTGGATGCTCTACATATACTTCTTCCTCCAAATAACTATTTAAAATTGCAGACATAACATCCATTTGATAAACAGGTCATTTCTTTTATGCTGCGATGGCCAAAACTATTCTGATAGTGTCCATTCGAGCTACAGGTGCAAATGTTTCATTGAAGCATATGCCAGGCTGCTATGTGAACCCTCTTGTTACCAATCTTTTCTTGTTCTTCTGCACATTTCCATCAACATCTTGCTTGGTCTTATAAATCCATTTCACACTTATAACATCCTTGTCCTTAGGAACATCAACTAATTCCCATGTTTGATTCTTCTCAATGCATTCTATTTCTTCATCCATGGCTTGTGCCCAAATTTTATATTCAACTACTTCTTCAAATGTTAGAGGATCATTAACTTGAGAAAATAATGCAAAAACTGAGAATGAATTAGGTGTACCAGTCTCATATATCTCGCGCAGGGTTCTTGTCTTTGTCGGAGTTGCTAGTGTCGAACTACGCGAGCTGCACAAACTGCTAGATGGAGTTTGTTGCACACTTGATGTGCTTGTCGGAGTTGCTTGAGCCACGACTTGTGTCAGATTTGCTTGTGCTGAAGCATGATGCGCAGTCCTGGGAGTAGACGGAGCTACGTAGTTCTGATTCACATGCAGATTCTCAACCACATATTCTGCGATGTCATCATGTTCAACATGTGACACAATTTTAATATTCTTCTCTACAGTTCCATCCCGTGCTTCGTTTTCTAGAAAGTGAACATCTTGACAGATAATAAATTTTCTTCTGACAGGGTTATACAACTTATATGCTTTTGTGTCATTAGAATACCCAATAAAAATACATTTATGTCCTTTATTGTCTAATTTCCTTCTTAGCTCATCTAGAACATGTGCATATGCTACAAAACCAAAAAAATTTAAGTGTGAAACACTATGTTTCATACCTGTCCATGATTCATGTGGAACTTTGTTCTTCACACTCTTTTCAGACATCGATTCATGATGTAAACAGCAGTTTCCACTACTTCAACCCAATATTCATTTGACAGATGAATGGCTGCCAAAATACTGCGCACCATCTCCATAATGGTTCTATTTTTCCTCCCTGCGATACCATTATGCTACGGTGTATACCGCACAGTGAACTGCTTCTGTATGCCATAATTTTTGCAAAAGTTTAAGAAATCATTTGAAACATACTCACCACCTCTGTCTCTTCTTAATATCTTGATGTTGTAACCACTATGCTTTTCCACAAGTGTCTTGAACTGTTGAAAACAACTAAACGCATCAGATTTATGTTTTAGAAAATAGAACCATGTTTTCCTTATGAAATCATTAATAAATGTGAGAAGATAAGTGCATCCTCCAATGGACAATGTTTGCATCGGTCCACAAATATCAGAGTGCATGATTTCAAGTGTTGTGCGAGCTCTATATGACTTTCCGACTGGAAAAGTCTTTCTGTGTTGTTTGCCAAAAATACAGCCTTCACAAATTCTCTCTGGTTTTTCAATCAATGGAAATCCTTTCACCATATCCTTCATATGCAGTAGCTTCAGCCCACCAAAATTTAGATGTCCAAATTTGAAGTGCCATAACTAGGATTCATCTTTTATTTATGTTTGAAACGCAACTTGCATTTCGCTGTCTTTTTCTTCCTTGTCGCAGTGACTGAATGCTCCTTTTCTTTCTGCTTTGAACGCAGATCCAGAATTTTCATTCTGTCTTTCATGAACAACTTGAGTTGTTTTTCATTTTATGTTTGGCCTTATCCTCAAAGGAAACAAGCGATTCTTTTCATCGACACTTTGGCAATTAATTGATTGCTTAGATATTTTTCTTTAATCACACAATATTTTCCTATCGTGTGGACTCTGTAGCCTTTTTCCATCAGTTGTCCAATGCTCATCAAATTATGCTTCAAAACTTGAACATAATAAACATCAGGCATATATTTCTGCTCCCCCTGTTTGGTTAGAATATCAATAATAACCTTTCCCAAAACAGTAACTTGAATATCGTTTCCAAGTGTGACATCAGTTTGAACTGATTTATCTAGACTAGAAAACATATTTAAATTACCAGTCATATGATTGCTACAGCCTGAGTCTAAATACCATATGTCATTTGGAATTTCTTGGAAAGCATTGCATTCCAGTGAAGATGCACATGCTAAGAACAGTGAGTTGTTTGGAGTGCTGTTATTGCTTGAATGAGCTTCACCTTACTTTCCTTGGTCATAATGCTTCTTCATGCATTCATATGCAAAGTGTCCATACTTCTTACAATAATGACTTTGAATTTTTTATTTATCATACCTTTGTCCACTTGGCTGACTGAAAGTTTGATTCTGGCCTCTACCAGTGACTTGTGCAGGGCTGCTGCTGTGACCTCCTCTGAAAGAATTTCATCCTCTGCCTCTAGAGTTTGATCTACCTCTGCCTCTTCCACGACTTATGGATGACTGTGATGCGAATGCACCTTCCAGTAATATATTTGAACCATTGATTCTATGTTCATGATTGAGTAATGAGGCTTGCAACTCATCAATAGTAAATGTGGACAGATCTTTGTTTTCCTCCAGGGTTACAACCAAAGATTCAAATTTCTTTGGAAGAACTCTAAGAAATTTTTCAACAACTCTTTGGTCACCTAAATTTTCTCCATGAGACTTTATTTGATTAACTAAACCAATAACACGAGTGTAGAACGATTCTACTGACTCTGTATTTTTCATTGACAGAGATTCAAAATCTCTTCTAAGAATTTGAAGTTTGGCAGTCTTTACCTTGTTCAAACCTTGATATGAAGTTTCCAACGTGTCCCACACTTCCTCAGTTGACTGCGTGGCTGCTACTCTTGGGAGTTTTGATTCATGTGTCGCTTGATGTATGTGGAACAACGTCTTTCCATCTTTCTTCCTTTGTTCCTTTAGAACATCCTTCTCAGCTTGTGTGAGATTGTTATATGCTGCTAGATTTGTTGGTTCTGCATAGCCATGCTGGACTATTTCTTATACATCTTGACCTCTAAACAAAGCTTTCATAGTTAGAGACCAATATTCATAATTTTTACCAGAAAAGATTGGAGTCTGCAAATTACCCGAAGTGGAAGCCATTCTTTAATCACTTTTCCCTTTGTAAATACAAATTATAATTTCCGTAAACCAGGCTCTGATACCAGATCGAAGGAAAAGAGGCAACCAGTGCAGTCAAAAAGATTTGACCTACGCGGTGAATAGATAATTTCTTTTATTTGCTTTTAGGACCTGCACTCCAATTAGCAAATACTTTGCTCTAAATTATTTTTCCAAATAATTTTCTTCACAAATCACCTGCGCAGAAATTACCTGCACAGAAATTACCTGCGCAGTACCTTTTACTGCGCGTGGGTTAATTGTGCAATTCTACCTTTTACTGCACGGAGATTACCTGCGCATTTTGACTTTCTACTGCGCAAGTGAAATTTGCTATGCAGTTCACTACCCTCGCGGAAATTCTCAACTTCAAAAAATACTTTGCGAAATAGTTTACTTTGCATGAGCTTCGCACTTCATACAAATTACCTTTGCATAACTTCTTTTAGCTTTATGAAGGTTAACTGTGCACAAGTTACCTTCGCATTCCTATTTAGCTAGGCACAACCCAATCTTAAACAAGCTTTGTATAAATGTATTTCATGATAAAACATAAGAACACAAACATATGTTGAAGTTACTGGGCAGTTAAACTAGGGCATTTACCATCGTGAAATACTTGGAATCTTGATTTGATTTACAGACGGTAAATGTAAACCACATTTATGCAAGTCAATATGAAGTAGATGTGCAGGATGCATAAACTAACATTCTTGAGAATGAATACATAAAACTAAAGACTTATATATATTACCACTGTAAAACAGAGTAACTTTGCCGCACTTACAGAGAGATGACTTTTACTTCAATCTTTCACAATTTTACACAGAACTTGGGCTCTTCATACACTTCACGGGTTTTCACTTCTTTTCTTCCTCTCTTCACTCCTACATCTCTATATCTATCTTTATGAGTGATTTTCATTTATACACAAACTTGGTTTGGCTTCTCCTCAAAGCTACAGGGGTTCATTAAAGATTCTAATAAATTCTACCTAAGAATTCTTGATATGCAGAATACTAAAGCGGTCACATAAATACTAATTTGACGTGCGTCGGATTGGATGCAAACTGACTGACTGACTTCTGACATTGCAGACTCACTGAGTGTCTGATAGATCTGACGCATATCATATATTCTATTAGCTCATTAATTACATTATTCCGACAACATGAAATCCATATAGCAAGAAATTTATCTGGCGCGGGCCGAAACTGTTTCTTGGTAGTGTTACGTACTTAGAAACCAATTTCACGGCCACATTAAATTGAGAGGCAAGCTCACTTATCTTCTTGATTATATTATAATGTTGATCATAGTTTTTTCGATGTTCTATATATAAGAAAGATTGAAAACCTAGGAAAAGGCGCTGAAAGGATGAAAATATACGATGAAGCTGAGCAAATGTATACATACATTGTAAAAGAGATTGAAGACCTAAAAAAAGGTGTTTAACGATGAAATATACAGTGAAGCTGAGCAAATGTATCATATATCTCAGGAATTTTCACCTTCACAGACAAATTTAGGGTTGTCTATGAAACCTGTTTGATTTACCATTCAAATCCATTCACTATTATTCGATTTACCATTCAAATTGATAAATCATTCAATGGATTTTATGCCATTTCTTTAATGTTGATGATATCTACAATTTCTCTCTGTAGCTTTCTTTATTCTTTCTCTCTCGTCCACATAAACTGATGTTGCATCTTAGGCCCAGTCCCTTACCCTGGAAGGAAAAACATAATACCAAAAACATACATTATACAAAATTTCAGTGACTCTAACTGGCATATCCCCTGTTGAAATTGCATGTCCAGATTCTGGACAGACTAGATGGCTCACCAGCCATGATGGTTACTAGCAGACTGTTGTCGAAAAGTATCTTTTTTTTTTTTTTTTAATGCTTCTGGTCAGCGGCAGGAATTTCACCTGCGGACTTGGTTTAACCTTACTGACTTACAGTCCCCCTTGATGACTATTTAGCTAAATCAATCAATGTCTTTGATCTTCAATTTCATTGTCTCTAGCTACTTCATCTCAGCACCAAAATTTGTGCTAAACTCTACTCAAACTCCGATCTCTGTCTCTGGTTTCTTTTGACCCAAATAAATGTGCTCATAAAACCCCTAATATCTACCAATCTAAAACCTAAATTGCTGATAAAATTTAGAGCTGACTTCAGATCTGCAATATAAAGTTGTAAACCCCAAATCTGCAAAGCTAAAAACCTATCAGCTGATAATATTTGGGTCAGAATCTTGATGTCCATTTCTTTCTCAATAAAACATCAAATATTCAAATTCCTGAAACCCTATGTACTGAGAATTGATCACAAGTGATTGTTTCCTTAATCTTGAGCAACAATGGAGTTATTAATGCAAATATCTTCTTCAAGTGCAAATTTTTTACCAAGGTTGAATAAGTAAGATACAAATCAGAGTATAACAATGAGTGCAAACTGAACTTACACAACCAAAAAAATATAACATTGAGAGAAAGGGAATAGAAACATCGGATTGAACTACTTTTGGTTACACTACAAAGAGACCGTAAATAACCATGTCTACAATGTAACAATGGGGATAGTACAACTCGCCAGCACATTGTTACTGTTGATATTGATAAGGGAAAACATAGGAATCGATGGAACCAAGTCTCTCACAAATTCTGAAAAAACATCCTCACAAGTGCTCCAGAGACAGATTTGTCTATAGAGAGAGAGTGCAAAAGCCAAACGCATGTGTTGAAAACAGAAATACAAGTGTGCCAAGAGAAAATTGTCAATCACAACAAAAAACACCAAAATGAAATTCACTTTGGCATATAACACTTGGTCAAACCCTGCTGGCTCATGCCTCACAAACAATGCCATCCCCAACAAACAGTATCCAAAACTATTTCAATTGAGAGATTTTCGTTGCAGAGGACACCATAACGAAATTTGACAGAGGAGCAATACAACGAGAGAAATCTAAAAGAACATAAAAACCCCATTGAAAATTTAATCCAACAAGCTCGAACCAGTCGCCATCATGTTGAAGAAGGGTGGTTGAATTTCAAGGGGATGGTGCTAAGATAATTTTAGTGTGGTTGAATTTCTAACAAATTGGATTGAATATTTGAGATGCATATATTTTTATAATAAGCAAAATAAAAAATTATTGTAGAAGATGGAGAAAATAACGTAAAACATTTATCCTCTCCATAATGCAACACAAACTTAGCAGTGAAAAGACGTTGAGAAAGAACGGTGAAATCGATCCTAGAGGAGATGCAGGTCGATCCCTACAAACGGTGGATTTTTATAGCATTGGACTGAAATTTGGGATGGGACGGAATTCGGCAGAGAAATTCTGTCCTAAATCGCAATTTGGAGTGTTCAAATCACCTAAATTGCAATTTGGAGAGTTCAAATCGCAATTTTGGTGATTTGGGTAGTTTTAATTCGTAATCTATCTAGTTTTAAAATTGGATTATTAATCTATAACAGACAATCCCAATTACTAAAATCCCCAAAATACAAAAATAACAATTGCTAAAATCCTCTGCACCCAAGCAAGGACACTTATCTTCCCAACAAATGAACAAAATCGTTGACACTCACTCGATTTCAGATTTCATTGTCAGTGGTGGTGAACTCGACGATACATTAGCCACCAAATTTTCAAATTTTAAAAATATATTTGATTCAACTATGAAAAGTTAACATTAATAAAGTTGGTAACAAAGTTATTTTTTTATTTATAAGTTTGTTTAGATTCAGTTATGTTTGAGTGACATTGTAGAAAGGAAGGGCTATAAATTATTTTTGGATGCAAAGTTTCATGGGATACTTTTTCGTTCTTCAAAAGGAAATTTTTTAATTTTTTCACTCATGTTTGTTGTTAAGGGGATGTGAATTTTGAAGAAATAAATGTAAAATAAATTTTGGATAAGAATAATATTTTTCAAAATGTTTTGGGGATGCTACTCTCTTCGCTCATTAGAGTAATGTGGTGCCCCATTTGTTATAATGATGTCTTCACTAGTTAGGTTTTCTTCTTAGTTAGGTGCATGCATAGTTGGAAGACACCTTGTTTGGATTGCTAGCAATGTGTTGGATATTGGTCTAGCTAAGGGTTCATGGGTAAAGCTCTGCAGAAAATATTATTAACCAACAGAGGTGGTCAAATTCCATTTCCACCTTATTAACTTTGTCCCATATTATATGCAATGACATTTGTAGAAATATATTTGTCAATCAATGTATTTACCATAACTTATTTTAAATAAAATAAAATTGTGGCAATTTTTATATGATAAAATAAAATTTTGACTTTAAACACATATTATGGTATGTAGTGTTGAAATCCATTATTGAAGATATTGTTTCACAAAGAATTATAGATTTCTCTTGAAAACATGGATAGTGAGAGGCGACCACAAAATGTAGTCCAATCTTAAGTTTTTTCTGGGTGTTTGACAAAACCAAAAGGGTGTTTCAAGCTCGAGACTAAGACTTGTGTAATAAATAAATGTTGTTATCAGTGATTATCGAGGAATACCAAACGTATTGATCACTCAATAATAGATTGAAATTGAAATGGTCCCTAAGATAAATCACACAAAACTAAGGATTAATTGGTTGTTACACATTCCAAACACTACATTAACCTATGAAGGATCCTAACAATAATTTTAACAAGAGCTAGGCGACGATGAGAAGATCTTGTGTATTGAGTCCCCTCCATATTTTTTTCCATATGATCTCCTTGAACTAATATAATTTTCTAGTAGAAATAGACCTCAATAGTTTCCAAATATATTCAAATTATCCATTTAGCACAAAGTACGAGCGCTTGAGTGTGAAAATTAATGATTATCATACCCTCCCAACTTTAAGTGTCCAACAAGTTCCCTAATTAACTAATTGGAATCCTCATACATTAAATGAATCCCACGTTGATGTGCAAATAGTAGCACATGGAATGCTCAAAAGCCATTTATATGGAATTGGGTCAGGAGGTGATTCCAACAACCTTTTTTCTACCCCATTTAGACTAGTGTTTCATGTAGTCCCTTCTCTTTCTCATTATTGTCAAATATTCTAAGCCTCCAAACCTTTCATCAAATCCATACTAAATGAATTTTACAATTGTCAATCTCTCGATGCCCATAGACAGTATTTTTCCTTCTCCATTCCCTCTTGTGAAACTTCAAGAAAGAAGCATTTAGCAAATTCCCATAAGTATGCAATGTGAACACGGCCTAGTTTATGGGATTTCTACATATTAATCCAATAATTGCACTGGAGATGATGGAATGAAGGCCGAAAACATGCAAAAGTCACTACTAATTGAAAGAGGACTAGACTCTAGACACATCATCAATTTGGTGTCTTGCTAGGATGTCATCATGATCAATAGCACTAAATTGATCTATATGTATTTATACCCCCTTGACCATGTGGGTGTAGAACTTATGAAGAATTTGGTACAGTCTTCAATGCATAATATCCATTGAAGGTTCATGTGAAGTATCTACAACTAAACTTGTGAAGATTTCAAGAGCTAACCTATGCATATTTTAAAACAGAACTTGAGAAGAATTTATGGTGCAAGTCGTGTTTAGAACCCTGGCATAGAACCGTTGACAAAAATGAAAAATTGAAGTTTTGAAGCCTAGACGTGTGATACAAGCTAGAATAATTAAATTATCACAATGAATCCTGATGACGTGAAGACAAGTGATCATATTAAAAAGAGGAAAGATGAAAAACCTCTTTTCACAACATTTGTAGCCAAAAGTAAAGAAGCATTTGATAAGTCCCATGATCCTCAGCAGATGCCTAAGCATAAGCCTAGGAGAAGTAGATCAATCTTCTTGACAATTTACATCAGTAAACTTAAAAGTTTCAAATATATGTATGAAACAAATGATTGAGGGAAGATCAAAATGACATATTGCTTCAAACTAGAATAAATCAAGGTTCAATGAGAGGCCATCCGCCATCCTATTGAGGAAACTATGGCAATTGAGACTAAAACGTACAAGCTACAATTATAGCAATGTGTTGAGGATTCAACATGCCCATGTTAAATGATTTTGGGATTTGGCCTCCTCCTCCTCTTTTATCTGGCTGCAAGGCCTTTTTCAATGAGGATTCTCAGGAACATGGTTTTTTTGTGGTGTTGGGTCTCTCATTATTTAATTTGGAGTTGGATCGTCACTTCATATATTTATGGTTAGATTGCGGTTGATCGGGACCAATATAAGAGGAGAGCTATTGGTGCTCTCACCTATCCTCTAGTTTTTGCCAATCCTCAACATCTTTATTTACACCATATTGTTGGTGTCTCTAAACTTGTAGTTGATTGGGTGAAAGGTTTGTGCTCTTTAAAGGTGATGGATCTCTCATCTTGGATGGCTCATGTTAATCTTCTACTCAAATCCTTTCCTGATGTCTCTATCATGCATATCTTCATGGATTTCAACACACATGCATACGCTTTATCCAGACGTGGTCTTGTGGCCTCAGAGGGGTTTATTCATTTTGATGAGTGATGCGGGGGTCTAGTTTTTTCCAGAGACAATTTTCATGGGTTTGGCTCATAAATGGAGACCTTTCTCCTCGTTTCTATTTTTTGTATTTAGCTGTTATATATACCCTTACTCTTTTATTTTTGGTTTGTTTTCCCATTGATGACTTTTCCATCCATCCACATTGTTAAAATTTAGTAAAATATTGTACAAATTCATTATCAAAATTATAATTTTCCATTCTCAATGTGACACAACTAAAAATTACTAAAGTAAACAACTAATTCACATTAATCATTGTTAGCTAATCATATTTATATTATCGTGACTAATTTAGTCATTTATGTTAGTCATTTTTATTTTAGTCACTTGTTATCTAGTCATATATTTTATTTTGTGACAAAATTAGTTGTTTATCTTAGTCATTTTTTGTTGGCTTATTTAAAATTGCTCAATTTTAGTCGTTTATCCCTTGAAAAAACAATGGTGACTAACTTTTTTAGTCCCCTAGTCACTTATCTCTCATTTTGTATTAGTGAAAGTCTCCAATGACAGAAGTAGATCTCAATTATCTTGCAATAAAATGGCAATCTATTGTAAAATAATTGAAACAGAAATTAAAACCTAATATCAAAGATATTAAATAGATACTCAGTCTTGAAACATATGAATAAAATCATATACTAACTTGTAAATGAAACAAGGTTAACCTGCAAGTTAGAAATATGTCAAAATTAATTTATGAACAATTTGAAATTGTGAAGAAGTTCATTCATCTCAATATGACAATAAATCATTTATAATTCGGATGAGCATAACCATTCGAAATTCATCAAAAATATTTCACATATAATAGCACGATATATATATATATGAAAGTAAAGATAACACAAGAAAGTGATCAGCAACACAATATAGATGTTCTAAAGACTTAGCTAGGGTCTTTAGTATCCTGCAACACTAAATAATGCTTAGAAGAAGTTCGAAGAGCATCAATGTAAACAGAATAAAGTATAATACTGTATAGTATGGACTCTCAAATGTCTCACAAATCGAATCCTTGTACAATGTTTTGATCTTATTTTTATAGCAAAACTTAGAGCACCTAGTCATTAACTACCCTATCTTTACGACACTACAAGGATCTTTATCCAAATATCAAACAGAAAATGAGTACAGGTCGATGCCAATTCTTCCATGAATAAGATATGTCGTTGAGTGAAATTCGGGATTGAGCAACGTGGATAGGAGATAATCTGACTTACTGGACGGATCCAACAACATGCCTAGTGTATGAGATATCCTTGCATTTGACAATTGACAAACCGTCGATGTTCAAAATTAGAAATGAGCTGCCAGCAAAATAACAAACAGTTGCACATTCAAGGCATCTTCGAACAAGTAAGCTCCAGCTAAGCGAATCCCAAAATTGTAGCACAACATCAACCTTCAGCTCGCATATTCTATGACACCTGGAATTTTCAAACAAAATCAATTAGCAAAGTGAAAAGGAAAACATAAGAAATAAATAGGATGCCTGCAGAATTTTAATTCTGCAGGTATCCTTATAAAATAAAATGAAAACACTTTGCACGAAAGACGAGATATGAATTTTGTATGAAATTACTAACCTGTAGAAGCTGATTTTAAACCATCTGTATGCCTGACAAAGTTTTAAGTCATAAAAACAAAATTGAACTTCATGCTATAAACAAAAATATCAAGTTTTAGGGGATCATTCAACAGAAAGTCGAATCGGCACAATTCATCTTGCTTCACCTAGCTTAGCCTTGAATCTCACAACTCTCTTACTGGCAATCTTGTTTTGTTTGACCATTTTTCGATTTTTCGACAGAAGGCTTTTAGCCTGCGCTTTATATCTGAGCTTCTTTACCTTCAAGAGATTCCATTTATCAACCCAAGTAGTCAAGTCAGCTTTCAAACTCACAATTTATTCCATGGCGAATGCACTAATGACTTGAGCCTCTTTCAAATCAATTTCCAAAGAAGATATGACCTGAGCACAGGGAATTTGAACAGGTTGTTCCACTGCTCCTACATTCGGCTCCCCATTACCTCTCACCTCTGTACATGGTTTTGGTCAACTTCTTGGTCTACATTAGGCCCAGGATTTGATCATTGGGCACTCCCAGCCCTAGTTTCAGATGCAAATACGTACTTAAGATCAAGGACAGTCAGACCAACTGGAGGTTCATTCGGTCCTGGCTCTGAAGAGTCGCTCAATTCAACGACAAGAGCATCCCCTGCAACCAGACCCCTGCCTTCAAGAAGCGCGGCAGTCATGCTACAGGTCGTTCTGTGGGTTTCCTTCTCGCTCATGGCTTTACTGCTTTCGCCCTCATCATGTGGAAGAGTAGAAATGGGTGTTGAACCGACGGGAATCCTCTCATATTCACCACCAGAGATAGTAGGCATGTTTACTTCGACATAAGGGTTTTCGTGTGCAAAGTTAGGGTGAGACTCTGGTTTGACTATTGGCTCTTCTTGGCCTAAGGATTTGATAGAGCCTGTTTCTTCACTTAGGGTTTTAGGAGAGCCAAGATTCTCGTCTTCCAAACCAGTCTCGGAGTGAGGGTCGTCGAAATATGAACTGGTGCATTTGCAGCGAGTTGTAGATCTATGTCGAGGCCATAGCTCATTAGCCCCATATCCATTCCTGATCAGGAATACATCCCAATTATCACCCAGTTCCTTAAGCCTATGTGATATGAGCATTTTAATCAACCCATAGTGGAAGAGACTACGGCTCTTGTCTGCTACATTATTTTGAAAAGCCGATGCCATTTTCTACAGACTATTAACCAGATAAAAAGGCATATTGATGAGGTAACCTTTAAAAAACAACAACAATCTGAGATGATAGGAATGAACCTAAGAGAGACGACCCTCACACGTTATATACCTAATAGATAATTCGAGGAATGGCCACCATTGTTTCTTCAAAAGCCGTGTAGGAAAGTCAGATTTGGATTGTGTTTACTGGTTAGTTTTCATGGCATGACTATAAAGGACTCCCTATCTTAAGGACAAACAACAGCATGGGCACCATAATGCATAAAGGGTTTCTAACTCGGGTGCCCATGTTAGGAAAGGCCCTACCGCCACATAACGACACTTCTATAACAGTGTGAAGGTTATGTGTTGGTTACGAAGCGGGGTCGCACCTAAGGTTTATGAAAATGGTCAAACGGTCAAATGCAAAATGCGTGTGAAAAGGGCATCTAACCTGTATGCCAGGTGTGAAATATACCTGTCGTAGGTGCGAAATGGTCCAAAAAAACTCTCGTCGAAGAAATCTGATCAAAAAATGCTACTCGAAGACATTATATTAGTCCAAAATGGTGAAAAAAGATGAAAACTATAGACAAGTGGGTTTTGAAAATTATAAATAGTAACAAAAATTTACAATTTACAATTCATTTTTACTATTCACCCATTTGGAGCTTTGTGGTTAGTTTTCACTTCGAAGTTCAACTGCTGATTCTGGGAGTTACAAGCGTCCATTCACCGAACCATCCGGAGCAGGTTGGTAGTCTCATCCATACCTTTAATTTCATTGCATTAATTTTAGTTTTCAGCGGTGGGATTTTTAGTTTGGCCAATCCCTAAATGGCTTCGGTGGTACCCGCGGGCTATTACTATGCAGGTCATGGGTAGGGCACCATACTCGCAGTCAACACACAGGTTGACCAGGGGTACCCGCCACTGTATGCAAATTTTCCTGTGGGTACAGCCGTGAAGTTGATTTTGCAAACGAATTTAACCAAAATCTTTATTTTTCTCACTCCAGGATGGTTCTAGAGTGGAGGGAGAGGGAGAATGACCAAGTAGATGAGGTCGTGCACAACGATGTGCAAGAACAGCAAGCATTGCAAGCATGTGGGTTGTACAAATTTTGGAGTATAGGGGGTTTGAGGGCCCAAAACCTACTACTCTGCCGCTTGATAGATTATTGGGATGTTGATGCACAAAACTTCAATCTCAATGGGAAAATCCTCACACTGGAAGTGGAAGACATCTACTTCATTATCGGTTTGTCCCATCGAGGTGAGGTGGCAAGTATTCGGTCTCGTACTGTGGGTGGTGGGATCACCATCCTTGATTACATACCATGGTATTGTCCTGCAGATACATGAGCGGTGGGGATTCAGGTGCCCATAAATGCCATAGTGAATCTTAGCATGAAGATCATTGTGGCTAACTTAGTGCGGATAATGGGTTCAAAAGCTCTGCACCAGGCATCCAGGCCAGTGATGTTCTATGCATCACAATGCATGTAGCCTATAGTATTTGATTGGTGTACCACACTACTGGGGTCTATGAAGACCCAACTAACAGAATGCAAAGAAGGGAAGGAAAAACAATTTGGGTATGGCAGTATCTTGTGCAAATTCTTCTTTGAGAGAGTTATGGGGCTTAGTCCAAGGGTGGATGTCCCTCCTCATAGTCTCTGTGATCCATCCCTAACCCGATGGGCCAAGATCTTAACACGACAGGGTGGTGGCCATCTGGCATCACCATATACTCAGGAGTTCTTCCGCTGGTGGGACCGACAGGTCATTGCCATAGAGGACTATCCCTATGCAGAGATAGAATTCCGCCAGGATCGGGACATGCCACTCCCACCAGACGCAGCATTCAGAGACATTGGTGAGTACTCTTTTTAAATTTTTGTTATTCAATTTTTATGGATTTTTTATTATAGATGTGAATGCAAAAATATTTTTGGTGGTAGTATCAGATGCTAATGTTTGACTGTTTGCTCGTAGACAAGGGCCCAGTGAGACCTGATGGCTTCCCGAGACATGGTCGTTGGGGCAGGGGTGATGAGGCAGGTGGTGCTGCAGCAGAGCGCACTCTACAGACCTTGCGGTGCAACCTATCACAGATGGTTTCCATGGTTCCAAAGATAGAGGTGGCGTGACTAGCTGAGGCCATGCAGTGCCAAGTAGTGGGGGTTCCGGGTGACTTGGTGCGGCTACTGCAGTGGGTAGCCAATGCAGTTCATTATTTCTATGAGACACATCCTGTCGGGGTGGAATCTAGGCCTCCTTGTAGGGAGTATATATCCCAGGATCTCATTTTTGTATCGATATGTATATTTTTTAGGGCTATGGGCTCCATTTTTGTATGACACTACCATTTTTGGACATATTTATATATAAACTATGGCTCTCCGGTTCTACTATGTGTGTGTATGTACAAATGTATGAATGTCTCTTTTATTTGTGTGCTTCACTGTGGATGTGACAAATTCCAATCTAATACATAGTTTGCATATGCATCAGATATGTGATTAACACTTCTTGGAACATGAATGTATGTATCTGAAACAAAATGTCGCTCCAAGAGTCTTACCTTAAGGAAATTCCGTAATAGTATAGGGTCTCTTACGTGGTACTGACCATTCAACTGAGACACAACTAGTTGTGAATCTAGACAGACTTCTAAAGACTGGATTCCGTGTGAAATGGCATCACGAAGTAGCTCAATCACGACACTATACTTAGCCACATTATTAGATGTAGGACCGAGACAGGCACATCCTAAGGACACAACTAGATGGTCAGGTGAATAAATAACCCAGGCAGCAAAAGCAAGTTGTTGCGTGTGACGGCTAGAACCATTCACAAAACCTAAGAATGTAGGAAATTCTGCTGACATCTGTCAATCAAATGGAAGCTAATCAGCAGACCCAGAAAAGTGAAAGCAAGCTAAACTATGTACAGAAATAACTATACAATAGTATACAAAGGGCACTAGCTCGAACCAATGGTTCAAGCATAATACCGCTTGAGGTAGAGCCCATTTCTAGGCTCCTTCAAAACATTCCCTTCATAGTCTTCTAACTCATACACTCCTTTTTCGAGGACACACCTCACAATGTAGGGACCGTGCCACATGGGATTAAACTTGCCTGCCCCTAGGGGTTCTTTAGCTTGGTCATACAAGAGGACCAAGTCACCTTCAGCATACTGCGGGGACGGACAGACCTATCGTACTGAACCTTAACACGATGTTTATTGGATTCTATAGCCATAGCGACATCTCGACGTTGCTCATCAAGCTGCTCAAGGTGGACCAAACATTGCTCAACATTTGTTGTATCACGAAGGAGTTCTATGGCTAGTTTAAGCGAAGGGATTTCGCATTCAATCAGTAAAATTGACTCCACACCGTGTACTAGATGAAACGGTGAGAACCCGGTGGCAGTCTTGACTGCAGTTCGATACACCCACAAAGCATAATATAACATAATGTGCCAATTGTTCTTGCTTTGTTGGATGGTACGCTGGAGAATGGTGTTCAAAGACTTATTAACTGCTTCAACTTGACCATTCGCTTAGGGATAGTAGGAAGACGAGTGTTCTTGACGAAACCCAAGCTTGAGAGATAAATCCTCCATCATTTTGTTCTGAAAGTGACTGCCATGGTCAGTGACAATCTCTTTCAGAATACTAAATCGAGTAATGATCTGATTGAACACGAAATGGGCTGCAGTAGCACCGTAGGCATGGCCTCATCCCATTTGGAAAAATAGTCCACAGCCACTATGATATGGTGATGCCCCCTAGCCGAGGCTGGTTTGCAATCCATGAAATCCACCCCCCACTTGGTGAAGGGACCGACGGTGACGACTGGATGAAGGGGCGCTAGATGCAAGCGTATGTTCCAAGAAAACACCTGGCAAGGGTGACATCTCTTCACAACATTGACATAGTCCTTAAATATGGAAGGCCAAAAATAACCAGCTCGCATAATATGTTGGGCTGTAGCAAGCACGGATAAGTGACCTCCACATGCCCCAGCATGGCAATCTTTCAGCATGCGCTCGACTTCTTCATGAGCAAGCAACGACGGAGAATGGAATCCTTTCTACGGTGATACAAAGTGTCACCAATGATAGTATAATCTTTAGCGTGATGTTTCACACGCCGTTGCTCATCTAGCAAATAATGCGAAGGGAACTTCAAAGTTTGGAGATATATGATGACATCCCCATACCAAGGGTCTTCTGACGAGATGAGAAACAAGTGTTCATCCACAAAGGAATCTTCATGGATGACATCCTCAGCAAGTCTCGGGAGGTCAGACATAAGCTCAGCAAACACCAACGATCTAACTGATTTAGTCGAAGCAAACTCAAGTTCAAATTATTGAAGAATTACAATCCATTTATTATATTGCCCCCCTATGAGACGTCGCGATAACACGAACTGAAATGTATTGATGTGAGTTATGACCATAGTCTTCCTAAGCATAATATAATGTCATAACTGTTGTATTGAATGAACAGTCACAAGTGCTAGCTTTTCCACATGAGTGTATCTTAGCTCAACGTCTACTAGATTTCGACTAAGATAATAGATAACATGCTCGATGAGTGCATCATCTACTTGAACCAAGGCCATGCGAATCATCTCCTGAGATGCGGCCACATAAAGAATAAAATCTCGTGCGAAGTCTGGTGGACTAAGCACAAGGGTCGATACCAAAGCTTTCTTAAGGGTTTCGAAAGACTACTGAGCTCACTCATCCCAGATAAACGGTGTGTCTTCCATCAACAAGCGCGCGAAACCTTTGGTAAGATTAGCATAATTAACTATAAAATGACATAGAAAAGTAGTTCTCCCTTGGAGGCTCTGAAGTTGTAACAAATTGCACGGAGCAGGCAACCGAAGTATTGCCTCAACTTTTAGAGGATCGACTCTAATACCCTCTTTTGAAACTATGAAACCTAAAAGGCGACCAGTCCTTACAGTGAAGATGCACTTATTGGGATTCAATCGAATTTTGTAGTGTATACATCGTTCGAGAATCATACGGAGGTGCTTGGGTTGGTCCACTTGTTATGAGGAAAATGCACCTATAGTTCAGGGGAGAAACTACCAACTTACAGGTATGAAAGATAGACCTACAAATGTTTTGCAAGTACAACAAGAAAGTGAAGAGATTAAGGTTAGAGATATGTGCACCTTCTTCAGAAGGTTGATCCAAGCTTTCTCTTACTTGCTCTTCAATGCCATTCAGTGTCGCAATTCCCACACCTGCAAAACCACTTCATACCTTTCTCAAATACATTTGAATACATATATAAGACTGATATCCATGACATAATAAGACATCAAACTATAATCAAACAGTAATCAAATCTAAGACACATAAATAGGTCATCTCTGGAAAGGAAAGAACGTTTGATCTTTATTAATGAATGAAGAAAGTACATAAATTTATACCTTCCTTGAAGCTTGGCACTTCATGAAACCTAGATTCAAGGTCTCCTGCTTCTGTTCTCCAAGGATCCCAACCTCTAATCAGCTGTGCTAGGGTTTATCAGAAACTGAGGCACAAGAGAGGGGGATGAGAGTCACCATTCCTCTAGCATAACATTGTTATAGGCTTGTTTCTCTCACATGGCCCTTCTACCTTCTTTATATAGTCAATGAAGGAGAGGAAAAGTAGTTATAACTGATTAGGAAGTTCCCAAACCAACTCAAACTAACCAAAATTCGAGATTTGGACTAGTTCAGGAAAAGGCCCTACTTTTCCTACTGCAAACCAACGCATTTTTCAAGGTGTGCGCTATTTTATTGAAGTAGAGTCGCACACATGCCCTACTCTATAGGAATAAGAGTCGTGCACACATCCTAGTATGCCCTACTCTATGCATAGGAAACCATCGTTTCTGGAGAAAAATGGCCAAAAACAGGGTTTTCTGATGATTTTCAGGAGATGGTTTGGTCTGGAAAAATGTTCCTAAGGGTTATAACCATCAAATGGGCCAAGAGTGAGGTAATTTCAACCATTTTTAGTGTCCCAAATGACCCCTCAATCCACAAATGTCCTGTTGTGTGACTAAACTTGATCTCAAGAAGTGTCGTCATGCGACCAAGTGAGACAAGTGTCGTCACATACGAAGAAGTGTCATTTTAAGCTATAACAGATGCCCCCTAATGTATGAGGTTAGAGGGAGTGAGGGAAACGATGGCCGAAATACATTATAACTAACAAAAAGTGGAATCATGGAAATGGGGTAATCGGAGAAACCAAGAATCATAGGCTCAAATGAAGTACCTGAAATCAAAGGCAATGTCAAACAAACTCATCCTTTGGGTAACTGTCCATGTTCAAATAGTGGGACATGACCTCCAAGAGGATACGATAATGATCCAAATACTGATGCATATATCATGGCCACTAGAATACAAGCGTGGATCCATGAGGAACATAAGTGTAAACATAGCCACATAACTACAAGGTGTATCTATGTCAAAACTGGAAAACATAGCCATAGAGAACAAGCTGGATCTATGTCTGATCAAGAGCCCAAAAAAGTGTGGCTCAGTCTTGCGCAACTTGGGCGATAACATAAATGAGGTGATGCTATCGAGGATCCCAAGGTCTTCATCCAAAAAAAACCCAAGGTACAAACCTATCCATGCGAATAAATGAATTGATGTCAAACATGGGAGGTATCGTTTGATTACCGGTCATTGATGTATACCGTTAACAAACATGAGGGTGTCCACCAATAATGAAAATGGAACCCAAGGTACCTAGTACATTCAAGCAAGTGCGAATAAATGGTCTTGCTATCGAACACTTGAAGAATCCATCGGATAGGAGACATTGATGTATTCCCATCTATCCAATAGCGAGGGAAACTGCCACTAATGACTGCAATCCCTAAGGTACTAACCGAAACTCTAAACTCCATTCCCAGAGCACAATGATTTGAAGTCGATGGGAAGAAGTCCGTTGGAAGGGAGGCCTTAAGGCATCCTCCATCATCCAACACGAGGGACACTCAACAAGTATGATCTGATTTGGAGTAGGACTGAACACATGATGAAACATACTGACACCAAGGAATGGCCGACGCATGAGGTCAAGGCAACTGCAGAATGGTCGACACAGGTTATATCCTTAAACAATGAGCATGACACAAGAGCGACTTAGGCAGCTTTGAACACAAAAAGACCACGATGCAAATATGCAATTTAGTAGACATTAACAGATTCTCCATATGATTGGAAGACTAACCAAACAGAGGATTAAGAACTCTAAGATCAAGTTTATCCTAAGGCCAACACTAGAACCCAACTTGTTTGATAGACTCAAAATAGGTGCTTCATTCAAGGAGGTAGGTGCTTCATATTTAAGGAGTCTGAAAAACCTAGAAGAAAACTCCATACACCTATCCGTGGATTTTATATCGAGCCTAGATTGGTCTGTGCTCGGTGGTGTTTTCTTGTTTATAGAGTTGAAAAACTTAAATAGTCTTCTATCAACCATCTCGTGGATTTCACATCGAGCCCGATTAGGTGAATGCTCGCTTGGTGTTTTCACATTTCAAGAGTCTGAAAACCCTAAAGACAACTCCAAAGGTCATTTTTCGTAAATTTAGTCTCCTTCCCTGAAAAAGTATAAAATAATGGAAGAAGAACTCTTCTAGCGCATACCAAAGTATACCTAGAGTATACATTTTCTGTAAATTATCCACCAAGGCCTAGAAAAGGGGTAATTCTATACCTAAGTGGATGTCAGTTTAGTTATTTTAACGAGCCCGAAAAGACAACTATGCTCAGCAAACTTTTCCTATTTAAGGACTCTGAAAAGGGCTTAAAAAAACTCCATAAGGATCTTTTCCGTAAAGGTTTAACGAGTCCGGAAAAGTAAACTTGTGACCTCCTTACTGTTTTTAACGAGCTCAAAGGAGATACAGAAAAATGCTCATAACTTCCTAACTGTTTTCAACGAGCTCGAAGTGAAGATGAAAGAAATACTCAAAACCTACTTACCGTTTTTAACAAGCTCGAAGTGAAGGTGAAAGAATGCTCGTAGCTTCCTTACTGTTTTTAACAAGATCAAAGTGAAGATGAAAGAAATGCTCATAGCCTACTTACTGTTTTTAATGAGCTCGAAGGAAAGGTGGAAGACTGCTTGTAACCTACTTACTGTTTTTAACGAGCTCGAAGTAAAGGTAGAAGAATGCTCGAAATGGGAGGAGACGAGTGTCAGGGACATGCAAAACTAGCTCCAAGGGCATGGAACAAAGCTATGCCTAATGCAAGGAACATGAGCAAGATAAGGACACTCAGGGTGTGTCTCCTCTAGGTAAAGGGTGTCAAATTGCGAAGGAAAAATGATACAGGTCTTAGCGGAAATGAGATCATAGATGGAGGCTTATACAACGAGCTAAAAGCGTGGAAGTCGACATGAGGCTCATTAGCGCAAGCGGGATCATAACAGATGCATATGCAACTTAAACACAAAGATGGGATCCTTATCAGGGATGGCCAGAAATATATGAGGAAGAAAGATATGAGGCTTCTTCTCAAAGTCATGGTAAATCTAAAAAGGATCCCGAGCCTATGAGAAAAACTCAGCATGGGTACCAAAATGACATAAGGGTGCTGACTAGGGTGACCCATGTTAGGTAGGCTCTACTGTCGGACTGGTGCACAATGCATAAAGAGATGGCTAACACACCAATATCCAACAGGTTCGAACCTATGGTGAATTCGGATGGAAAAAGGTTCAAATGCAACATAACAGCGGGGAAGCCTAAACCTATATGCAAGGTTCCGAATATACCTGACAAGGTCGCACAAGGTGTCGAGAGAGACCAATAAGCAAGTATAAATCCAGCTAAGAATCCTGTCTCCAAGAAAAATTAGTACCAAGATCATATCTAAAACATATGTAAAGAAATACTTGATACAAGTCACTGTGATAGAAATACTTTCAACTTCACTATCATCAACAACAGGCATAAACAAGGCAGAGTTTTCAAATGAAGACTCTATGGTACCCAAGCCCGAGGACTTACAATCAACAAGATTGACTTCAAGATGAATATCAAAGTTGAAGAACATGATGGAATCTATAGAAACAAATTCATCATCATGGGAGTTGAAAATTCTAGAAGTCGAATCAAACTCAGTAGGAACACCGATTTGCGGATCTATAGGAGAGTCCAAAGACTCAATAGTATGAAGATCAAACTTTAAGGTCAAACTCGGGTTGGACATGACTGTGATTGGATCAACATCCAAATGAATGGCCGACTGTACTATAGACTCTAGGAAAACTTCATCGGAAGGAAGCATATCATCCCAGATAGAATACATATCTAAACATTCAGATGGAGGTGTAACTTGGTCAAAAGCCGGGACTAAGTCCCGAGAAGGTAAGCATGAACTCAGAGAATCCTTCTCAGTAGCAGTTGAACTCAAGGAACAATATGCCACATAAGTCCCATGTGACATAGTAGTGCCTAATGACGAGGGATCTGACTGGTCTACAGTTGAGTAATAAGGAGGATCAATGAATGCAAGATGGTCGATAGTGACGATGCTTTCGTTATGGGGAAAATGCATCACATGAAAGAGTGTAGAAACCACAGCATGCATAGCATAAACGTAATCACACCCTAGGATCATATCAAATTCCACAGGGTCCTTTAAAACCATAAAATCAACTAAGACTGTTTTTCCACCCAAAGTAACAGGTGCCTGACGGAGGAATCCGAACGGTTCACTAGGTCTTTTATCGAAGGTCAATGGCCAATTAACAGCTGGAATAACATTAGGGAAACCCAAATCTCTCTAAGCATAAGCAGATAAGATACTAACAGAAGCTCCTTCATCTACAATGCATTGATCAACCGTATGGTTCCCGATATCAACCTTTATCTGAAAAGGTGTCAAAGAAGGAAGACGAGGCTCGGCTAGACTATTCCAATCAAAGGAAACGATCCTAGGGCTTGGTAGGGGTTCACATGGCATAGATGAAGTACCCCCTTTTTCAGGAACATCCAAACTAGTAATGCTGAAGACTTCAGAGGCAAGTGCATCAGTGTCCAAAGGACTAATGGGATCGGTCGAAGATTGCATCGATTCGATCACTTCACTCTCCGAAGGAAGAGCGGGGGTTGACCAAAGATTGCATTGGTTCAACCACTTTATCAACCAAAGGTTGATATGACTATAGGGAATGTATAGAAAACTCAGGAACAGAGGTTCCTTCAGACATGGACCACACTCTTCGTGCCTCTTGAATGGCAGGGCATCGGTGAGTAGGGTGATCTCCCTTACAAAGTTTACAAGGGAACTTTGGTTTCCGTCCTATAGGTTTAGACTCCTTTACAACGTCAGTACTCTCAGCATGAATAACATTGGCTGATAGCTTGCCCCCAACATGACTTGCAGTGGTTGGTTGCTCAGAAGCAAAAGAATTTTGAACTAAGGACCACACTTTTTGCACTTCTGGAAGTACAGGGCACAAATAAGTAAGGTGGTCTCCCTCACAAAACTTGTCAGGGAACTTATACTTATGTTTATTGGGTTTGTCGACAATGTCAACTTCATCAGCATGACTTGCAGTGGCTGATCTGGTGTCTCCAGTATGACTCATAGGAACTGGTGACTTGTCATTAATATGACTAGTAGTGATCAATGACATGTCCTCAACATGACTGATAGGGGTTGAAGAAAAACTTTCAGTGTGATTTTCAGTGAATAAAAGTTTTCTCCCAGCATGACCTCCAGAGGCTGGGTAGGTGCCCTCTGCATGACTTGCAGAGGCAGGGTGCTTGCCCCCAGCATGACTTACATAGGCTAGGTTGCTTCCCCCTTATTTTGGCATCTTCTTCCTATTCTTCCTCCGTCTATTCCTTTTAGACTGCTGGTTACTAGTATTGCTACTTTCGCCACATGAGGTAGAAGGAGGAGGAGAAGATGTTACTGGCAAGGAAGGCACAGGGTTCTGATGCTCTTGATTTGAGGTGCTTACAAAAGAGGCACCAGGAGCATGCAAGGCATTCGGAGTGGAGAACAACCAAACTGGCATCCCTATAGTGAATCTAGGAAGATTCAAAGTAGCCATTAAGGGAGTACCAATGTTTCCAATAAATGGAACAACACAAGGATCCCCCGGAACAAGGGTACGTTGATTGGCGCTTGCCGGAATGCTAGACATAGTTTCCTACTCAAATGAGCAAGAAGTTCTCTAAGGAAAACTAAGACAAGTAGCACAGAAAGCACACCACTAAAAAATGGCCTAGGTAAATCAAACCAGGAAAACAGATGCTTTCTGGAGAAGAGTCTGGGATGATGAGGGCCCAGAACAGATCAACGAAGGATGAAGAACAGTTACCCGGGGTCCACAATATAATGACTAAGGGTGCAAGCGCTAGAATCACCCAACCGCCCTCCCAAAGACTTGCAAGGGATTTCCTCCCACTTCTGTCCTAGGTACAATAGATATAACCCTCCGCCGTCACCTGTGTATGATCCTATGGTCAAATACTAAGGATACCACCACACCGAAAACTTCTGGGGGAACAGTCTCTGGTCAAATCAGAAGGCGTGGGTAGGGTAGCTGACCCCGAAACTTAAAAGAGTCCCCAAACGTGATCCAATCTTGGTATATGCTCGAAACAGAAAGTAGGACGTTTATTCCCAACAATCTAATCTCACAAGACCTATTGCATAGATCCCAGGCAAGTTTTAATGAGGTGGGTTTACTTGCGATAGTCGAACTACGATTTTTACGTAATGTGTGATCTTGGGTGGTTTAAGGTGTTTTAAACCCAAGATCCTAACCAAGACTAGTTGGTGAAAAGTGTAACCTAGAAAAGAAAATGTTACTAATACATTTTATTAGGGTTCATTTTAAAGGTTACTTGCTTACTCAAAAAGGTAGTGGGTGTGTGCGAGTGGTTATAATAGAGATAGAGTACTGAAATGAAATATTTACCACTAAACAAATCTTTTCTTTTCAATGCAAGTCTTAAAGATACGATCTAGATTGCATGTGCAAATGCAATTTTTAGTCTTTTCGAATGCAAAAAGATAAAAATAAAGTCTAAATGTACAAAATTAAACTCAAAACCTAAGAATGCAGCTACTCAAACAAATAAGTATGCAAAAGAAAAATTTCTTCTTTTTGATGCAAAGCACTCTTAAATCCTTTAATCCACTTGCAAGGTACTCTACTCAGAAAATAAATCAAATTTTTTTTATGCTTTTCAAAAGTAAGAAACAAAACTGAAATTGAAACTAACCTACTATCAAAGTAAAAGCAAAGAACTTTCAAGTTTCCTTATTGAAACAGTAAAAGCATCCAATACAACTTTCAGATTCTTATTGATGTAAGCATGCCAACCATTGGAAAAAGTGTACGAAACCTACTTTTAGACCCAAACAAAGCAAATGAATTAAAAAGAAGTATGGTTTCGTAAATTCAGGCCTGCACATAAATGGTGCAGTCAAGGTCCTGAACAATAGCAAAGACACTTGAGCTTTCACTACAAAAAGAAAACTAAAAGCATAATGGAGGATAAGAAACCAATCCAAAGAGAAATTTCACTCAAATAGATACAAACAGGGTCAAGTAGACTCAATAAGTTTCAAATCCAGTGGAAATGGAGCAAGCAGGTTCAGTCAGACTCAAATTAGGGTACAAAACACCAAACTGGTCTACAACCCCCCAACTTGGGTCAACAAGCCCCAAAACTTTCCAAACAAGCCCAAATTGATCAAAAGAGGTCCAAATCATGAACATAGGATCAGTACAAGGATAGGAGACCACTTACAGTGGTTTAACTCAGACCTAGGGTCATCAAGGACCCCAAAAAATGCAGTCACAACCCCCAAATTTGGGTCCACAACCCAAAAACTCAAACCCAGAATGTGTGCGCTACTGTGCATGAGGCATACCAGCGCCCATAACAGGGGAATGCACTACTGTGCTTCACAACAGTAGCGCACAGGTGGGAAAAGTTGAAAAAATGGGGTTAAAACCCCCAACTTAGGTCCACCAGGGTCTGAAAGGGCTAGGAAGGATCTGTAAGAGCCAAGGAGGGTCAAACAAAGCCTAATAACTGACTCTAATGAAGAAATTCAACAAAGACATTCAAACAAAACTAAATAAATGACCTTGGATACCCCTAAGCAGATAGGCTTTCCCGAGCGGAGTCGCCATTCTATTGTGAGGAAAATGCACCTATAGTTCAGGGGAGAAACTACCAACTTACAGGCATGAAAGATAGACCTACAAATGTTCTGCAAGTACAACAAGAAAGTGAAGAGATTAAGGTTAGAGATATGTGCACCTTATTTAGAAGGTTGATCCAAGCTTTCTCTTCCTTGCTCTTCAATGCCATTCAGTGTCGCAATGTCCACACCTGCAAAACCACTTCATACCCTTCTCAAATACATTTGAATACATATATAAGACTGATATCCATGACATAATAAGACATCAAACTATAATCAAACAGTAATCAAATCTAAGACACACATAAATAGGTCATCTTTGGAAAGAAAAGAACATCTGATATTTATTAATGAATGAAGCAAGTACATAAAGTTATACCTTCCTTAAAGCTTGGCACTTCACAAAACCTAGATTCAAGGTCTCCTGCTTCTATTCTCCAAGGATCCCAGCCTCTAATTAGCTGTGGTAGGGTTTATCAGAAACTGAGGCAAAAGAGAGGGGGATGAGAGTCTCCATTCCTCCAGCATAACATTGTTATAGGCTTGGTTCTCTCACATGGCCCTTCTACCTTCTTTATATAGTCAATGAAGGAGAGGAAAAGTAGTTATAACCGATTAGGAAGTTCCCAAACCAACTCAAACTAACCAAAATTCGAGATTTGGACTAGTTCAAGAAAATGCCCTACTCTTCCTACTGCAAACCAACGCATTTTTCAAGGTGTGCGCTACTTTATTGAAGTAGAGTCGTGCACATGGCCTACTCTATGGGCATAAGATTTATGCACACATCCTAGTATGCCCTACTCTATGCATAGGAAACCAGCGTTTTTGGAGAAAAATGGCCAAAAACAAGGTTTTCTGATGATTTTCAGGAGATGGTTTGGTTTGGAAAAATGTTCCTAAGGGTTATAACCATCAAATGGGCCAAGAGTGAGGTAATTTCAACCATTTTTAGAGTCCCAAATGACCCCTCAATCCACAAATGTCCTGTTGTGTGACTAAACTTGATCTCAAGAAGTGTCGTCATGCGACCAAGCAATACAAGTGTCGTCACAGACGGAGAAGTGTCATTTTAAGCTATAACACCTCTCTCTTGTGAGAATGGCTAGCAAGATCATCCAAGAAAACCTCCATAATCTTCTTAAGATCGTGAAAGGTGTAGGTCATGGCTCACTGAAATGTAGCTCCGACGTTTTTAAGGTCGAAGGGCATTTTCCAATATGCAAAAGTTCCCCAAGGACACATGAAAGTTGTCTTATGTTGGTCCTCGGATTTGATCTGATTCTGATTATAACCCAAGAAGCAGTCCATGAACGAAAAATTTTTACTCCTGGCACAAGCATCCAAGATCTGATCAATGAATGGAGTGGGGAAGTTGTCTTTCGGACATGCACGGTTTAAATCTCTGAAATCAGTGCATACACGGATCATTCCTTGCTTCTTATCCACAGGAACGGGGTTTGACACCCATTCGGTAAGGGGAATGGGGTAGATGAAACCAACTTTGAGCAGTTTCTCCATCTCTGCCTTGATACCAGCTGCCTTTCTAGGGTTCACAGCACGTAAGAGTTGTCGAACTGGTTTAGCATTAGGATACGTTCTAATCTCATGTTCAACAATGCGGGGGTCTATTCCTGGCGAAAGCTTCCCGGAGTTCTGTAAACAATTCAGTGTAGATAGCAACCTCCTCGGGGGTGAAATCATCACCAATGTAGACATTCTCGATCTTTCCAGGAGTACGATAGATGTTGATGGACGTAGTCGGGGAAATATTAGCCATAATCCCCTCCGCAAAAATATCCTGCGACCCTAAAAGAGCCACAGGGTGACCAACCATCTCTGCTAAAGTCATCCTAAACTCCTCTTGCTCAGCGAGATCAAGGTTGGGAAGGAAAGAAGAGCAATGATGCATATCCTTCCAAGGCCTCTCACTACCACAGATGGCCTCCATAATAGCTTCATTTGAAGGAAAAGTATCATCAAGGTAGTCGTGTGAACAAGATGAGCTGGCTGCCCAAACTGGCAGCGTAACGGGATCTTCCTCGACTATCTGGGAAGAAGAGAGATCTGGCTCTGCAGCGGCTTGTTGAATATGCTGGTAAGCAAACTCAGCTGCAGACAGTGGCATAGACATCCCAGCATGCGTAATGTATCCAGACGCGGAACTTGTGGACGGTAATGTCCATGGTTCATTAAAATAAGAAGTCTGGAATGGCACATTATGCAAAGGAGGAGACGCATGATAAAAATGGTTCCAATAAAATTCACGGGTGCTAGAAAATCATAAGTTCCCATCAATGAAGGATACATACCAACACCCATGCTCCCAGTTTCCGGTTGAGAATTAGTAACCTGCGGGACTACGGATCCCGTGGATGCTGTGGAAGGAGGATGAACGAAACCTAGCTGGTCGATTGTCACGATCTTGCCTTCGTGAGGAAAGCAGATAACTCTGAATATAGTGGACGCGACAGTCTTCATAGCGTACATCCAATTCTTACACAGTAAAAGGTTGTATTTGATGGGCGCATCAACCACTTCGACCTCAATAGGCACAGACTTACCTCCCAAGGAGACAACAAGCGAAGGGATAATTCTGTGCGGCTTAAATGAGAGACTGTCGAATGCAGTGAGAGTGGTTCTAGACGCGAGTAAAGGAGGAGAGCCGAGGGCTTTCCAGCAAGTTAGCGACATCACTGACGTGGAAGCACCTTCTTCAACCATCGTACGTTTGACAAAATTTTGAAGGCACGACACCTGGATTTGAAAAGCCACGTGGTAAGGTAAGTGAGGTTGAACATCAGTAGTGTCAAACTTGATAACACTAGGACTCCCCCCATCCTGAACTCCTAATGCACTCAAAAGGGCATGCTTCTAAGAAGGACAGGCCTGCAAGACTTCAAGAGCCGACATGGCACATAGAGTTTGGCCCAAATCTTCCTCAATGGAGTAGTTCTGGGTGTCTCGGGCATTTGGATTATGCATAGAGCACTTAAGAACACCTTTCAGTATCTGCGGCATATTAGAGGGCTTCTCGATATGCAAGGAATTGTCAGGAGGAGGGGGAGGCTCACTCCCCATATTAGGTTGTGGTGCACCATAATCACGTTGAAGAGTGGCAACACTAACCTCCGATTGAACCATATTCACACATCCATAACCACTAGTATTGGAAGAAGAAGTTGCCGTCTCAGTAGGTCCATAACTGGTGGTGGGAGCATGCAAAGCCATGTTTTAATGATGAGGAAGGGGATCCTTTAACACAGCTGGGCTCGGTGCCAAATGCTTCGATGCTTCTTCAATTCAAGGACATAAATGAGTAAGATGATCTTCCCCACAGAGTTTGCAAGGAAACTTCACCTTACGCCTAGGTCTACAATCCTCACCAGCATTTCTGCCTTCCTGAGGAGGGTTGGCATTCTCTTTACGAGGGGTATTGCGACTGCTATTATTGTTATTCCCATTGTTTCCACCCTTACGCTTGTTTCTCCCCTTCTTCTTACCACCAGGTTGCTGGTTACTTGATGGCTTCGTTGATTGCACATTGTGTACATCAGACGACGGGGTGGAAGTGGACAAGGTGTGAACCTGTCCGGGAGTAGATTGGTGTAGCTACAAATTTTGCATTTGATTAGCCACCAAGTCTACATTGCGAGTACTTGCGGATCCCACAATGCCATCAGCATGTGGTCCAAGAACTGGCTTGGGCTCATGTCGCGTTCGTGGTGTGTTAGGAATGATGTCATACAAAATGCCAGACTGAGAATATAGTAAATCCAACTGTTGGACTTTTAAGATAGCTTGTTCCTCAGTCACAATACTGGACATCGAAACATCCTTAGCAATATATGGGAGTAGAGACTTGAGGAACCATTCCAACAGAAACTCTGGAGGAATGTTAGCTTTCACTAGTCGCTTCCATCGATGCCACTTTTGAACGTGGTCAGAAATATGCGTGGCCTTATTCTGACGGAAGGTAGATAAAAGTTCAGTACCAGTATCATAGCGAACCGACAACTAGAAATGATCCAAGACAACCAAAGAAATCTCATTAAAACCCCTATAAGTTTTTCCAAGAAACTCGACATACCACTTCACGGCTGCCCCCGTAAGGGTGCATTGAAATAGTCGTAAACGAACAGAGTCGTGATTCAATGAGTTGGAGGAGCACCAAAGGTGAAATGTTGTGACATGATCGCCCAGATTCTCACCACCTTTCCCTTCAAACTTAGGAATGTCCAAAGGGAGCTTGGTAGGGACCGGGGGCCAACTAGGGTCATGACACATCGGATTGTTCGTGAGCTTTGCAGATCTGGAAGATTCAAATGTGCAAGGAACAGGAGTTGTGACTGGAAAGCTTGATTATAAGCTCCCATAAAAGGCTAATTGTAAGGAACCGAATTGTAGGAAGGACCAAATGGTTGACCATGAGCATCAAATTGTGGATAATAAGGACCTGACTAGCCATAAGCTTGATCATGGCCATAAGGTTGATAACCTCCTCCGACCTGACCCGTATGAGGGTAAGCAATTATATAAGTGTTTTGGGTACCGTATTGGGGTGGGTTGTAGTGGTGGCCAGCACCGACTATATTGTGGTAAGGTTTGCCACCATAAGTACGGGGCATATACCTACTAGTCATAGCGGGAACCGTGTTATAATGACCAGGGTTTTAAAGTATGTTCCCGCCCCCAGCGTGAGCATTAGGATTACCGTGGCAAGTCGTTTAGTGACCATAAGTATGAGATGTATTCATAGCCCCAACATTGGTGTTACTAGCAGCAGGCATGGAAGCATTACGACCATGAGGATAAAGCGTATTCCTACTTCCTACATTAGCATTACTAGTAGCGGCAATGGACATAAAACAATGCAGTATATGTCCACTCCCGTGGTGGGGAGGAGCATTAACATTTGTGAAAGTCTCCCTATGTTGATGAGTAGCGATATGTGTATTGACATGTGGACGGTGAGTCATGTTATGAACAGTGTTCCTATTAGGTTGGGTAGTCCCAGGAGGCGGCCGTCCTCCAACATTAGCATTGTTAGAAGGAATACGACCAGTCCCCATGTTTTGTGTGTGAGTAGACAATGTGTTGCCCTCGGCGAGGGTGTTGCCCCCGACCGGTGCAGTGTGGCTAACACCGACTAGTGCCAGCTTGACTACCAAAAAGAGGAGGAGGATCAACTGTATTGTAATCAGGCATACCATATGAGAATGCAGTAGGGTTGACCGTTAGGTCTGCATCATCGTGTGGTTCGGACATCCCATGTATATAATTATGTGGAAACAAAGGATCGAACAGGTCATTCTCGGGTGGATCCAGACCAAACAAACCATGTTGAGTCTCAGGTGGATCAGGACCAAAAAAACTATTTTGAGTCTCAGGTGGATCACCCACCCACGCCTCACAAGGAGTAGGGGTGTCAGAAGTGTGCTCGACTCTACCCGAAGGACTAGTAGGGATTTCTACCGTATCAGACTGTGCAGTCATGGCTTCGATAACGTATGTCTCATAAGAATCTGAAGATTCAGAGGGACCCCAGTGGTATCCCTTCTTGACACAGCGTTTAAGATCGTCAGCTGGTAAACCAGCCAACCGACTAGATCGACGGAGAGCAAGACTCCACGCCACGATATCTCCAGAGAGACTATAAAATCACACGTCACCAAAGGCCAACTATCGATAAAAAATAGTAAATCAAAAGCACACACCTAAAGAAACTACAATGAAGCGCAGACAAACAGAGTGGCTAAATGAGCTCCCGACACTAGAGCCAGTATGTCTCGCCTAGGAGATGCTTGAGACTCCCAAACTATAGCCAAAGGTAACATAATTAGTTATATTGACCCCCAGACTTCACAGTGTGCACAGGGTCAAGTCCATTGCACAAACAAAACTGTGTTGTCCAACCGCTATCTGACTCAAGACACAAACAGCATAACCACTGCAAGTACCCTATGCGATACATAGGTAAGGAAACTATGGTCACCACAATATAACTAATGCTCAAGGGGATAGTCACAAGTCGGATCCGTCGTATGGGTAGGGTAGCTGAGCCCGAAACTCAATGAGGGTCAAATCCCCCAAGAGTCCCCAAATACGAACAAATCCTGGAAATATCTCCCACGTTCAGCCGGTATCAGAGGGATATCCCTTCAACCAATCTCCCGTGACCTCGTGCTTAACTATGGTTTGAGTAGAGCTTCCTGAGAACACCGATCTATACCATAGATTCCTCCACTCCCTGGTCAGACACCTAATGTTTTTTCTGGTAGTCTTGGATTGTTTACTCACAATAATCTATTCCAAGACTCTAAACCTATGCTAGTTGGTGTACCCTATAAATAAAATCGGTCTAATCAATTATTTTAAGATTAAGCGTTGATTTTAATGGTTTGTGTTACTCAAAGGATATGGTCGTGAAACTAGAGTTGTATATGACTCAATGGTATGCAAAATCGTCCAATCCTAGACTCATCCATCCAATAAAAACAATGATCGCCCGGATTCTCACCACCTTTCCCTTCAAACTTAGGAATGTCCGAAGGGAGCTTGGTAGGGACCGGGGCCAACTAGGGTCATGACACATCAGATTGTTCGTGAGCTTTGAAGATCCGGAAGATTCAAATGTGCAAGGAACAGGAGTTGCGGCTGGAAAGCTTGATTATAAGCTCCCATAAAAGACTAATTGTAAGGAACTGAATTCTAGGAAGGACCAAATGGTTGACCATGAGCATCAAATTGTGGATAATAAGGACCTGACTGGCCATAAGCTTGATCATGGCCATAAGGTTGATAACCTCCTCCAACCTGACCCGTATGAGGGTAATAAATTATATAAGTGTTTTGGGTACCATATTGGGGTGGGTTGTACTGGTGGCCAGCACCGACTATATTGTGGTAAGGTTTGCCACCATAAGTATGGGGCATATACCTACTAGTCATAGCGGGAACCGTGTTATAATGACCAGGTTTGTAAAGTATGTTCCCGCCCCCAGCGTGAGCATTAGGATTACCGTGGGAAGTCGTTTAGTGACCATAAGTATGAGATGTATTCATAGCCCCAACATTGGTGTTACTAGCAGTAGGCATGGAAGCATTACGACCATGAGGATAAAGCTTACCCACTTCCTACATTAGCATTACTAGTAGCGACAATGGACGTAAAACAATGCGGTATATGTCCACTCCCGTGGTGGGGAGGAGCATTAACATTTGTGAAAGTCTCCCTATGTTGACGAGTAGCGGTATGTGTATTGACATGTGGACGGTGAGTCATGTTATGAACAGTGTTCCTATTAGGTTGGGTAGTCCCAGGAGGCGGCCGTCCTCCAACATTAGCATTGTTAGAAGGAATACGACCAGTCCCCGTGTTTTGTGTGTGAGTAGACAATGTGTTGCCCCCGACGAGGGTGTTTCCCCCGACCGGTGCAGTGTGGCTAACACCGACTAGTGCCAGCTTGACTACCAAAAAGAGGAGGAGGATCAACTGTATTGTAATCAGGCATACCATATGAGAATGCAGTAGGGTTGACCGTTAGGTCTCCATCATCGTGTGGTTCGGACATCCCATGTATATAATTATGTGGAAATAAAGAATCCAACAGGTCATCCTCGGGTGGATCTAGACCAAAAAAACCATGTTGAGTCTCAGGTGGATCCGGACCAAAAAAACTATTTTGAGTCTCAGTTGGATCGCCCACCCATGCCTCACAAGGATTAGGGGTGTTAGAAGTGTGCTCGACTCTACCCGAAGGACTAGTAGGGATTTCTCCTGTATCAGACTGTGCAGTCATGGCTTCGATAATGTATGTCTCATAAGAATCCGAAGATTCAGAGGGACCCCAGTGGTGTCCCTTCTTGACAAAATGTTTAAGATCGTCAGCTGGTAAACCAGCCAACCGACGAGATCGACGGAGAGCAAGACTCCACGCCACGATATCTCCAGAGAGACTATAAAATCACACGTCACCAAAGGCCAACTATTGATAAAAAATAGTAAATCAAAAGCACACACCTAGAGAAACTACAACCAAGAGCAGACAAACAGAGTGGCTAAATGAGCTCCTGACACTAGAGCCAGTATGTCTCGCCTAGGAGAGGCTTCACACTCCCAAACTATAGCCGAAGGTAACAGAATTAGTTATAACGACCCCCAGACTTCACTGTGTGCACAGGGTCAATTCCATTGCACAAACAAAACTGTGTTGTCCAACCGCTATCTGACTCAAGACACAAACAGCATAACCACTGGAAGTACCCTATGCGATACATAGGTAAGGCAACTATGGTCACCGCAATATAACTAATTCTCAGGGGGATAGTCACAAGTCGGATCCATCGTATGGGTAGGGTAGCTGAGCCCGAAACTCAATGAGGGTCAAATCCCCCAAGAGTCCTCAAATACGAACAAATCCTGGAAATATCTCCCACGTTCAGTCGGTATCAGAGGGATATCCCTTCAACCAATCTCACGTGACCTCGTGCTTAACTATGGTTTGAGTAGAGCTTCCTGAGAACACCGATCTATACCATGGATTCCTCCATTCCCTGGTCATACACCTAATGTTTTTTCTGGTAGTCTTGGATCGTTTACTCACAATAATCTATTCCAAGACTCTAAACCTATGCTAGTTGGTGTACCCTATAAATAAAATCGGTCTAATCAATTATTTTAAGATTAAGCGTTGATTTTAATGGTTTTGGTTACTCAAAGGATATGGTCGTGAAACTAGTGTTGTATATGACTCAATGGTATGCAAAATCGTCCAATCCTAGACTCAGCTATCCAATAAAAACAATGATCGCCCAGATTCTCACCACCTTTCCCTTCAAACTTAGGAATGTCCAAAGGGATCTTGGTAGGGATCGGGGGCCAACTAGGGTCATGACACATCATATTGTTCGTGAGATTTGAAGATCTGGAAGATTCAAATGTGCAAGGAACAGGACTTGCAGCTGGAAAGCTTGATTATAAGCTCCCATAAAAGGCTAATTGTAAGGAACCGAATTGTAGGAAGGACCAAATGGTTGACCATGAGCATCAAATTGTGGATAATAAGGACCTGATGGCCATAAGCTTGATCATGGCCATAAGGTTGATAACCTCCTCCAACCTGACCCGTATGAGGGTAAGCAATTATATAAGTGTTTTGGGTACCATATTGGGGTGGGTTGTACTGGTGGCCAGCACCGACTATATTGTGGTAAGGTTTGCCACCATAAGTATGGGGCATATACCTACTAGTCATAGCGGGAACCGTGTTATAATGACCAGGGTTTTAAAGTATGTTCCCGCCCCCAGCATGAGCATTAGTATTACCGTGGGAAGTCGTTTAGTGACCATAAGTATGAGATGTATTCATAGCCCCAACATTGGTGTTACTAGCAGCAGGCATGGAAGCATTACGACCATGAGGATAAAGCGTATTCCTACTTCCTACATTAGCATTACTAGTAGCGGCAATGGTCGTAAAACAATGCGGTATATGTCCACTCCCGTGGTGGGGAGGAGCATTAACATTTGTGAAAGTCTCCCTATGTTGACGAGTAGTGGTATGTGTATTGACATGTGGACGGTGAGTCATGTTATGAACAGTGTTCCTATTAGGTTGGTTAGTCCCAGGAGGCGGCCGTCCTCCAACATTAGCATTGTTAGAAGGAATACGACCAGTCCCCATGTTTTGTGTGTGAGTAGACAATGTGTTGCCCCCGGCGAGGGTGTTGCCCCCGACCGGTGCAGTGTGGCTAACACCGACTAGTGCCAGCTTGACTACCAAAAAGAGGAGGAGGATCAACTGTATTGTAATCAGGCATACCATATGAGAATGTAGTAGGGTTGATCGTTAGGGCTGCATCATTGTGTGGTTCAGACATCCCATGTATATAATTATGTGGAAATAAAGGATCGAACAGGTCATCCTCGGGTGGATCCAGACCAAACAAACCATGTTGAGTCTTAGGTGGATCCAGACCAAAAAAACTAGTTTGAGTCTCAGGTGGATCACCCACCCATGCCTCACAAGGAGTAGCGTTGTCAGAAGTGTGCTCGACTCTACCCGAAGGACTAGTAGGGATTTCTCCCGTATCAGACTGTGCAGTCATGGCTTCGATAACATATGTCTCATAAGAATCCGAAGATTCAGAGTGAGCCCAGTGGTGTCCCTTCTTGACACAGCGTTTAAGATCGTCAGCTGGTAAACCAGCCAACCGACGAGATCGACGGAGCGCAAGACTCCACGCCACAATATCTCCAGAGAGACTATAAAATCACACGTCACCAAAGGCCAACTATCGATAAAAAATAGTAAATCAAAAGCACACACCTAGAGAAACTACAACCAAGAGCAGACAAACAGAGTGGCTAAATGAGCTCCCGACACTAGAGCCAGTATGTCTCACCTAGGAGAGGCTTGAGACTCCCAAACTATAGCCGAAGGTAACATAATTAGTTATAACGACCCCCATACTTCACTGTGCGCACAGGGTCAAGTCCATTGCACAAACAAAACTGTGCTGTCCAACCGCTATCTGACTCAAGACACAAACAACATAACCACTGCAAGTACCCTATGCGATACATAGGTAAGGAAACTATGGTCACCGCAATATAACTAATGCTCAGGGGGATAGTCACAAGTCGGATCCATTGTATGGGTAGGGTAGCTGATCCCAAAACTCAATGAGGGTCAAATCCCCCAAGAGTCCCCAAATACGAACAAATCCTGGAAATATCTCCCACGTTCAGCCGGTATCAGAGGGATATCCCTTCAACCAATCTCCCGTGACCTCGTGCTTAACTATGGTTTGAGTAGAGCTTCCTGAGAACACCGATCTATACCATGGATTCCTCCACTCCCTGGTCAGACACCTAATGTTTTTTCTGGTAGTCTTGGATCGTTTACTCACAATAATCTATTCCAAGACTCTAAACCTATGCTAGTTGGTGTACCCTATAAATAAAATCGGTCTAATCAATTATTTTAAGATTAAGCGTTGATTTTAATGGTTGTGGTTACTCAAAGGATATGGTCGTGAAACTAGTGTTGTATATGACTCAATGGTATGCAAAATTGTCCAATCCTAGAATCATCTATCCAATAAAAACAATGCCACTAACATGCAAAATCAATCCAACGGTTCTGAAATAAAAATGCAACTCTTTTATATTTTTCAATGCACAAGAAGAACCTAAATGAAAGCAGCAAGCACTCTATGCAAGATGTAGTACATTAAAGTAATTTTTTTTTTTTTTGTATTTTCTTTTATAAATGTAAAGGAAAATGCAAAACCCTTTTTTTGTATTTTTCAATATAAAGAAATGAAAAATGCAAGCAAAATCCTTCTATTTAGTCACTGAAGTGCCGAGAAGATCACTAAGACAACCCAGCAGATCCCAAATAGTAAGACCCAGCCACAGGGATGAGATCAAAAGTAAAAACCAACAAGGCTAAATCCAAGTATGGGTATAAAACCAACAAGGCTCAACCAAGAGAAACGAAGAGTTATGGTCACAAATAAGGTGTGGAACAGTCAAGAATCAGGCCAACAAAGACTCAGGATCAACCAAAACCATCCCAGCAACAACCAAAGGTCATAAAACAACCAAAGCCAGAGTTATACGCTACTGTCGAAGGAATACCTGCGGGTACCCGCGAGCAATAGAGTAAACATAGGCGGGTATATGTGGGCAGAGTTAAGCTAGCCCGCGGGTAGGGAAAAGCAAGTTGGAAAATAAAGAGTCCAATGGCTCAAAAAAAACCAGTTTTCTATAGTGTATCTTGACGACCAATCAGTGACACAAAGTTTCGACAAAAAGCAACTCCAAATAAGGACTAATGCCTAAAAATCCCCAAACATGGATATTTTCCCCAGCAGAGTCGCCATTTCTGTGTTGGAGAAAACTCACTATGGCTTGGGGTAGACCACAACAAACAGCTGACTACCAGAAATTAACTCAATTCTCAGAACTATGCTACATAAATGACAATGCTAATATAATGGAGAATGTAACCAACCTCGATCCAAATGTTTGATGTAGATCCCCGTTGGAGCTTTTACACGTGTGCACTTGAGCCTGCAAATTAGTCTTGACAGCCAATGTACAACAAGTGCATGTAATATATAAACAACATTAACATCATCAATAGCAAAGGTCCATGATATTATAAGGAAATGCAACCCCATGTAGAATAACCAACATTCACAACATTAATGGACGAGAATATGAGTATTTCTATTAATAAACAAGAAGGAGTACAATGTGATACGACCTCTTGCCGACAACCAATCTGAACCACAATCTGGATCAATCCACTTGTGCCCCCACCACTTCAATCCTCCATGGAATGGCAAAATCAAACTATAATAGGAGTTTGGAAGGTGAAGATAAGACGTTCACAACTACAAGGATCAATGAGTGTAGACTCAAGATAGGGCAAAAGTCCACTAGAGTTCTCTTGCTCTTCTTTCTCCTCCCATCCATAAGCCATATGTGCTCAATATATAGTCCTCCCAAAGGTAAGTGAAAGGACACATCGAGGTGTTACTTGGAAAAATGGAGGACCAAAGGTCACCCTATGACCGCTTTTTGGGATTAAAAAGTAATTAACTAGTGATTTTTACCATTTTACATGCTACCCGCGGGCTATAGTGATGCAACTCGCGAGTACGCGCGTTGTAATGATGCAACAAGTGTACAAGGGAAAAAATGAGGAAATAGTGTGTCTGAAGGATATAAAGTGGATCTGAGTCAGTGAAATGGATCCTATAGGCCAAAGGGTGCTGATACTCACAAGGTGGAAGATTACGTTGTAATAGTCTGCTACATTATTTTGAAAATCCGAGGCCATTTTCTGCAGACTATTAACCAGATAAAAAGGCATATTGATGAGGTAACCTTTAAAAACCAACAACAATTTGAGATGATAGGAATGAAACTAAGAGAGACGACCGTCACATGTTATATACCTGATAACTAATTCAAGGAATGGCCACCATTGTTTCTTCAGAAGCCGTGCAGGAAAGTCAGATTTGGATTGTGCTTGCTGGTTATTTTTTATCATGAAACCCTTCCATTCTTTGCCTTTTAAATGTTTTCCCTTAAACCATTGCTCACCATAGATTGGTAAACCGGTAGCCAGAGACATGGATTTCTCTGTTACGTTGAGTTCAATATCCCCAACCTTCACGGCCTAGCCATCAAATGACGACACAAATGCCAAGGTAGCCATCATATTGTGTCCCGAGAACCTCTGAAAAAATGGCATCCATCCTACCTCATTTAGTGCTTGTATACAATTTGGGTTGATATTGAAGAACTCAGGACTGGGAAACTCAAAACGCGAGACATGTGCCATAGGGGAAATGTTGCAGGATGCATGAATTTTCAAAAGCCTAATTGAGAAGAGAAATGGGTCTACCATCGGCCTGCGCAAGTTTTACAAAACCCCAACCGACTTCATTTCACCAGATTATTGTGAACATTCATGCACAGTCATGGAATGCAGGGTCATGATGTCTTCAACTTGACAATGGTCACTGGAACTTGCAGAAAACTTATGGTGCAATAAAGTCCCTCACTAAAATGACAAGTGGGCAATAGTTAGACATGACATTTGCATCATTGCGAATCAAAAGATGGCAAACAATTTGATTATGCAGGTATCAAACCCTTACTCTCCATGATAATGCCAACGTTAACCAACACATTTTCATATCAATGTGATTGCTAAGGTAAAACCAAAGATTTTTTAAATCTTCAAAGCATAAGTTAATGGTTACGACCACGTAATCTTCCACCATCATATATCATTAATACCAAGATTTCATAAGGAAAGATTGTATCGATTTAATTAAAATCATGGTCGACATTGTAAATGATGAGAAACAATTAGTAATTGTAGTCGAGACCACAAATATCCTTTGGGGATCACTTTAGCCACTTATGATCAAATTACTAACATTGACCTTACCTCAAGGCATGATTGAAAATTTGATAATCCCATAGATCTTATCTCATTACAAAATACAAAGTTCACACATGAGGACAAGTATATAAAAGATGGTGAACTTTGTGATATTAATATGAAATGAGCTTTTACCTTCATGATAGTTTTAATGAGACTGGTTTTCTTTTGGAAGTGGAAGAATTCATCATACCAAGCATTAGAATTTGACAAACAAACTGTCATATAAGGTATTGGACAATTAAGTCAGCAATTAGAGATGATAAAGGTAATGAATTTGCTTGACCTTGAATTTGCATAAATGATTGATGTTGTAAAATTAGGAGCTGCTAATTTTCGGGATTATAAACTTTACAACCGATCAACTAGAAATAAAAGACCAAAATCAAGAAATTCAATTCAAATGGAAGCTAATGCTAGTCCCCTTATACCAATCAATCTATCAACCTCTATTGGGAGTACCTTCAGAATCAAATATTCTGAAGGCACTCCTAAAATATCTATTGACGAGTATTGATCAGAGTTGTAATATGTAACATCGTTCATAGTCATCGAGACTTATGTAGTGACTAAATTGGATTTTAGCGTTCAATTGATCCGGAGGGTGTTTCTTGCCAACGGGCTATCATTTGGAGTTGCATGTGCAAGACGAGAAAGAATTGCATGGTAGCTTTCTGATTTGGGCTCTGCCTTAGCTGCATATTTTGAAATGTATTTGAGGTCAACATATCTAGAGAGAACAAGTTGGAAATCAACATTATCTCTCCAAATTGAGAGCATGGCAGGGTTGTGAATGTTTAGGAGGGCATCTTTCCTTGCATGGTTATATGTTTTGTGGCCATTTGCATCAATGAACAAAGAAGAAGTAGGTTGTAGATCAAAGGGGAAGCCATAGCGACATTGAAGAGATGATCCTTTTTTCCGGAGGCAAGAAGATTCTGAACATTTTGTGTGCCTTTGAACACAATTAACAAGGTCTTCATAATCAACCAAGTGGTTAGCTGCAAGTATGAAATGTGATCCAATGGTGCATGGATCATTTGTAGTAGAGGGTTGGAAGCATGGTGTTGTAGAATGGTTGGGTTGAGGATTCCATGCAGTAACATATTTGTCAAAGTATTTTTTTGCATCTTCAACCTTGGTAGCATCCGCCGAATCTAACGTATCCATATTGGGTGCATTTTTAAGCCATAAGAATCCATGTATATGTGCAGAGCCCCTATGTTTCCATTCATACCTACATGGAAATTATAAATATTAGGAAGGTACATTTGAGGTTTTGAATATAGGCAACTTTGATGAGAATATGATTTGTTACCAACCTGCATGAGTAGTCTTTTGTAGAAATCCCTTTTTGAAGAAACTATTTAAGGAATATTTTGAATCTATTGTGCATGTATTGAGATGCAACATGTGGATTGGAAATAAGGTTGCGAATCCTCCATTGGTGTTGCTGATTTGAAGTGGTTGGAGCTTGTCCAGGCATTAGAGAATGCAAATCCAGTCACTTGGTATCAGTTGTGCTGAGAGTGAAGAAGAATGTTGGTGTCCCTTATTGATTGATCACGTTAGTTAGTTCTCCCCGGATTTTATTCCAATAGGAACGTGTCCCACGAAGGGTGGATCCAAAGCACATGACTCGTTCAATGATCTTAGCATCGGGAATGTCTTGTAATTGATGTACAAGTTCTGAGATGGTTGGAGGCAATGTATCTTGAATGTTTTGTTTGACAAATACGGAAGCAATAGAATGGCTATGTTGGTGCATCATGAGGTTGTATATGTAATAATGAAACCAAGGATGTTGTCCAAATATATTGTCATGGTATCAAAGAAGGTGCAATGCATAATTGTCCATCCCAACCTATTGAATGTGTGGTTGTTTAAGCATGGAAACTCCAACGGGAAACAAGGTTAGGAAGGCCATGGAGAGGAACCCTATTGTGTTGTACTCATTAATACGGGAAGAATCTATTGGAAGCTAGTCAATGCAAGGTGGAGTTGGTGCATTGCTTGTGGCTAAGAAGTGTTTGATTTCATCAACCTCAGTTCCACAATTTGTTTGTGTAGATATAAAGGAGGAGGACTGTACTTCATGGGTTTCAAGGAGGTTGGGTGGTTGAACAGTAGAAGATGAGGTATGGTCAGCAAATGGGGTTTCATCGGGTGTGACATGATTAAGGAGGGATGAAATGTCTGTTGGTTCAAGAGGCAAAGAAGATAATGCAATTGGGTTAACTTGAACATCTTTGTAGTATGGGTCATTTGATAGTTTGTATTCAAGAGCAGCAAGAACACGTGCTCGACTAACAAAGAATTCATAAGGCTTGTTTGTAGGGCTACATTTTCGAACAATAACGATGTCAATGTTTGAAAGTAAACGAGGGAGGGAAGTGGAAATGCTAGAAATGTTTTGTCGGAAGCTAATAGTGTGGCCATAATATGTATATTGTCCGCCACGAGCATGAGTTAATTGTAAGATTGGGTTAACACGAGAAATGAGCATTTCTTCAACTTGAGTAATCCTTGCAAGTACAAATGGTTGTATGCCAGGATCCATGTTGTTTGCCAAGGAAAAGCAGTGGACATTTTTTTCTATGATACAACGAGAACATGCATATGCACCACAACAGTGGTTTGTTTTAATTCCAGGATAAGATTCCATGCATATAGAGCATACATTCATGGGAGATAGTTTGTCCAATAGTGTACGAAATCATTTTTGTGCACCATCGAGGCTAGAGTTTGTTGAATGGGGTGCTGCAGATGTGGATGGTGGAGAGGGTGTTAGGAAATGTTTGACAACGTGAAATGGGGAAGGGATATTAACAAGTTGACGAGCATCTCTATATAGAAGGCGTTGATGCTTGTTGTTTTTTTTTTTTTTTTGAGCATATAGAACTCTTCTACGTGTATTGATTTGATCAGTGTCAAGATTTGTAGACATGCCTACAAAACAATTGTGCAGTTGTTATGATCTTGATGGTGCCTTTGGTGAAAGAGAAACATACTATATATTTAACCATTGGAAGAGTGAACAAAGGTAGATTGTAAAATATAAGGGGAGAATGGATACATGATGATAAGTTGTTGCAAGAAATAAATATAGGCGCTTCTGAACATTGTTTATAAAGAAATGCAGTATAAAATAAGAGCATATATAAGATCGCTTATGAAGGTTGGAAATAGTACTTGATAAAACAATGTTAATTTTAGGCTATTAATTACTAACTAAGAGAAAGGAAACATATTAGAAAGTGGCAAGATAGGTTAAAATAAATTTGTTGGTCAACACAATGTTACAACAAAAGAAAAATAATATAATATTCAAGACTATTCATTGTTGTTTACAAGTACCACTTAAGTAACAATGTTGATACAAAAATTTGTAGCTGCTAAGTATGAGAAGAATGTAAAAAAAGTTGGGACTGAAAAGGAGTCAAACTTGGAAAAAGTGAATGTAAAGGAAAAATTCAAAGCTTGCAGACAATTGGACGCCTATTGAGCACAATGTTGTCGCTTTCATCAAGTGGGTCAATTGTTGCCAATGATGGTGAAACCTCTTCGGACATGACAATGAGTACCTTCAAGCGAATATTTGAATTAAAAGTTTATGTCTTCACCGATAAGGTTAAAAGGTACTCTCGAGCACAAACACATTGAACAATTTCCATGAGAGATGTTGGATCATTTGATAAAAGGCACAAATATTTTGCAGAGACCCCCATGAGTTGTTTCGCAGCATCATCAAAAGCTATAATACCATATAGTTGTCCAGTAGCATCTATTAGGTCGATTCTAAGTATGTATCGGTAATCACACTCAGTAAACTCCCCATCACATTTTTCACAATGCCAAGTATTGCCAACTTTGTGGGAAAAAAAATTCATGCATTGTATCCCATCGAAAAATAGAGGGCATGCAAGGAAATGAAAGTCATCGAAATTAATATGGGTGATTGTAGGAACAACTGAATACCAAGTTTCCTTCTCAGAGTGTTGGAGATATTGGAGCACAGAGATGGAAATGTGTTTGGATGAGTTGGAAGCAGAGTAGTTGTATTTTTTGCTTAATGATGGTGAGGCTGAATGGAATCCATTGTCATCAAACCATGATTGGTGAAGTTTAGCTTCTTCAATGTATGGGTTTATAAGGAGGTTGGTATTGGAGATGGTTCCAATGGTTTTTCCATTGATCTCTGTAAGACATCCACCTTTGGTTGGAAGGATAGGGGGAGTAGCTAAACCTTGAAGGTTGAAAAGTTGGGCACCCTCAATTGTGCAGTGCTCCCCCCAAAGTGTGATGTTTATGCTAAACCCAGACATGTCCCTCACGTCAACTGTTCGACGAATGGTTTCAGAGCCATCTCTTTTGCGTATAGTTGATACAGTTGAAACATAAATGACAATTCCAATAAGGTCAACCATGGAATTCAGGGGTGTAGTTTGGATGTCATGGATAGATTTAAAGTGGAAGCAATGAAAAGGGATCAATGGGCACTCTAAACATTGTTGAATTGTTGAGGAGGGGTTAAGAAAAATCTCAAAAGCACTTTTCAAATGCTTGTATGTTGGGTTGACTGGTTTGACTATGCCATTTGAGATCGTGTATACTACGCCAACTTGTATTGTGTCGTACAAGGATGTGGCTAAGTCATTAAAAGCAGAGATATGAATCTCGTCTTTGGTAGCACTAACAAGGTCAAACCCAAAGATTTGGCTTGGCCCTTTTTTATTAGTGTAGGCATTCATATTTGTCTTGGCAGTTACTCGCCCTTGGATGGTCCAAATTTTGTTGGAAGGGTTGAGCTATGTGAATCGAACAATAGTTGCAACAAGGGTTGGGGTTGGATTTGACAAGGAAGGTATGGCAAGCGAAGGGTTTTGGGGATTAAGGGCGATGTTTTCTGGAATAGATGAATTGCTATGGGAGGTAAATTTAGGGGTGAAGTTGAAAGGGGATGGTTCTCCAATAATTGTTGCTTCCAATGTGACAACTTCAAATGTGGCCAATGCGATAGTCCTAGAAACAAGAATTAAGGTAAGTGAAAAAAAAATGTTAAAATAAAGTGAAGTAAGGAGTACACAACTAAATAAGTGAAATTGAAGGCGCGGAAAGGAAAACATACGTTGTATTGTGTATAGATAATTTCCAAAAATTATGTATAATTTTCTAAATATATGTTTAATTGTTTTTCTTTAATATTTTTTATAAAAATAAAAAAAAATAATTCAAATTATAAAACATAAAAAAATCAATTTCATTATTTGAATTTATATTGACAATTATAGCTTGCTCACAAAAATAAGTATCATAAATGTTTATACTTGAAAACCAATGAAAATCATAAACTTTTATACTCGAAAATCAATGAAAAGAGAATTAACCTTTCAAAACATTAACTTTGACAATTACTTAAAGGAACAAAATGAAAAGGCATGGAGAGATGCGAGCATAATAAGGAGAAGAGAACTAACTTTCAAAACATGATATACATTAAAAATAATTTAAAAAGTAAAATTAATAAAAAAAATTACATATGTGAGTACAACCAACTTTCACAACTACTTTACGAACAAAATCCTTGGCATGGAGAGATGTGAGCATAGTAAGCATGTTGTATCAAGAAAGTAATATAACAAAGAACATTGTTAACTTTTAATATTTAATTAAAAGTGATGTTAAAAATGGCGTGTGAGCATTGCGTGGGCCAACTGTTCTAATACTGCGGGGAACATAATCTATGAATTTTGTGGTCAATTACTAAATCCATGAGGTTCATAAATATGAAAACTGTTAATGTTTCTAGTTGAATTAAAATAATGGCCGCATTTATGCAGCCAGAGGAGAGGACGAGTAATCCACAAGCAAATATCTCGATGGATCAATTGACACGTCGAAGGGGAAGCCGGTTGTCGATTCAACAAAGTGTTCAGGAGTCAAGCAACTCATCTACCTCTTGGCTCTGAGATGTAAAGTAATTAAAAAAAAGATGTTTTATGTTGTTTTGATGCATTTCATTCATCAACTTGAATGACATCTATTAAATTTGTGGCCTATATGGACCTAAACAATGTCACATGCGGGACTCGATCTCTGCTTCTGATTTTAATATGTGTTTGCTAACTTTTGAGCGGTCTAGCTTTGGATTGCTCGCTCTGTGATTTTTGGAAGTTTTTTGGAGTTTCATCGTGGAGAGATTATGAAATTTGCAATTTGTTTTGGCATCTTGTAGTGGATATTGTTGAATGTTCTCTTTACGTCTTTGAGTGCAGTTTTGGTGGCCAGGTTGAAAATGATTGTTCAGCTTGAAAATGATTGTTTTAAACTTTAATAAAGTTTTGTTCAGTTTATTTTTGGGTTATAATATCAATCAAGGAATGTTAAGAGTTGTAAATTCTTGCAAGGGCATGCTTATTTTTCCATTTTACAGGAATTTTGGAAAAGGTTGATGCATGCGGGTGTTCGTGTGAAAAATCGAGTGAAGGAAGATTTTTTGAGTTGAGAGCGACCATAGGAGCTCTCAAGATTTTCGGCAGTAAAGGAGTCAAGATTTCAATGGTTTATGAGCTTAAGGAAGTATTTAGTTTTATGTGGATGTAAATTGGAAATTGTGTAGTAAGGTTAGTACTTGGTCGATTTTTCAAGAAAATGCTCATCTATGGAGTGTTGAGCGTTTAGGATTTGAAGACTGGTTTTTGATGTGTCTAGGTTGTATTCTGAGGGGATTGTTTAGGAAAGGCTAGTATTTTGATAGTTTTTTTAAATAAAATACATCTACAAGTTGTTGAGGATTTAGACTTTAAAGAAGACTGACATTTGTTGTGTTTTGATTCTTTACGGAGGGCATTGTCTACGAAAGGCTAGTATTCTGCTGTCTTTTGAAGAATATACAGACAATCCGTTAAGGATTTAAGATTTGAAGAAGATTGATATTTGATGTGTTTTGGTTCTATATGGATGGATGGTTCATGGAAAGTCAGTAATTCTGTTGACTTTGAAGAAAATACATTCACAAACTGTTGCAGGTTAAGGATTGGAAGAAGACTCATATTTGATGTGTTTTTGGTTGTATACGTAGGGGATTGTTCATGAAAGGCTAGTATTCTATTGATTTTGGATAAAATACCTCTACAAGTTGTTGAGGGTATAAAATTTGAAGAAGGCTGATATTTGATTTGTTTTAATGTATACATATTGTTCATGAAAGGCTATTATTCTGTTAATTTTGAAAAAAATGCATCTACAAGATGTTAAGGGTTTAGAATTTGAAGAAGACTGATATCTAATGGGAATGAAGGAAGTATTTTCTTGTATGCATAGGAAATTGTTCATAAGAAGCTAGATTTTTGTTGAGTTTTGAAGAAAATGCATCTACAAATTATTCAGGGTTTAGCCCGTCCGGTGTGTTTGTGCATGGTAGCGTCGACCCAGATTTATAGTGGCAGTCTCTTTTGACTCAAACGTTGGTCTCCTCGGTAAAAGACACTGGGGTCTACTGATTCTTCTGATAAAAAAAACTATGAGATATCACAGGATAGCATAAATTGGCTGCATTAGCAGGAAAGAATGTTCTTTGGAGTGAATTGGAAGTTTTTTTACACAGCAATGGTTAAGATTTATATTTTAAAAATTGTGGCCAAACTGCACAGCGGAGTGTTACAAGTGATGAAAATATCAAGAGATGAGTAGAGTTTCCCTACTCTGAAAGGTCGGGTGTCTTCCAAATCTTGAAATTTCTATTTTTCCTAGTAGATAAATGCAAATGAACTGAAAACACAAGGTTTATATTTTTCCCAGTAGATAAATGCAAATGAACTGAAAGCACAATATTTCTATATTTCCTAGTAGATAAATGCAAATGAACTAAAAGCACAAGATAGTATAGAAATGCTACATGTCTAAAATACGTTCCAGTGGCGATTTGTTTTCATCATTGGCTGATAGGATTCTAGATGTAATTGTCTCACATAATTGACTGATAAACAACAAGTGACTTCAGAGTACCTAGGACTTGGTTTGTTCTGCCTTTTATTTGTTGACTTTCTCTGTTGGATTTTTGCCCTCTTGTGAGTGGGGATGAACTGAAGAGTTGTTGTCTTCTTTCTCAATGCTCCTATGTATGAGATGTCAAGATCAGAGGGTGAGCTTGCAGTTGTTTGATCCTCTACTTCTTGAAGTGATGGAGGTGTTGCTTTCCCCTTTTTCAAGGTAGCCTTTGGTTCTGATTTATTTCTCTATTTACATTACATACCTGCAGGGATTAGTTTCCTTCTCCTAGTCCAACCTATTGAACTCCTTGATTCTTTGTCTCGGGGTGATTATGACCCCCTGAGATTTGTCTGTGTTGTCTGAGTTTCCACCTCCTCCTTTTCCTTTATCAAGGCTTCTAGATTTGCTAGGGCCTTAAAACGGTTGTTGTTTGCTCCAGAAGCTCCCTCCTAGGTAGGCTTTGTTTGTTGAGGCACCTTATTTTGTGCACCTGCCATTTCCTGGCTCGGAAGGGTTTCTTTCCATCTGACTGGAGGATTTTAGGATTTTAGGGGTTGCTCATAATCCGATTCTTGCAGGTTGATCCTTCCATCCATATATTTGAAATGCATCGGGGAGGCCCTTATCCAAATCCACTTTGATATGTGTTCTGGCACATGTAAACAAATTTCCTTTCGGCTCAGTTTGACCAATGTATCAACCCAACTTATCCCCAATGGATTTCAAGGTCTTTTCATCCAAGAAAATCAATGGAAGGTGGGGTAGCCTGATCCAGATAGGAGCTGCTGTGATCTCTTCTTCTGGGTTGAAGTCTAAGGACCAGCAGGATAAAAAGATAACCCAAGTTCTCATCCAGAGTGAAAAATCAAATTTCTATCCTCCCTATTTTCGAAAAAAAAGAAAAGATACACACATCGACAAGCAAATGGGGTTATTTGGCCCCTTGCTATCCACATCTACATGGATCTTGGTTTAGGCTAAAGGTCTGTAAACTTTCTGATCAGAGCTTGCTTGGATAGAATGACTGCTTCGTGACCAGTACGCAGATGCCTCCACACGAAGCAGCTGCATCCACTGTCGGGGAAGCTCGGTACACTGTGCCATGACCAATATGCAGAACGATATGCTAGCAGGCACACACAAAGCACACAGCTCTTGTGGCTGAAAATGGTTATCATTTCTCACTGAAAAACGCAGGAAACCACCAGTTTACACATGTGAAGAGCGTGTTACATCGACAGCCACAGGCAGGGATTACCGCAACAGATCGCAGTGTTGACAGGCAGGCATACACCAAATAAACACACAGGAATTGGCAACAAAGACCAAAATCATAAGACAAAATGCCCCAACACAACACCATGGGCGTTTCACCTTCACGACGGCACTATCCATGTGGCAACATTCCATTCGCTCTATGAGCGAGGAATCTAGCCGACGTGGATGGTTATGCTTCTCATTGGTGAAACGCTTACATTGTAATTATCTTAAACTACAAACAATAATTATAATGAGTGTGAGAATCGTGCTGGTAATGTTTTCAGTAAAAGCAATATTTTGAATAGTCTATAAATGTAATGTGGGATATATATTTTTGGATGTTTTGTTAAATAATTAAGTCTTCCACACCTCATACTCAAATGTCTTTTTCTCTAGAAATGCCATAAACGTGGCTTATCTTTTGAATAGTCCTCTAGTTTTGTTAAATGATGCTATTTCAATTAAAAGTCATGTTAAAAGTCATTGATGCTATTTCAGCGATAAAAAATCATGTTTTTAAATTTTGGCTTAAATTGAATATATTTTTTTATAAATATTTTGTTTTAAATATATTTTATATTTTTTTCATTAAAAAGTATTGTAATTTTAATTAAAAAAAGAACATTACACTTTTGTAAATGTTGATACATTATTTTAACAATATGCAAGTAACATAGAAAAATAAAATATTGAATATTCTTGATCCAAAGGACATAAAATTATACAAGTTTAGTAAATTCTCAATGAAAATGAATAACCTTTGAGACTGTATATGCTAGATGCTATTTAACCTTATAGTGTTTTTGTTAAGCTTTTTTTCCTGATCTATTCATTCATTGAGTAGTTGAACAATATAACTTTGTTTTTATAATAAAGTTTTGATTTTTTTCCATGGAAAAAAAAATATTTAACATCAATCTTTAACGTAGTAAAATTCATAATTTTATAAAATTATATGTTCACAATATTGTTATTATATAGAATTTTTTTTCCAGGAAAATGATTATAAAGTTTTATTTTTTATTAAAAAACAAAACAAATATAAAAAAATTAAATAAGAAAATAAAACAAAGACAAATACTAAAACAACAAAAATATATTTAAAGAATGAATTACTTGTGATTGGTATTAAACTTGGCTTTACCTTTATCTTTGTTCGTTAATATACTACTTTTCTCAAACCTGATTAAAGAAATACTCATAAATATAAATATATATATAGTAATATTCTCAAACCTCCTCGATAAAAAGAAATAATAAATCATTTAAATAATATTGTTTCCCCTTAAGGCGCTTAATAACATTCATTCCTTTCCACCTACCAAAGAAAGTAGGATTTTTAGACCCATAATCTCCACATAATTGTTAATTCCTTGCCCCAATCCATCTTTAAAATAATAATTGGTTAATGGAATTTTCCACCTATGGCTATGCATGCAAGATTTGCTCAAAGCATTTTTTTTTGGCATCATGCACACTTTTTCCCTTTTACAAGGATTTGTTTAGGTGCTTGTAGGTTTTTCTCTTGAAGAGTCATGAGAATGATACTGATAATTTAAATTATTAATGGTAAATATAAGGTTATATATATTATATGTTTCATTAAATAATACGTTTATAACATTTAAAGGAATAATGATATATTTGAATGTTTAAAAAATTATTAAGGTAAATATATTTAAATAAGCTATAAAATAATACTTTAGATGTGGGTGATTAACAATTGGTGGGCAGATCCTCCAAAAATTATAGATGCCGAGGGGAAGGATCCAGAAGACCCATCCCCAATTGGTGTATTAGGATACATGTCTCGTTCTCCTCCCACTCAATATTTGATATTAAGGATGAGGATGCGGTCTCTATGGGTGAATTACAAGTTATTTACTCTATGCATAAGTGTTCATATGCATTTGGTAATGGCATCTTTGAAATCCTTAATGCCCAACGATTGTGCACACTTGGAAGGTGGAAAACATCACGCCAATTAATGCCAAGTGCATCGCTTACGATAGTAGTGGGTATAATGTGGCGAAATGGAAGGTGGGGGACTGTAATTTCTGCTCCCCCTAGCCTTTTCATGGGCGAACAAAATCTCAGGAGGAAATTTGGTGTAATCCAAGAGCCGACTTGATGGTTGTGAAGCTAAGATACGCTTACATTGTTTGGCACCACAAGGGCCAGGGAACTAGTAATAGGTTTTATCTACGCCATAATCTTAATGGCTCCCCGTCATCTTGCAAGGATCCGTAGAGGCAGGGTGTCCGAGACGTCTCGAAGCCCACTGAGGTGAGTCTCTATTCCAGGGGTTTCCTAGCCTTTGAGCCTTATCACAACAGGCCAATGTCTGAATGGGTTTGATCCTTGGTGTGGAGAATGGAAACCACTCGATCCAACCAATATGCCCACAAATATTTGACATCCACTAGACATATTTGAATACAAATGTCTTTGTTTGTACAATGTCATAGAAGGTGATTTAGTTTTTACCAATGTACCAGGGTATTTTTTTAAGGATTCTAATATTAAAATTAAGTATAGTATCCTAGGGGATTATTTTAGATTGAAAAGAACATGTATATAAATAGGTAGGCCAATATTAAATATGAAACATACAATTTACTACTGAAACTTGTAATTTTTGGCTAATATTATGATAAAAAAACATATTTTATGTAAATATAGGCGATATTAGAGACTAAAAATGACCAAATAGTGAATTTATTTTTTGAAAAACAAACCAAGAGAATTGCAGGATGTAAAATATTTTCCAAGTTTGACCTTAAGAGTGGATTCTGGCAAGTGGAAGTGGATCCTGAGGACCAGTATAAGACAACCTTTGTAGTACCCCATGGGCACTATGATTGGAAAGTAATGCCTTTCGGATTGAAAAATGCACCCTACCAATTCCAGAAGATAATGGAAGACGTTTTCAGACCCTATATGGACTGGTTACTTGTATATATTGATGACATCCTTATTTTCTCCAAAACCCTCAAAGAACATCATTGAAGAAATTTTGCCCTTAAAAATTATCTTCAATAATATTTCAATGATTAAAAGTTATACTTTAAAATTTTAGTTTTAACGTGATTTTTTTTTAATTCTAAAATATATTTATATTTTTTTATAAAAAATATTGTAATTTTACTTAAAAAGAAACAACATTACGTTTTTTAAATGTTTATGTATTATCTTTAATGATATGCATGTAAGATCTAAAAATTATTTCAAAATATTAAACATAAAATTATGTAAGTAGGTCAAACTGTATAATAAATCTCATCACTTCATAGAATTATATGTTCATGATATTATCATCATATAGTTTCATTATTTAATATATATATTAAATAAAAAATAAAACAAAGATAAATACTAGAGTAACTTGAATATATTTAAAAATGAATTAGCTCAATAAACTAGGGTGGTAATAAACTAGGCTCTCCGCCTTTCTTTTTTCTTCTCGAATATACCACTCTTTTCAAGCCCATTTGAAAACATGATTAAAATAGATACTAGTAAATGTTAGTAGGGCTCAAACATCCTCTAGAAAAGGAAATAATAATAGTTTAAATAATATCGTTTCACTTTGAGTAAATAACATTCATTGAATCTGAAAGATTTGTAACTTTGTAGCACCCTTTTCCCCTGACAAAGAAAGTAAGTGTTTTAGAACCGTAAAATCTACATAAGTGTTAATTCCTTGCCTTAATCATCTTTAAACATCGAACCATTCAAGATATTTAAAAATTTGTTTAAGGGATTTTTTCACTTATGGTTATGTAATATCTTTACTTTTGACTTTATATCAAATTAGGTTATATAAATGATGTAAATATGCTAGTATGGATTCTTAGTGTGGAACTCAAGGCCAAGGTCCAATTAGTGGATGACTAGGCATGTGTAATGTAAATATTCCTATATGGACCATGTGATTAGCTTGTCATGCTAACTCAAAAGGCTATGTAAATATTATGATGAAAAAATAATAAAATGGTCCAATATGGTTGCGTAAAGAACGCTAGAGGAGCTATGATTCACCTAGAGGGGAAGAGGAAAGGGGGGGCTCTATGGGAGATTAAATCCTCTATTGCCAGGTTTCAACATTAGAACTCAGTGATTTGTTTCCATGTGCCTTAAATGAGGTAATTACTCCATTTTGACTGTTAAATCCAATCATTGAATGCATGTGTGAGGTTGCTGGAAAATATTATTTTCATGTAGTTATGGAAGCATGGGATAAATATACTTCTATGACTATTGCAAGAGTCCTCTCTTCTATAGTCAGAAGTGATGTTGGTTGTCTTTTCCCCGTCCTCTTATCTCCTTTGGAGTCTATCATCCATTTTTCACAGGCAGATTTTTACAACATGTTTTACATTACATAATTTTTTTCTCTGTTGTTCATTCCTGATAGGTATAACTTCTGAATTGATATTCTTCATTAACCAATATGTTTATTTATACATTATCGAATGTCTCTTGGATTTTGAATTCCAAAGAGATCCATTGGAGTTCTTATGACTCCTCATATTCCCTTTATTTAAGTGACTAAAATATGTACACTATTTATAATTGCTTGGTGAAATCATAATCTCGGAGGATTAGATTTCCAACGCCCCCCCACCCCCCCTCTTAATATGAAGGGGTGTTTGTGAGTCCGAGCATGGTTCTAAACTTTTAAAACTTTTCTCGTCCAAGTGCTTTGGTGAAAATGTCTGTAATTTGCTCATTCATGGAACAATGACGTAAATGAACTGTCTTGGCCTCTACATGATGTTGAACCAAGTGATACTTTGTGTTGATGTGCTTGGTTCGATCATGGAATATGATGTTCTTGGAAAAATTGATTGTAGAAGTGTTGTCAATCAAAACTGGAGTGGATTTTTCTTGTTTCTCCAGCAAATATTCAAGCTTCTTCTTGAGCCACATAATCTCTTTCGTTGCTTCTACAAAAACCACATATTCTTCCTCTATTGTCGAATCTATTGGAACTGACTATTTGTGTGATATCCAGGAGACAGTTACTAATCCAAGATTCATCATGTATCCATAAGTGGACACTCCAGTTTCTTTGTCACCATCGAAGTCTGAATCAGAGTACCCAATGAGGTTGAAGTCTTCCACCTTAGAATACTTGAGTCCAAAGTCTTTAGTCCATTTCAAGTATCTTAGAACTCTTTTTGTAGTAGACCATTGTCTTCCACAAGGTTTTTGCATGAACCATGAAAGGATGCCAACAACATAAGAAATATTTGGTCTGGTGGTGGAAAGGTAGATAAGACTTCCTGCAAGTTGTCGGTACTTGGTCGCATCCTCAATTTTTTTCCTTCACTTGATGTGAGCTTCAACTTTTGTTCCATTGGAGTTGAGAGCGGGTTGCATTCTATCATGCCAAATATGTTCAACAATTCTCCAATATACTTCTTCTGAGAGATGAATATGTACTCAGGATGTTGAGTCACTTCAATTCCTAAGTAGTAGTGAATATGTCCCATATTAGTCATTTCAAATCCTTTCTTCAATTTTTTCTTTATGGATGCTATATAAATTTCATCGTTCACTATCATCAAAAGGTCATCTACATACACCACAAGAAACACAATAGATCTTCCAACTTTATTTAGAAACAATGTTGCTTCATCAAGATTATAATGTTTGAAATTAAGCTTTAGAATATGCTCGGTTAGCTTTTCATACCATGCTAGAGGTGCTTGTTTCAATCCATACAAGGACTTGACAAGTTTGCATACCTTGTATTCTTGTCCCTTCACAACAAAACCTTCAGGATGAGACATGAAGACATTTTATTTCAAATATCCATTCAAGAAGGTTGTTTTTACATCCATTTGGTGGAATTTCCATCCATTTTGTGCAGCCACGGAGAGTAAGGTGTGGATGGTGCCCCATTTTGCTATGGTGGAGAATCTTTCTTCATAGTCAATTCCTTATTTCTGTGCATAGCCTTTCGCCAAGAGCCTTTCTATGTGCTTGTCAAGTGATCTGTGTTATTTGTATTTGTTCTTTGTCACATTTCCCCTTCAGCTTCGGCCAAATCTCTTCTATATCCTTTTATAACTTATCCATTCTTTGGGCGAGTGCATCAGTGATGCTAGTCCTTCTAGCAGGGTCACGACTGCTACTTTCCTCCATTATATAACATGGATATAGCTCTCAAGAATTGCTGTAACAAAGCTTCTCGTACGGGAGCTCGCTACTACTAAGCAGAGCACTGGTCGGAATTCGACGCCTGCCTTTTTCTAAATCTTCAACATCCAAACGATGAGGAGCGCCAGTGGAGGGAAAAATCATAGAAGACATGACTATTTTAGATAGAATTTTGGTAAAAAACCAAGGAACAAGGGCAGAAGCAATTTAAAGGAGCAAAAATGAACAAAAAACACTGAACACGGATTGGTAGAAATATCCACAAGCCTCAAAATTAAAAATCAAAGTACTTTGAAGAGGGTTATATGACATTACTAGTCATAGACCTTATGCGAGAGTAAAGACTCGAGACCTTACCCTGTGCGAGACCATGTGCGAGACCTTACCATGACTGACCTTTGAAGTGATTGATGGGAGAGATTGGCTGCTAGGGTTCGAATAAGCTATCCAAAAAGTCTTTGATGTACCTTGTTTAAGAGGGTATCCAACCATGGTCTCATTTCTTCAAAAGAGTACTTTCAATTTTCCTTATGATGGTCATATATGCAAAATATCAATCTTCCAAAAGTAGGAAAAATATATGGGTAACTCTTTTTGGCCAAATATTACGGTGAAAAATGGAAATTTTACCCATGTATTAAATTGAAGCCCTCGAAACTCATATTTTCCACATGAATTTTGACATGCGGTTGAAAAACAAAATGTAGAGAATTATGTTGGCTTTCCAATGATATTTTTTTCGAAATATACCAATGTCATTTATCATGTCGAATTCTTATTTAGTGAAACGTGTGTACTTAAAAATTTGAAGAGCAATTAACAAGTAGTTTGTGTTCGTGCACAACAATTTAATGTTAAAGTAATAATTTAAAAAAATGAAATATGTTAACATGATCTAGACAAAATGCACTAGTGCTTACCTATTTTTCTTTTATTTTTTCTCGAAAAATTATATTTATTATTAGTTTTCAAAACTGATCAATGAATATTTCAGTCGCATTTTGCACACATGTGTGTTCGTGCACCAAATCTTTTGATTGTTTACTTAGTTTCCAAAACTAAAAATACAATTTTGAAGAGGATGCGCTTATCTAGTGCTTGTGTATTTTTTCAAATTTTTTGGATTTGTATTTTGAATGTTGTGGATTTATCTTTGAGCTCAATCGAAGTTGTCGGTAGGGTTTTTTAGGGCAAGTTTTAGTAGAAATTAAAAAATAAAAGACATACGAAGATAAAAATTCAAAAATTTTATGTATATGGATAGAGGATTCATTGACGAATCCAATGGTATCAAGTCCGCCCATTAATAGGCATTTAATGACATGGTTTAAGCCTGTGAAAGGCGGAAAAAAGTTTCATTCTGCAGTTGAAAGGGCTCTCGGCCTATTTTTTAGGCCCTCGATCGAGCTATTTGCTCAATCGAGGTATTTAAAATACCTCGATCGAGGGTTTAATAGGACCTCGATCGAGGTTTTTACCTATACCTTGATCGAGGTATTTTAAAATCCCTGATCGAGGTATTTGCTCGATCGATGGCCTAAAACGGGCCTTTTATGTTTTTCAAAAGCTAGATCTAGCTTTTCAAAAGCTAGATTGAGCTTTTGAAAATCTAGATCGAGGTCTTGTTTCAACCCTCGATCGAGGTCTTTTAAAACCCTCGATTGAGGTATTTTAAAACTCTCGATCAAGCTTTTAAAACCTCGATTGAGTACTTGAAAAGACCTCGATTGACGGTTCGAAAAACAATTTTTTTAGCTTCCATCCACCTAAAATCGTGAACCACCTTCATGGATTCACCCATACCCTACTTAAAATACTAGCTTCTCCTTCTTGTTAGCCATAAAATGAGCCCAAGACATTCTACTAAGATCTTACCAAATATATATATATAAATTAGAGGGGCAAATTATCTACCTACAATTGATGGGAAGAATTATCTCCATGAGAGGCAGTTGATGGGACAAATCTTCTCCAATGAAATGAAAGTTTCCTCCATGAAATCATGGTTGTGTTGTAGTTTTTCTTAATAGGTCACTTCACAGGAAGCTTGTGAGGGAAAAATGAGTGGGTGGTTGGGGAGGAGCATTTGCAACTTTAAACATACTCTTGCAGATCGTGCACACAGAATGAACACATCGCGCACATGAAATTCGCATTTTGCACATGTCATATATCAATTTCGCATACATGATATGAAATTTGATAGTTATATACTTACTAAAGTACAAATGTGAAAACACTAAGTACCAATGTGAAAACAAGTTAACAAGCCACTATCCAATGTGAAAACACTAACTACCATACTTAAGTAATCAAAGGAATTCATCCATAAAAATGGGTCCAATATTGAAGTGATCATGTTGATAGTTGCACCAATATTATTTTGCATATTAACAACTAAAAAAAAATTGCCTAAGTGTTAAGATCAGAAAGTTGAAAAGGCATTTGGAAATTCCCTCCAAAGAGTGCCCTTGTGCTGATAATTTTTCCAAATGACATGGGCATGTTCCTTGGTGATTTGGCCATCCAGCTGTGATATCAGTTCCCTCCTTGGTGCTCTCACGTGTGAGCTATTGGTCTCCCAAAAACAGAGAAGAACTGGATTATTTATAAAAAGGCTTAAGGGTTAAAAGCTCCATTATGCCTGCAGGGGCTAAAGAAATTCCCACAATGGCTAAAAGATGCCCGCAAGGGTTTATCTATTCCCATAGGGGATGAGGTTAATCCCACAGAGGCTTAGGGATGCCCACAGGGAGTGAAGTTAAGCCCGCGGGGGATTAAGGATGCCCGCAGGGGCTGAGGTAAAGCCCACAGGGGCTTAGCGATGCCGGCAGAGGGTGGAGTTAAGCCAGCAAGGGCTGTGATTAAGCCCACAGAGGCTAAGTTCTGATTCTATCATGAAGTCAGTGTTGCAATCTGACATCATTTTTGAAAAGTATGGCAAGTTTGTGAATCTTTGGAATTTGACTATGGAAAAATTAGTCAAAACTGGTCTAAGAGAATGGCCACCATAATTCATTGTTTGAGGAAAATGCCCGCACCATCATATCAGGATATACCTTTTTGAATAGGATATCTAACCATGGTCTCATTTATTCAAAAGAGTGTTTTATGACAAAGTTATAGATTTGCCAAAACAAGGGTTCAAGCAGTTTTTAACATTCTGAAAAATGGCTAAGTGTTGAAAAATTGGTCAAAATTTTTCTAAGAGAATGCCCGCCATAATTCATGGTTTGAATAAAACGCCTGCACCATCATATCGGGATATACCTTGTTGAATGGGCTATCTAACCATGGTCTCATTTCTTCAAAAGAGTGCTTTATGACAAAGTTATAGATCTGCCAAAACAAGGGTTCAAACAGTTTTAGACATTCTGAAAAATGGCTTTGTTGGAAAATTGGTCCAAATAGCCTCGAGGAAATGCACGTCGTAACTCATAGGAGAATGATAAAAATTATCTTAAACTATCATGCTATACCTTGTTGAAGAGGCTATCCTACCATGGTCTAAGTTATCAAAAAGAGTGTTTGATGACAAAGTTAAAAGTCCGCCAAAACAGGGTTTCAAGCTTTTTCGCAGTAGAGGGAGTAAAACTACCTATGTGGCCTCAGTAAAATGCCCAGCATTATTCATGGGTTAAAGTAAATGCCTGCACCATATGGTATGGATGTAGCTTGTTGATTGGTCTACCTGACCATGCTCTCAATTTTCCTCAAGCATGTCTGAGGAGAAAGTTATAAGTCTGCCAAAATAGGGTATCCGGATAAACTTTGGAGAAATTCCTGAAAATGACTAAGTGTTGGAAAACTGGCTCAGGTGGCCTCGGGGAAATGCCCGCCATAGTTTGTGGTTTGAATAAAATTACCGCACCATGTAATATCCATAGTTGGATATTCTCAATAAACTGGGGATGAACCCATAATTTCTGAAATAACCCATATATCCGTAGATATAAAAATGATATATAAATTTATAGATTGATGAGATAAGATATACAATTGTTGGCCCGCTTTTATAGTAGCTTGGGCATGGCCTATTTGAGGGGATGCATCCTCTCATTAACTATTACTCCTACTTATTATTAAAATTAATGTATTATTAATATTAATCCATCCTCTCATTAACTATTACTCCTAATTATTATTAATATTAATGTATTATTAATTATTTGTTACATTGCCTCTCTCTTTGAAAGGCTTTGTCCTCAAAGCCTTATAATGTTGTTGAATCGTTCCTTGTGATGCCATAGCTGACGAAACATGTCGATACGAACTTCTAAGTGTAAAGCATAACTTCCGATATGTTGACGGATCAATCCAGCCAAAATTGATTTGTTGCAGACTATTGGGATTCTCTATTTATCTGTCGTCAGGAGCTTTGAGCACATTAGTACCATTATCTTTCGACAATTCCCACTTTTTAGGATACTAGTTTATATGGTTGGGGTGTCGATAGGGAGTTATTGTTGTTTTTTTTTTACCAAATTGTCTTCTTTCTGAACTGTGACGAGGATTGAATTTGTATTTGCTTCTTTTTTCTCAACGTAGATTTTTTAGTCCAAGGGCTTTGATGTCCTCTTTTGAATTTGCCCCAACTTATTGTCAAACGAGTCTTTTTCTTTTTTAAGATTTTGGGTCATTTCTTCTTGTGCTTTCTTATCATCTTTAAGATTCCGAATTTGATCCATTAGATCTTGTTTGTGCATCTTGAGGTGACCATTCTCGTCATTGTTTTATAATAGTTTCTTCTGGAGATCTCGATTCTCCTCTTCTAGCTTTTGATTCCGATGTGATTTATCCTTCATATTTTTTATTTGAAGAAGCAATTTCTGATTATGATTTCTTAAACGAGAGATCTCTTCTCCTTTATCTGTGACGATTTTGTCGAATTCTGACTGCATCTTTTGATTTTCTTGCGAAATGACCATGGCGATATCCTTGAAGTCTTTAGATGCCACGACTTTTGAATCTAACTTCATTTTAACATCCTGTAGTGTGACTTGCTTCTTCTTATACGAAAATGTTAAAAAAAATTTCTTCATATTTAAGATAATTGTCTCCAATGTTTCCATCCAAGATAAGCCAAGAATGATGTCAACTTCATTTAGATAAATAGTTGTAACATTGAATTGGGATGTGAACTTATATTCATCAATTTCCAGTTGTAAGTCCTGTTATCACATCTATGTTAGCTGGAGCTACCATACTGCAGACTGTGCGGCCGAGGACCGCACAATACCTTTTTTTCCAGATCAGAGATCCGATGCCTTCAGAGGAGGCACACAGTTTTGTTCAGATTTCCCCTAGTAGATATATCAGAGGGGACAGTTGGTTGTACAGTGGTACAGACATGTTACTTAGCATTTACCATGGGGTCACACTTCCATGCCAGGATTTGATATGAGCCCATTGAGACAGTTTCCTAGTCTTGTTTTGATTGAGACTATCAGAGAGTATTGCTGGTTTACTATTTATGCCCGGATTCAGAAGAGATCCAGTTCAGAGACAACCTCAGCAGCAAAGATATGGTGCGGCAGGTATTGCATTTGATATATATTGCTCATGATTATTGCTTAGACTTGTTTATACATGATAATACACTAACTCTACATATGATGATTGATTTGGTGATCTAGTTTTTATGATATGTGATTGGGACCTTGGTGATGTCAGTCCACCCCTTCCTAGTAGGATCCTGTTATATGCACACCGGGTTACACCCCTATTCCTAGTATAGACTTGATCATTTAGTCCCCCTAGGTAGCTAGCTTTGGATCCACCTTCACCTTCTCCATCCTTCCGACTCATACATGACATTCTTTCCCGACTTGGATCCTGATTTGTGACTTTGAGGATCCCTTTCCCCACTGATCTCTGAGTATGCCATGATTCCCTGTCTATTGTGCCTCGGCTCTTTAGTGTGTGAGATGCACTCTCAAACCTGGGATTTGCTCGTGTTGGTTGCCCCCGATGTTGCAATGCAGTTAGGATTGTGTAGCCTCACCGAGTGTTTCCCATTGGTCATTGAAGCATGTATTGCTCACCCCCATTAGTTTTAAATATGAGCACCATTGTTATATCTATTGAGATATGTATGTAGCCCAAAAGGGCCTTGATGTAAATTGAAGAAACTAAGAAATGTAAAGTAAGCCAAAAAAGGGATTTTTGTAAATATAAATCTAGCCAAAAAAGGGCTAAGTATGAAACTCATTGTAAAATCCATGCAATGTGTTTATAAACACACATGGACACAGGTCAGCCATACATGTTAGCATTTATAGTGGTTATTCCTCACTTAGTCTTGCGGTCCAAGGAGGTGAGAGGGAGCAAGGGACAAGCTCAAGATTGTCCCCTAGAGTCTCAAGTTACGGTTTGCCGGACACCCAGTTTGGCAGCTCTAGAAAAGAACCTCATAGAGTCTTCAGGCATGGATGTGAGTTGTGAGATACTTGTTAGATGGCCAGTGGTAGTTTCCCTACACTATACCCATTTGTGAGGCACCGCCCTTCCCCGTGTTTTGTCATGGTATACTTATCTCAGTTGACCCTACTTTCCTAAGTTATCCAAAAGGTCACATGATCCTCATCCTTGTCATCCCTTACCCTTCACCATGTATTCCACATCACCCAATGTTAGCTAGGTGGTCAAGTCTATAGGTTGTGCATAACAGTTGAGTCTTTTGGATGTGGTGGACCCACCTCACCTGGCGCCTTGTATTTTCTGGGATTTAATGCAGTTTTTTATCACCATATTATTATCATGATGTTTAGTAATGTACTAATTTGTATAAGGAATCCTTTCGCTTCATGATTGCATACAGGTATTCAACTAGCACTAGTGTTGACCAGATTTGACTTGGTCAAACTAGGTTGACTAGGCCAAAAATGTGCCCAAAAAAATTGTTGCGACCGAAATTTTGATTTTGGTCAATTATTATCTACAGGGGACCCATATGAGCTTCCAAGTTACAGAATGCAAAAAGATCGAGGCGTTTGTGAGTTTTTTAATTATTACTGGTCATTAATGACCTGTTTTAATTAAAAATCATGGATTTTGGGAAAATAATGCCTAAGTGATGGATCGGGGTCATTCGAGTGGTCATTGCTACTATTTTTGGGGTCCACGATCACATTGCAGCAAACGGTTCGGCAATCCCTGCACTCTAGGTGGCTCAAAATCCCAAATTTCATCTTCAACAATAAAATACATGGAAAATCAGAAAATGACAAAGGCAACTATAGCAAAGGGTAAAAATCAATGGTTGGAAAATAAAGTGGTGATTCCTAAGGTAAAATGGTAATGTTTAACATGGTATTTGTGCATTGTGGGTCCCTCCATTGGGCCAGCTCACTACATGGGTCGAATTTCCCCACTGGGGGCGTTTTTCCTCCTTGGCATTTTTTATTTGGTTGATGTGTATTGTGTGGGACCTTGTTGTATTGAGTTGGGGGGATAAAACATCCCATAGGAACCCCCCAAACTTGGATTATATGTATTGTAGGGTCCCCACAAGGGGACCCCCTCTCCACTAGTGCGCTTCCTTGGGCAATTCGCACCCCCATGCGGAGGCATCTCGTCCATTCGTTTTGTTGATGAGGGATTAAATCCCATCCCTCCATTTTGGGGGGGAACTTGTTGTGAGAGTGGCCTCTCTCTATAAGAGAAGGCACTCACTCATTGTATCATTCCTCTTGGCATTGTTGAGACTTGATATAGAGATTTTTTAGAGACATTTCTATGGAGTTACTTGTGATATGGAGTGAAATATTTCTTGTGTTGATTGAGATCATATTTCTGATGCATTGCTGAGTTATTTGTGGTGTCCCCATCTCTCCTTGAGCATTTCGATTTGCAGGTGAAGCTGGCCAATGGAGGAAAATGAAGCACTTGAGCTAGCAGCTCCTTGCTACCGTTTCTCTTCGAGATTTCAACAGGGAAGTGAGTTTGCATTGTTGCTATTTTCTTTACTCATCATTTGTCATTCATTTGCTGGTCTATTTTTTGTTATTTGTTGTAGATACTGATTTTATCTCTCTGTGGCAGGTACAAAAACGCATAGGCTCACTGGCTACTCCAAAACGCAAGGGGGGAAACGCATTCTAGCTCAACACTTGATCTTCGGGTTTTGTCTTCAGCACGGGGATACCTTCATCCTCATTATTCGGTGTTGGTCGCCATTTGAAGGAGGGCGCTATACTTGGATTGGGAGCTCCACTCTAGCGATTTTGTTCAAGGTTATTCACAAGGGAGTTGTCATTTTCTTTCATCTATTCAATTCCTTTATCTTTCAGCCATTTATTTTCTATTATACTTGATTATTTGCTGCAATTACTGGTTATATCTTGCTTGTAGCAGGTACCTAGGTCGCCATTGGTGTCCAGTTGGTTCTCATGCTCAAGGAAACACGCAGGCTTCTCCACACTTGATCTTCTGGGCTAGTCTTCACTTAAAGTTATCCATTTCACCATTTCCTCATGTACTCTTCATCTCCTTGTCTCTTCTTTGTCATTTTCACTGTCTTGCCAAGCTGGAAAATCACTCAATAAACCATAAATAAATAAATAAACCCTAAAAATTGATAACTTAATTTCCCACTATTAGAACTTTGTTTTTATTGCAAACCCGCTTCTTATTTGAGCCTAATAGCCTATATCTCAAGTTTGGTACAATTCCGACTCCATTTACCCATAGGTCTAGCACCGGTCATTTTGCCAAAAACGCCCCTCTAGGGCTTTTTTCTCTTTTAGCTGATTTGGGTCATTTGGGGGTTCTGGGTAGTCTTGATTCTTGTTTAAAACGTCATTTTACCTTAGGGAATCAAGTTTCATTAGCTATAAGTGAATATAAACATAAATTTCTTACTGCCCTAGGTCCATTTGACCCCCTATTTAACCACTTCCTTGGGCAGTTTTATTTCAGCGCTTCACTTCTTGCATCATTCACATACTCAGTTAATTTCAGCCATCTAATCTATTTCTTTTATCATAATCTATCATTGGTCACACTTTATATACTCACCTACCTCATTTGTGTGTTCAATTTGTGGCTGAGATTAAGCTTAGGACCCATTTACACTCATTTCCTGTCTTTATTTCTTTCTATCTTTTGGATTTGGGTGCGTTTTTTTTTGTCTCTCAACCATTACCTGGTCGAGCGGGGTCTCCCCCTTGAATTGGCTAAGTGCCTTGTCTGAAGTGGCAGTATCCTTGTCTGGTGTGACTTTCGTTCCCTGAACGAAGGACCTGGCTATTGCAAGTTACACCTTCCTAGTTGCTCATCCTCTACCATCCCTGTTGGGACATTCCTCTTTAGCAACTAGAGTTTGTGTGATAACAAGTCCCTAATTGCATATTTCTTCTCACCCCATTTATCTTTCTTTTCGAATATACTTAGTTCAGGGACGGATAATTGATTTGCCAAGCTGACGTTAATATGATTTTCCTCGATGGTTGGGCAAATAGTGATGCTAATAGGCTTTCTTTGAATAATCCCTTCAAGTTTTAGTATGTCAACGACTACCTTTGAGTGCGTCTTCTGGAATCTTTCTCTTTTGTAACACTGAGACTCCATTTTTTTTCCAAATAATAATAATTATTATTAAAAGTTAATAATTATAATATTATTAAGAAATATAATATAATAATTATTATTAAGGATAATAATAATATAATAATTGTTTTTGGAGTTGAAGGATAATAAAAATGGTGTGGATTGGGTGGTTGGGAGGAATGATTGTTACCTTCCCCACCTAGGTTCAAATCTCACTTTTGGTTTGTTGTTAGGGAATAAAACCAAAACCACGTGCACCTTAAACTGGGGATATTCTCAATAAACTGGGGATGAACCCATAATTTCTGAAATAACCCACATATCCGTAGATATAAAAATGATATATAAATTTATAGATTGATGAGATAAGATATACAATTGTTGGCCCACTTTTATAGTAGCTTGGGCATGGCCTATTTGAGGATACGCATCCTCTCATTAACTATTACTCCTACTTATTATTAATATTAATGTATTATTAATTATTTGTTACACACCATATGGTCATCTTGTAGGTTGGTGTTTTGTCTACCTAAACATGTCCTCATCTTGACTTGAAAGTGCTTGAGGGAGAAGTTATGGATTTTCCAAAACAATGTTTTAGGTAGATTGGACCAAGTCTAGGAAAGTGCAAAAATTGTCAAGTGTAAAATCACTAAAACTGCCTAAGCCACCTCAATAAAATACCCGCCATCTCTTGTGGTTGATGTGTTAAATCATTTTGAGAGTATAGATCTATAGAATTTTGTATGGTGCATCTAACCATATCAATGGTTTGTCCAAAGAGTTTCCGTAGGTGAAGATATTGATCTGCCAAAAGTGCCTTCCAGAATAAATTGCACTGCTCCAGTAAATTGTCCGTCGAGGAAAGAGAAAGAAGCTTCAGAGGATGAAATTGGTCTTGCTGGAATCACCTTGTTGGCCTCTACCAATTGGGTGTCTCACATTTCAAATGTGATGAAAATAAAAATCTCATCATGTTGACCTAGGGTTTGACAATTTTGTCCAAGTATTGAATTAACAATTTGGAAGTCTATTTTCAAATTCCCGCCAGATTATGTGTGTGTATCAAAAAGTTCAAAAGGTGACATGGATCTGGTCCTTGTTGAGGTGGCTATGCATCCATACTTTCATTTTTCCTTATGATGGTCATATATGAAAAAGATCAATCTACCAAAAGTAGGAAAAATATTATTTTGCATATTAAGAACTAAAGAAAAATTGGCTAAGTGTTAAGATCAGAAAGTTGAAAAGGAATTTGGAAATGCTCGCCAAAGAGTATCCTTGTGCTGATAATTTTTCCAGATGACATGGGCATGTTCCTTGGTGATTTGGCCATCCAGTTGTGGTATCAGTTCCCTCCTTGGTTCTCTCACGTGCGAGCTATTGGTCTCCCAAAGGCAGATAAAAACTTGATTATTTATAAAAAGTCTTAAGGGTTAAAAGCTCCATTATGCCCGCAGGGGCTAAAGAAATGCCCACAAGGGATAAAATATGTCTACAAGGGTTTATCTATTCCTGTAGGGGCTGAGGTTAATCCCACAAAGGCTTAGGGATGCCCGCAGGGAGTGAAGTTAAGCCCGCAAGGGCTTAGGGATTCCTGCAGAGGGTGAAGTTAAGCCCGCAGGGGCTTAAGGATGCCCGTAGGGGCTGAGATTAAGCCCGCAAAGGCTTAGGGGATACCCACAGGAGGTAAGGTTAAGCCCGCAGGGATTAATTAGGATTCCCGTAGGGGATTAATTAGGATGCCCACAAGGGGCTTGCCCGCATATGCCCACGAAGAGCCAAGGGGCATAGGGTTGTTGCCCGCATAGGGAGAGCCCAAATGGATGAAGCCCGCAGGCCTAACAAATCCAAAGAAGTTTTTTTTAATTAATTAAAAATATGAAATAAACAGAATCACAAATTAAATAAAAGATTAATTATCAGATTTGAAGAGGCACGATAATGAAAAGGCATGAGCACAGTTTGAAGAGATGCAAGGTTTAAAAGATGAAGAATATATATAGCGAATGTGTCGAAAATTGTCTTAAAAGTATATATTTATAGATCGACGATCGTCGATCTATCAACATTAATGCATCAGTTGACCCGTGCATAAAAATCCAATAGCTGTTGGAAGCTAGCATTGGTTTGGAGGGTGTGCAAAGATAGCCATAGGTCGTTGATATAGAGATGAAAGTTCATCGAAAATTTAAAAAAAGTCAATATTGCCACGACTTTTCTACCATGATAAAAAAAATGAAAAGACATCTTAAATTCATTGTATTAATCCACAAATGTTCAAAATGTCGAAATATTTTGTGTAAAAATCCGCCCGAATGAACTAGTGTGAATTGTTGGATATAGGTGTTCATAATTCTCTACTAAACGAAGGGGCGACCGATCCTTTTTTTCGGAAGTCGGAAGTCGGAACAAACAATTTTTATGTGTTATAACTTAGACGATGTCTCGGTCCCTACTATTTACAGTGGAATTCAGAAGTTGGGAATTGTTGTCCCAACTTTCGTAGATTAGATATTTTTACATTTCTCTCGTAAATGAAGGGTCAACCGACCCTTCTGATTGGTCGACCCTTCTTATTGACTTATTTGATAATATATACTAGTGGAAAAATTATTCTTTGTTTAAAATAAATATGTTTTTAATGTGCTCCTATTATTTTATATTTCATAAATCGCTTCTGAAATGGATTTTGGTTCTGAACAATGTGTCATGTTATTTTATATTTCAGAAATCGCTTCTGAAATGGATTTTGGTTCTCAACATTGTGTGGACCTCCTTTTGAATGGATTGAAAGTTGTTGAAGGAATCTATTTTCCAGAAAGAGAAACATTGCATAATATCAGCATTCATGATGGATGTATCATTGTAAATGTTACCAAGACTTTAAATGCAAGTCTTCAATTTCCCTATCCATCAGAAGGTGTAAAATACATTATCAGACGTAGTTGGTGGTTATATTTAATGGATTGTATCTGAGATCGTTAACCACATTGGGTCTTCTCTTCACGAGAATGAGGTGAATTATATACCTGCTTCTACTTCGCCGAGTGTATAACATATCATAACAACTGAGAATAAATCTTCTTTTATTATGAGAAAATTTAAGTTCTTCCATAAGTGTTCAGACTACAAAGATTGCATTTCCATAGGTTTTGTAACAAATGTCAGTGGGTCTTATTTTGTTGGGGGGATGTTCTTGGGTGACTTATACTTTGGTATTATGGTGGATGATGTGGTGTTTTCTTGTCTGGCATGTTGTCTAGGGTTGAGCAGTGGAGGTTTTCGTGTATGGCCGATTAATAGAGTCATAGATTTTAATACATAAACATTTGCTTTCGGTTGAAATCAGTTTCAACAATAATCAGTCTAAAACTACTTTAAAAGTATTAAGAGAAAATCACAATGTCAAGTTTGTGGGAGAGAAATTTAATTTTATATATCAATGTTCTTTAAAACCACATTATGTTGCTTGGGGAATAGTGTCAATTGTTTTTTAGGGAGACATTGTACAATTCAAGTCTTCTGCAATTGCGAGGATTGTGGTGTATTTGAATGCTCTCCTGTAAGATGGCCTGCAAAAAATTTGCTTGACCTCAATGATGTTCCTTTGGATGTTTTACTAAAAAAGAACACAGACAAAGACATGGTCCACATTTGGAATATTTTTGAAGAATGTCCTTTACAGATGGTCCTTCCAAGTACTCCCCATTGTGAATATACGTATGTTAAAATTAGTGGAATAAGGACATACAATTCCATAAAGCGACAAGCTGGAACTAAAATTTCTAAAATAAATTCAAGCTCGGTACCTTATAGGCTTGGAATTGATCAGGGGGCATTCCTTTAAAACATTGTCACTGGACATTGTTGCTCAAATATTTGTATATCAAACATTTCACTTCAATCAATAGTTGAATGTGTGAATAAATTTCATAGTATGAATGGAAACTCAAGAAGACAGTATGTTATAAATTCTATGGGATCAAATGCTCTAGTGTCCAAAGAAGGAGATGACAGAAAAGAAGCATGTTTACAATGAGATTAGACACAATAGACGTCTATCAAAATGCATGGTATAAATTACATGGCATAAAAAGTATCACTTTCTACAATTATAAAAGCATATTCTTGAATGGTGATGTGAGTGATGTGCATGGTAACAGTGGCTTGAAAAAATCTAGCGCGAACACTGTTGCACTGGTAGCTACTATTAATAAAATTGTAGAAGAGAATTAAAAAAAAATCCACATCTTACACAATTAATCAGTGAAGATGGAACAAGGAAAACCTTGAAATTATTTCCATCTAATATGTCCCATGGTTTGTTGCGAAAAATGGCAAATGAAGAAATCAAAAGTATTGATTTTCCTCTAGTATCATAGTCTTCCTTTAGCAAGGTGATGAGAGAAGATTTTTGAGATGTTAAAATTTCTAAATCAAACTTCTTTGCAAGTTGTAATGAGTGCATTACAATATATTATAGGCTTAAGGGGACCATTGATCTAGCTAAGGTGGAAATGTTGAGAGGACATCAGGAAGCTCATAATAAATATATCGCAAGTTGTCACCAAGTATATTATTCTCACAGATTAGCTTAAAAAAATATCCAAATACTTTTCTGAGTATTGTTCATGACAAAATGGATAAGTCAAAGACTTTCATTCCAAGGATGGGTAAGAAGGAAAAATATTTTAGTAATGTTATGAATCTTCCCATATCATTGACTGGAATGTTGACTCATGGGCACAAGACTGGGGGTTTTTCCCATTTTAGCCTCTCATTTTTAGAGATGGGATCAAATTTCACTGTGACATCCCTGGATAAATGCTTGAAGAGTCTTGAAGAACCAGTGGTTGAAAAATATGGTGATTTTATCTACAAAGGAAGAACATCTAAGAACCAATTGCATGATGCTTTATTGCAATCAGAGTCATATGAAAAGTGTGTGATATATAGACAAGATGTAATGGAACATGATATATTTTGTGTTGATGGTACTAATCAATGCATGCCAAATAGAAAACCACCACCCATATTGTTGTTGCAAATGGAGAATTGTTCAGGCGATAAAAAAAACCACTTTGTATTTGCATTTTTATCTCTTTTAACAATAAGGAGAGTGTTCGAGATAGTTGAAGTTGGATTCCTCCTGGTTGGATACACCCATGAAGACATAGATGAAACTTATGGAAGGTTATCAGTATAGCTAATGTGCAAGGATATATTTTCATTCTCGGAAATTATGGATATGTATAGGACATGTGAAGATAAAAATTTCGATGTCCCTTATCTAATTGATGAATTTTACGATTTTAAGGGTTTTGTGAAACCCCACCTTTTGGATGGAAATGCCAAGATCATCGGTATCAAAAAATTCCAGTTTTTTTTAATTTCAGCTCATAGATAACATTATGATCATGCAATCGAGGGAATCACTTCAGGATGAAGCTTGGTCATCTCCTATTCATCTCTAGCGGTCATTTCCAGATGGTAGCACAGACTTGTCGGTGGGGCATCCTAGGTTATTAAATCTGCAATAAAAAAGACCTTCAAACATTGACAAAATAAAAAAAGGAATAGAAATATATATTTCATTATGGAATCTAGGGATTGAGAAGGGAGGTGAACAATTTTGTTGTCCCAAGTTAAATTATTGGGAGGATGTATATAAAGCTTTGGGAAGTCCCTTCGAGAGTGTTGATCAATCAGCAACTAAATTTTTTCCATCGACAAGCCATGATATTCATAGTAGTGAACCTACAAGATCTGAACATGAAATTATGGATTCCTATTTGAAGGAAAATGTTCATGCTTTGCAGTATTTCTATGTTGGACCAATATGCAACAAGCCTAGAGATGAATTCATTCCAAGAGTGGATTTTGCGAAGGGCCAAATGGTCATTGTGCAATCACCATAGCCATATTGTGCAATCTTGTTGGGTAGGGTGTTTGGTAATATTTATCAGCATTCAGATGGTAGTACTGTTGGGTTTTACAAAGTAGAGGTGCAATGGTGGAAGCCAACACGAGCATCGAAGGATCCGAAGGTCTTGTACAAAAACTGCTTATATAGAAAGCAACAATGGGTTGTTGGTGTAGAAGAAAATATGATGATCGATGTAAATAGCATCATATGGGCATGGTCACCAAGGATAAGATGGACATGAGAAAATTTAGAATAAACGAGAAGGGCCTTGCAGCAGTTAAGGCACAACGAGAACATATGGGGCATAATGTTTAGAGTGGGATGGATGTTCCTGTAGATATCGTTTGATGTGATCTTAGCCCAACAAATTTATAATTTGTTGCAATCCTTCTAGTCTATCTATCAACCTGGCTAGGCGAGCAAACATCAAGCATTTGGTACGTCCACGAGCCTTCTAGGAATTTGGGGGAAATACTACCGTGATGCAGAATACACCGTTTACTTGTTACTACTGTGTAAGTAAGTTTTGCCTATATAGATTAGGCAGAGAATTCCTGCCTCATTTTGGAAACTATTAAATTTATTTATGTAAAAAGATAGATATTCTTGATACTATATCAAAAAAGAAACAAGAACTGATAAACCTGTTATTCAAACAAAGACTGAATATTATAGACATTGAACTTTTCACCTTAAAATGTTCAACATTTCCAAATGAAAATTGCACTTTTCAAATAAAAAATTGCATTTTTTTATTTGAAATTCACACTTTTCAATTGAAAATTTTCATTTTTTTATTTGAAATTCACACTTTTCAAATCAAAATTTTCATTTTTTTATTTGAAATTCACACTTTTTGTATTGAAATTCATAGTTTCATAACAAAAAGCTGCAATTTTAAGGCTCATAAGTAGTCAAAAAACACACTATTCGAATAGAAAAACACACTTTTCAAAGCCAATATTTGTTAACACCCCAAAAGTGTTCACTAGCTCATTTACTTATTCACATGACCCATTTGTCCACTTTTTCCACCTTTTGAGCCTCTAAAACCATTAAAAGGCCACCAAAAAAACCATAATACACCTTTTCCCCCTCAAAATATGCATTTTTCCTCAAAAAACACAAAAAACCCTAAAAAAGGGTCCAAAATTCCCCAAAAATATTAAACGGGAATAAAAATATTAAAAGTATTCAAAAAAGGAAAAAGAGGGAAAAAGAGACCTAAACCATGTTGGTCCATACCAGTGGTTTCTTTAAAACCATAATGGTATTACCCATCACCCAAAAACTATAAAAAGGTGATAGGGGCTCCTCATTATTCATCCACATTTCATCCTAACCTTATGCTACCAAATTCCTTTTGAGAGCCATTGCCTCCCATTTCGAGTTTGAAGAACCCCATTGAAGCATTGGAGAAGAAGACACCATTGGACATTGGAGCTTCTCAACCTTGGAGCTGCTCAACACTCACCATCCTCACCACTTGAGGTAATACAAAAGATTTAATTTCTTAATTTCTTGCTTTTGTTATAGATCTTATTGCTTATGTTTGAAATCTAGTTTTTTATTTATTTACACATGCTTATGTTAGATTAGATTATATTAATTTATTCATAATTGTTTTTGTTTTATATTGAAACTGTTATTACAAGTTAATAGGTGCATCCTTGCACATGCTTGGTTGAAAAACCAAGCAACAATATTGCCACTTTCAGAACCTGATTTTGCGCTTTAGAAAGGTTGATATTGACACTCTCAAAGTCTAAATTCACACTTTCTTAGTCCAAAATTTTCCTAATATGTCCAAATTTAATGAAATTGGGGTTGTATGCATTTTGTAGAGATGGAACATGATTGCATGATATCATATGGAACTACTAATTTCCTAAAATAAAGGATTTCTAACAAAACTGATGAATACAGTGCCCATGATTTTTAACAAAACTGATGAATACAGTGCCCATGTTTATGAGTGTTGTGGTGTAATTTACATAGTTAATTTGAAGTTTTTTTTTGGATTATAGAGGATGCAATAATAAGATAGATATTGTGCAAGTGAGCTTGCATGATCATATGTTTTCATATGAACAATCTATAGGGTGTTCCAATGAAGATGGGTAACACTTTTTGGAAATATGTGGGAGAGGATCCCCCAAAACACGAGCTTGATTAAGGGTTATTTAAGCCCTCAATCAATATTTTTTAAATAAATGCATTCATGGATTAATAACCCTTGATTGAGATTTGGACATCAATGGAAGGTTAGCTAAACCCTCGATCGATCTATTAGCTTGATTGATCTGATATAAAGTATAGTAAAACTTATTTTTTAAATAGTTTTAGCTAATCTATCGATCGAGATAATATATCGATTGAACTCAATTGAGCTAATAGCTGTTGATGTATATGTAACTTCGGAATGTATTTCACATATATATTTATTGTACTCCTATAGAGATGTATTATTCCTCTATACAGAAGTGTTGTCATTTGTATTGACAAGTGTCGCAAGTGTGTTAAATTGTCGATGGGTTATTAGACCACCTTGTAAGGGGTTGGCTTGGATTAATGTAACTTGAGGTTATTGTGCTAAGCTAGACAAGTCGTCCCCATAAGTTTATTGGGAAGTCAGGACAATTTTAAATAGAGATCTCCCGATCTCTATTTTGATCACTTTAGAACTCACACTTCCTTCACTTGGAAAGTGGCGCACATGTGAGGAGGAGGATCAGCTACTAGGAGGAATCTATCTCTATGTACTTTGGTTGTATCATTGCTCTATCTATCTCTGAGGAAGTTGTGGGGTTTTTCACCTTAGATTTTTCCCCATGGAAACTCTATGTGTCTATTGTCTCTTATGTTTTCTTCTTGTGATGATTGATATGCATTGATATACTACACATGTTATTTTCTTAGTAAAGATCCTAGAGTATCTTGAATTAATGCTCAAAAAATTAACATGGTATTACAGCTAACCTGAGAAGAAGACATTGTGCAATGATGGAAACCAGGGTTTCTTGTTTATTGGGTTTCTCTCCACAAATTTGGGAAAAGTAATATGATAGATTGACTCTCCTCAGCAAGGTGAATCTATCTATCCAATCAGAATTCAATTCTGAGCACTTTTAGTTTTGGCCCTAAAAATTAGGGTTTCCTAAAAAATAGGAATTTCTAAAATCTGAAGACACAGCTAGAAGCTCCTTAAAAAAATCAAAGTTTAGAGATTTGGATCGAGGTTTTGGGCTGGGTAAAACTCTGGGAAACTCAAACCCTAATTCAGGGTCCTCCTTAGTGAATCCGGGAAGACTAAAAGGCACTTCTGAAGGGTGAAACTTTGCAGAAATCAAATTTTGAGTATACTAGGCTTATCATCTCATCAAGGCACATCTTTCTATCCTTTTAGAAAGTTGAAATTCACATTTTGAATTTTTAGGGTTTCTCTAACAAACCCTAATCGGGGACCAAATCCAGTTTTCAGCAAATCAAGTGGTAAGACCTAAATCTTCTCTATTTCCATCTGAAGTACTCTTTAAGATGTCTCACCACACCAATCTTGAGGATAAGCTTGAAGGGGCTGATAACTTCTGAGCCTGGAAGTATAGGATTGGGTTAATCCTGGAAGAAAATGAATTGGACACTTACATCAGCTCTAAGGTCCCTATCCCAGAGGATGAAGAGGCTAAGGTATTGCATAAGAAGAACTTGGTCAAGGCAAAGAGAATCATTGCTAATTCTATCAAAGACCATCTCATACCACATGTGTCATCTCTGAAGACACCTAAGCAGATGTTTGAATCTTTGACTAAGCTATTTGAAGGGAAGAACATAAATCGAAAGATGACTCTATGGAATCAATTGAAAGGGATCAAGCTGTTGAATGGAGATACCTTTCAATCTTACTTCTCCAAGGTCTCTCAGATCAAGGAACAACTTGAAGCTGTGGATGAAGTAGTAGACAATGGTGAAGTTGTTATGACCACTCTGAATGGCCTACCTAGTTCATGGGACTCTTTTCTTCAAGGAATCTGTGCAAGAAAGAAATTGATCTCTTCAGTAGACTATGGGAGGAATGCTCTCAAGAAGAAGCAAGGCTTGTGGCTCGAGAATAAAAGATGGGAAATGAAGATCAAGCTCTCACTGCTCACACTAAGAAGGGAAGCAAGTTCAAGGGGGAGCATTCTCATTCTAAGAGACCTTCTCACCACTCTAAAAATAGGAAACATCTAAGATGTTTCACATGTAATGAGAAAGGGCACTTTACCTCAGATTGTCCCAAGAACAAGAAAGACAACAATAACAACTTCAACAAAAAGAAGAAGGGCAACAAAAGAAAATATCATGCTCATGTTGCTGAGGATGATGAACCTCCCAAGAAGAAGGCTAGATTTGAAAGTGATGATGATGACTCATCAAGCGAAGAAGAGTATGTTCTAATCTCTACTCTCACAGGTACTATCTCTCATGGTTGTAATGATTGGCTTATTGATAGTGGGGCTTTCAAACACATGACTGGGTTTAAAGAATCTTTTGTAAATCTATCTGAACATGAATCACCCCATAAGGTGAAACTTGGGGATGATTATCAATACCCTATCAAAGGAAGTGGGGAAGCCTCCTACAACCTAGATTCTGGAAAGTATTTGAAGATGAAAGAAGTTCTTTATGTACCTGGGCTCAAAAAGAACCTACTCTCCATATCCGCATTGGATGCAAAAGGTATGAGGGTTGCATTTGTGGATGGCCAAGTTCTAATGTGGAAAAAGGGAAAAACCATAAATGATGCAATGGTGATTGGAGAGAAAGAGGGAGGATTGTATAAATTGAAGGGACAACCTAAACATGCCATGGTGCATGATTCCATGGAGCCAAGTGAACTTTGGCATAGAAGAATTGCTCATATTCACTATAGGGCACTTCCAATTGCAAGCAAAGCTGTAGAGGATCTTCCTGAAATAAAGACAAAGTGTGAAGGTGTTTGCAAATGATGTGCAAAAGGAAAGAACATAAAGAAATCATTTCCAAGCAGTGAAAGAAAAGCTAAACGAATCTTGGAAATCATCCACTCGGATGTATGCGGTCTGATGTCATCCATTTCTCTGAGTGGGTATGTTTAATATGTCTCTTTCATTCATGACTTCTCCAGGAAGACTTGGGCTTAATTCTTGAAGAACAAAGGTGAAGTGTTTGATAAGTTCAAGGAATTCAAAACCTTGATGGAGAACCAAACTAATAAGAAGATCAAAACATTCAGATCCGACAATGGTGGATAATTCACTTCAGGTGACTTCAAGAAGTTATGCAGTGATTCAAGGATTAAGAGGGAGTTAAATGCTCCTTACAATCCACAACAGAATGGAGTTGCAGAAAGAAAGAATCGAACAATCATGGAAGCAGCAAGAGTAATGTTGCATGACCAGGATCTTCCTATGCATCTATGGGCAGAAGCAGCTAGGACAGCTATATATGTGCAGAACAGAACACCCCACAAGATATTGGACAACAAGACACCATAAGAGGTCTTCTCTAGTAAGAAACCTGAAGTCAGCCATCTCATAATATTTGGTTGTCCGGTATACACTCATGTCCCAAAGGAAAAGAGGACCAAGCTAGATCCTTCAGGAAAGAAGGGTATCTTTGTGGGTTACAGTGAAAGGTCAAAGGCTTACAGAATATACTTTCTAGGGTTCAAGAAGATTGATGTCAGCATGGATGTGACATTTGATGAAAACTATGCATTCATCAAATCAAGGAAGACACCTGTTGAAGATTATGAAGAACCTAAGGAAACTAGATTTCAAGACACTACTATGACTGAAGCAATTCCAGATGCAGATCATTAAATTGAAGATCCGCAAGAACCTGTAGATCCACCCTATGAGAATAAATCTCATAAGAGGAAACCTGCATGGGCTAGAGAGCTCATTCAAGATGCAGAAAGATATGGCATTCCAGAAGAAGAACACAGAGCAAAGAAGAGAACTAGATCTCATACCAGCTATGTTGCTTTACTCTGTGATATCATGAACAAAGAACCTTCCAATTATGAAGAAATAGCGGAAAAGAAAGAATGGAAGGATGCCATGGTTGAAGAATACCAATCAATAATGAATAATAATGTTTGGGATGTTGTCCCAAGACCTGAAGGGAAGTTTGTTGTGACTTCCAAATGGATCTACAAAATCAAACATGCTGTAGATGGCAGCATAGAGAAATACAAGGAAAGATTCGTAGCTTGTGGCTTCTCTTAGAAAGAGGGAATAGATTATGAAGAAACTTTTGCTCCTGTAGCTAGGTACACTTCCATCAGATCAGTACTTGCTCTGGCTATAGTGATGAAATGGAAGATACACCAGATGGATTTCAAGACTGCTTTCTTGAATGGTGTAGTTGAAGAGGAAGTGTATGTGGAGCAGCCACTTGGTTTTGAGACACATGACAGGGAGTCATATGTGTGCAGACTGAAGAAAGCCTTGTATGGATTGAAGCAAGCTCTTAGGACTTGGTATGGTAGGATGGATGGTTTCCTATCCAGTTTCGGCTTTACCAAGAGTAAAGCAGATTCCAACCTTTATTACAAGGTTGAGGAAGGAAATCCAGTGATACTACTTCTGTATGTGGATGATCAGTTTGTAACATGTAATGATAGTTTGATTGCCGATACCAAGAGGAAGCTTGCAACCGAGTTCGAGATGAAGGACTTGGGGATGATGCACTATTTTCTAGGCATGGAGGTGTGGTAGAGTGCAGATGGCATCTTCCTTGGACAAGGGAAGTATGCAGTAGAGATCCTGAAGAGGTTCAGGATGATGGACTGCAAGGCCATGGCCACACCTATGGCATTGAACCTGAAGCTTATGTGTGATGCTTCATCTGATCTGGTTGATGTCACTGTGTATCGTCAGATGATTGGGTCCTTGATGTACCTGACAAACACTAGACCAGATATTTACTTTGCGGTGAACACATTGAGCCAGTTCCTGATGGATCCCAGAGCTGTTCATCTGATTGCTGTAAAGCATATTCTGAGGTACCTGAAGGGTACAGTTGACTATGGGCTCAAGTATGATGCAAATCAAAAGTTTAACCTACAGGGTTATGTTGATTCAGATTGGGTAGGAAGTGCTGCAGATAGGAAGAGCACTTCTAGGTGCTGCTTCAGTATGGGATCAAGTGTGATCTCTTGGTTTAGCAGGAAGCAGTCCTGCGTAGCACTAAGTACAACCGAGGCAGAGTATGTTGCAGCCTGTTCGGATAGTTTTGAGGCAGTATGGCTGAGGAAGCTACTGTCTAAGTTATTTGATCTACCGTTGGAGGCTACTGTTATATTTTGTTACAAGTAGAGTTGTGTGAAGCTGTTTGAGAACCCAGTGTTCCACGATAGGTCGAAACACATAGAGATCAAATATCACTATATCAGGGATATGGTGCAGATGGGATCAATAAAGCAACTGTATGTTGCGACGGATGAGCAGATTGCAGATGTGTTGACGAAGCCACTAGCCATAGTGAATTTTGAGTACTTCAGAGAGAGGCTTGGTGTTCTTCAGATCGATGGCACTTCGAGGAAAAAGTGATGGAGACATTTGCTGAAGCCATTCCAAGCATGGTGGAAGGAGGATCCTTCACATGGATATGGATGTAAGCACTGGATGATGAGCATCAGGATGATGTTCTAGTTTCTACTTTATATGAATAGTTGGATCATTTATGTATGTATGCATCATGTTGGATGCTGGATATGATCAGTTGGATCATTCATGTATGTATGCATCATGTTGGATGCTGGATATGATCAGTTGGATCATTTATGTATGTATGCATCATGTTGGATGCTTGGACCATGTATCTGTATATGTATCAGGTGGACACGATTGTATGAACGGTAGATCATGTAAGTTGATATATATCAGGTGGATCATGTATCTATGTATGTATCAGGTAGATACATTATATGATCAGGTGGATCATGTATGATGATATGTATCAGGTAGATACTTGGTATGCATCAGGTGGATGCATTAAATGATCAGGATGATCATGGATGACGAGCTTCAGGATGTTGCTCTAGATGACATGCATCAGGACGATGCAGTGATGATGATTAGGATGATCATATATGATGACATGTATCAAGTGGATACATTACATAATCAGTTGGATTATGTGTGATGAGTTCCGAAGACATAGATGCACATGAGCTTTTCGGACATGGATGTACATTTTTTCTCCCATGGTCGCAATGTAATTGCTGGGATTTTTCGACATGGTGGCAGATGTGTTCTCCCATGGTCGTGATGTAATTGCTAGGGCCATTCAAGCATGGTTGTAGATTTGTTCTCCCATGGCTGCGATATAAGTGCTGGGGCCATTTGAGCATGGTTGTAGATATGTTCTCCCATGGCTGCGATATAAGTGCTAGGGCCATTTGAGCATGGTTGTAGATGTGTTCTCCCATGGCTGCAATATAAATGTTGTGCCATTCCGACATGGTGGTAGGTTGGTCCTCCCATGGTCATTGATGTAAGTGTTGTGAGCCTTTCATTGATGGTGGTAGGTTGGTCCTCCCATGCCGGTGAGTGTAAGTGTTGTGCATGTGCATCTAGGTTGTGCTTCGTGATACTCTGTGGCCATGGATAGGTTGTGCAATAGCATGTAAAAGGTCTTGGGAGATCCGATAGGTTGAGCTGTGTGTTCGTAATCAGTCCTAGGATGCTCTTTCGAGGTTTTGTGACGCACGTAATAAGTCCTGAGGATTCCACAGTATGGCCAGTGATGATGAAGACCTGCAGGTGGTGGGCCTACATCTAGTATGAAAAAGGACTGGCTCTGTAGAACTTCCTATGACGAGTAGATTCAGAGATTGATTGAGATAGCAGTAGTAGTGACGATGACGATGATTCGAGGATGATGATTCGTTGATGATGATCCAAAGAAGAAGACTTGTGCTAGAAGATCTGTGTCGAGAAATACCTTCCTAGTTAAGAGGGAGTGTTCATGTATATGTAACTTCGGAATGTATTTCATATATATATTTATTGTACTCCTATAGAGATGTATTATTCCTCTATACAGAAGTGTTTTCATTTGTATTGACAAGTGTTGCAAGTGTATTAACTTGCCGATGGGTTATTAGACCACCTTGTAAGGGGTCGGCCCGGATTAATGTAACATGAGGTTATTGTGCTAAGCTAGACAAGTCGGCCCCATAAGTTTATTGGGCAGTTAGGACAAGTATAAATAGAGATCTCCCGATCTCTATTTTGATCACTTCAGAACTCACACTTCCATCACTCGGAAAGTGGCGCACATGTGAGGAGGAGGATCAGCTGCTAGGAGGAGTCTATCTCTGTGTACTTTGGTTGTATCATTGCTCTATCTATCTTTGAGGAAGTTGTGGGGTTTTTCCCCTTAGAGTTTTCCCCACGGAAACCCTGTGTGTCTATTGTCTCTTATGTTTGCTTCTTGTGATGATTGACATGCTTGCTATAATTGATATGCATTGATATACTCCATGTTTGCTTCTTGTGTCTATATGCATTAGTAATTTAAAAAAAAAAATTGTCAACATAAATTTTCCCATGGTATTTGAGGTCATGCATTATATTTATAATTTTGTTTCTATCTCCCAAATGATTTTTGTATTATCTTTTTTGCTCTTAATAATTATATCTATATTGTGATATAAGTAAAAATAATTTTCTAGGTAAGTTACTTTTTATAACAAAAAAACTATTAATTCAAATACCTTGATCAAGCTAAAAGAGCTATTAGCTTGATCAAGATATTTTAGCTCAATTCAGGTTTTTGAAATAATAATTATTTTTTTGTATTTGAATTAATATAGTTTTTAATGTTTAAAAGCTCGATCAAGCATTTATCTTAACCACACATAAACCTTTGATCAAGGTATTTAAAAAATGTACATAAAACCTCGATCGAGGGTTTTAAAACCAAAACGCTCGATTGAGCTAATGGCTTAATCGAGGGCTTTAAAACAGGAATTTGGCCCCCTTTTCTAAAAAAATATTTTATCTGCTTTTTTTACCAAATGTAAACCCTATCTTAGTATGCACCTTTGATGGCAGAGTTCATACCAATGGATTCCTCAATGAATCATCTATCCATTGGCATAAAATTGATGAGTTTCTGAGTTCATATAATATATTTTTTCTTTTGAAACTCACTTACAAAACCATGTCAATAACTTCAAATTGGTTCAAAGAAAAATCAACAACAGAAAATGTACAAAATAAAAAACAAATAAAAAAATATATACGCCCCAGACCAAAGCGTGCTCTTCAAAAGGGTATTTTTTAATTTTTTATTATTGTAACCAGTAAAATAAAATTTTACATGCACACACATCTGTGCAAAATGCAATTAAAATTTTCAATAATCAGTTTTAAAAATTAAAACAAAAATATATGTGCGCTCGAGCTCATTTTGTGTATATTATGTTCATATATTTTTTTTGAAAAATTATGCATTTATTACTAAATTATTTTACGTGCACACATTCCACTTGTAAAATTTTGCTAAAATTTACAAGAACAAACATATCATTAAATGCAATTTGGCATATTAAATAATTTTATTATTATTATTTTAAATATAGGTAGAAATACACATAATTCCCTACAATTTTGTTTTTGGTTGCGTGTCAAAATTCACAAGGAATATATGATTTTTCATGGATTCAATTTAATGAATGAGTAAAAAAATGAATTTCCACCCTCACTTTTGGCCAAAAAGTATCACCCATCTTCATGGATTCACCCATAGTAATATTAAGTTTTTTTAATGTACTATAATATCGATATCCTCATTATTATTTCTATTGATTTTTTAGGTCCACATACCCTATGCTTGTATGTTATCATTTCAAGAACTCATGGCCATGTCCATTTTCCCAAGAATGGTCACTAAATAACTTAAGGATCTGAAAGAGAAAAATAATAAAGGAGGAGCTTGAAAATTTTCTATTGCATCTGAGTTTTCGGCACAACTAATTGAAATGTGATATATTCATAGTAGTGGAATATATGTCTATTTTCATAAACTGGATAAGAAAAAAATGTCAATATTGCAATTCTAGCATCTTGATGTGACTTAAAATTAATTAAATTTATGGTTCAAAGTTAGAATTATATCTATATGTATACCACAGACTGTGGATGTAATGTCTCCATTCAAATAATTACATGGTAAGACAATCCCATCAATCCTACTAGTTTCCTAGGTTGGATGGGCACATTTGGAATTGTAATAAGGAAGCTAATAAATGATGTTTACACATTTGAAGGGTTCAAGTATTTAATAAAGAGGTTGAATAAAGAAATTCAAGAGAAATTCTAGGTGGCAAGTGGTTTTGAAGACATATGGAGGATGAGGGACCCACACTAGCTTGATTTTTCAAGGACACATGGCATCTCTCTCTTGCCAATTCGAATTCATGAGTAGCTAAACATTCTTGGATGAGTTGGTAGGCTCATACACATGGAATTTAAAATCACAGGTCGAATTTGGATGGAATGGTAACCTCCATGGAAGAGGAAGTGTCGAACTAGGAGTTTGTGGACACTTGGGCTAGATTCCCTGGCTCCTATGACAACAATGATGGAGATGCTATGACATCTATGACAAATTGTATACCTGAGGGCTGACATCTGACCATTATGACATGTCAAACCTTAAAATAGCATCTATGTGAGCACCCAAGGGAGTTAGAGAAGACCAAGAGATGCCTACTCGAAATTGTGGAAGGTGGAAGGCTAGGAAGTGGGAGACATGTGGCAATACTTCCATCACTCCCTAATTCGAATTGGCATGGATAATGTGGGTGTAATTGGAACCTTATAAGGCTAAGGATGTTTATAAAATACATGAATTAACCAAGAGAATGTATTTTGATCATTTGAGAAAAATTGCATTTGTGAAGATGGAGCTAGTGGATGACTAGTTTCTTGCCTTAGCCAATTTCGAGGGTGAAAGATTCCCATCCAAGTCGGTGTTTGGAGAGGCCACTCATGTATTTCATGGAGATTTAATGGATTTTATATTTGTAGGTGTAAGATACAAGGAAGCTTGTGGTTTCTTCTAGTGCAGCACTTTCCCTCAACCATTTCCAGTTTTGATGGCATATTCTTGCTCCTTGAGGGAGGGTGTTTTTGGTCAGCTCTTGTACTCTTTTGGAGAGGTTATAATGATACATTTCTGATTGTAATAAGCTCAATATACTCTTTTCTTCATCTTCATAGAGTCTCAGGTCGAAATACCAATTGGTTGTATGTAAAAATGATGATTAATGAGCAAACCATGACCATTTCCCCACTACATTTATGTATGCCATTGTAATGTTGATGATTTCGAATGAAAGAATTTTTATATAATATACTTATGATGAATGGAATGAAATTTATGATTGTTACATGTTTCATGTTCAGTACTTAAGTATTTGAAGTCATTTTGCTCAGTTTATTTGCATTTGGAAGAGATTTGGTGCCATTTCCCCAAGGGTCAAATTAGGGATTTTTTCTGTTGTTTGGGAGAAGGTTAGAATAGATTTAATAACTGATTAATGGTGCATATGAGACCTTCTTAACATCTCTCATATATCACCTACATATTTTCTAAATTTTGAATGGTTTTGGAGGCATTTGGAGAGCCATTTTCAGTACTTACCCTGGGGGGATTTGATCCCCAAATTGCTAGTTAAATTCCATAATTTGTCCAGAATATTAAACAAGTTTTCAGAAGTATTTGGAAGGTCATAAATCATCCTTGAACCTGAAATTCAAGTCTTAATATCATTCATACACTCTCACAGAATATTTGGGAGCATTTGGATCAATTTGGAGACCTAGACATCAAAACTAGTCAAAGGTCAAAATTGGGGAAAAAGTGAAAAATTGGGCATTTTAATAAAAATTCAAAAAAGGGACATTACAAGTGGTATCAGAGCATGTTCTTGGAACCTGATGGTCTTAACAAGAATTCAAAAAAAATAGACCACCACCCTTTGAACCAGAAGTTGAAGGTGTTGTTGTTGAAGAAGAAACAATAGGAGAAGAAGAGTCTTTTGTAAAAACCATGGGTAGATAGGAGGACGAAACAACAGAACGTAAGGGGGAATTTATTTCAACCCTAATACCTTTCTTTGAAGACATGAACAAAAATATGATGAAGGTATTTGAATTAATGGCTATTCAAATAGCAGGCCTTAAGAAGACAACGAGTGGACATATTTTCTCAAGCAAAGGACCCCATAATAGCCCTAATGAATTTCAGAGCACACCAAGGTATACTGCACCTAAATTTATTATTCCCAAAGAAGATTCTGACATTCAAGTGGATCTTAGTACAATAGCAAACGAATGGAATGATTTGAGTGAAGATTGTAAGAGAAGTCTACCATTTGAGCAGTACTTTATTGCTGCAAATAAACTAAAAAAGAACGAGAACAATAAGGCTCTACTCCAAAACAAAGAATTAAATTGTGCTATTGGTAAAATGTCACTTCCTACTTTTGATGGTTCCTCTCAAAATTCTGCTAACACTTGGGTGCAAAAACTAGATGTATATTTTCAGTTGAATCCTATGGTGAAGGAGGATGCATTAAAAATGGCCATTTTGCACTTGAAAGGAGATGCCAATGAATGGTGGTTTCATGTCCTGAAAACTTTGGGTCATGATCAGGTTAAAACATATGGGGAATTTGTTGACAGGGTACTAGAGAGATTTGAACAAAAAGATCCAGAATTGCCTTTCAAGGAACTAGCTCAATTGAAGCAAACTGGGACCCCTACTGATTATATGATGGACTTTCAAAAATTATCAGTGAAGGTGGTTGATCTGTCTATGGGAAGGTTGGTATTGCGGTTCACTAAAGGTTTGGATAAACCCTTAAAAGGTTTGGTCAAAGCACACAAGCCAACTACATTAAAAGAAGCAATGAGCTTGACTAGGGATCTCCAAACTGTACTTCCTAGAACACAATTTCCTCCCAAGCTTGACTTCAAATTTGAAAAGAAACCCTTGGAAAAGAGATGCATCTGATAAGAAACCATGGCAGGAAGATGAATGTGGAAAGGATAAGAAAGAGTAACTAAGCAGGGAAGAGCTCGGAAGGAAGAAATTGTGTCACTCATGCTTCCAACCATGGGCACTGGGACATAAATGTGCTAAGGGAAAGGCCCAATTCATTGAAGTATTTTGTGATGATGGGTATGAAGGTGGTATGGAGGAAGAAGGACATAATTCAGCCCAAGAATAGGGATATACTATAGCATAAGAAAGGAAACAAGAGGTGAATCATCCCTCACCCACCAAAGTAAGAATGGCATTACTTTCAACAGTACATCGATATCACACTATTCGATGCAAGGGTGTGGTACTAGGACAAAGAGCTTCAGTTTTGGTAGATGGAGGAGCCACACATAACGTCATTGATGCAGACATGATGGAGAGGAGGAATATTCCTATTGAACCATTCGATGGCTTCACAGTTGTCATTCCCGGTCACAACACAATGGAGTGCAAAACATGGATTCCACAGCTACAAGTCACCGTAGGTAAATATACTTTTGTTGATATCTTTTATGTGGTTGATGTTGCTGATACTAATGTGGTTTTGGGAGTGCAATGGTTGTACTCTATAGGGGAGCATACAATAAACTATCAAATTCTTGAGATGAAATTTCAAGATTCGAAAGGAATACTAAGGGTTGTGAGAGGGAAACACACCTATTCGAATCAGGTAGTTTCTTCCCACAGCATGAAGCACCATAATAGAAAGGTTTTGGGAGACATTCCTCATAGAAGGCCACCTAATATAGGAGAAACAAGTTTGCAGCATGATAAATTGAGATTTCTTGAGAGAAAGCAATCTTGGGTGAGGAGGACTGTAATGTTCCCATTCAAATAATTGCATAGTAAGACAATCCCATCAATCCTACTAGTTTCCTAGGTTGGATGGGGACATTTGTGTTGAAATATTGTAACTTCTAAGAATATTATATTTGTACTTTATTATTTCGGAGATGTTTGATTCCTCTATGAAGACCTTATTGTATATCCAGAGATGTTTTATTCCTCTGTGGATAATGTGGTAACTTAGGTTATTAGACTTCCCTAGTGGGGGTCAGCCCTGTATGTGTTATGTGGGTTAAAGAGTTATTAGACCACCCTAGTGGGGTCGGCCCTGTCACATTATGTAAAGTGGTTAAGTTCGAGCTGACCTAGCTTGTGTAAAATACAAGTCGGAGTTATGTATAAACAGAGGAGGTGTGTTCCTCATTTGACATTCACACACTTGTGATTGGCGCATAGGTGGAGGAGAGATATGATATGGAGGATAAGGAGATCATGTCTATGGTTCACATCTTTTTATTTGCTGGTCATCTATATTGAGGAAGCTTTGCTCGGTTTTCTACCCCATGAGGGTTTCCCAGGATAAATCTGTGTCTCTTGTGTTTATGTTGTGCTTGTTGTTCTTTCAGTGATCCTGTATATTCTATTGTTGTGAAATGGAATGTAATGCTGATATTTTATGTCTTATCATATTGAATATTAACATGGTATCAGATATAACCTGAAGGAAGTCAATGTATGGCACTTATTACACTTGCTTCACTTGCGACAATTTGAAGGTTAGGGTTTTATATAGAAAAAACCAGTCATCGTGGAACTTTTGCTATAAATCCATTTTGGAGAAGGTTCAAGATATGAAACCTTTATAGGTCGTATATAACATCCCCCTAGTATACTTTGTGTCCAAAGGAAAACCTCATATTCATTGTACTTTGTGAGTTATGATCAGTACAATTTAGGGTTTCTGCCTCTTCCAGATCTCAGTCATGAACAGGTGACTTAGGAAAAAAGGTCATAACTTGGGCTAGGAAGATCCAAATGAAATTTCGTAAAAAGTGATAGGTAGAGCACGGACTGTAGTTTCTCAGGTAAGTTGTTCAGAGGCCGAAGTTGAACTAGTGACACTTGGAACACCGTACAATTTCGCTCTGCCCTTTTATCCCATTAACAAGTCACTTTGCGACACTTCGCATAACTCTCTCTCAAAAAATCCAATTGAGGTCATACCTATGGGGTTGGAAATATGATAGGTGAGGCTACCACAGGCCAAGGTTTTAGACCTTGTGAATTTGTAATTTAAGAGATGCACCAGAAACAATAAGGTGCATATTTTTGTCAAAACAAAATTGTTTGCATCATGATCACATGATTATTTCGGAGGTAAAATTAGCTATTGGAGGTAATGCATTCGCTCCTCTAAAGAAATCATCTCGTATTTACTACTATATGATCATTAATTCATGCTTTCAGAAGGTTATTGAAGAATATGGCCATTGCCACCCGCTTGAGATAATTTCTCATGCATCCATTGGTTTTGATCTCACCTCTTATGGTTCAAAGAAGATCTCAAGAAACCATTTTCATTCACTTGGGATAATTTCTCATGCATATGATAGTTTTGATCTCACCCCTGCTGGTTCAAAGGAGATCTCAAGAAACTATTCTTCAAGTCTTAAAACTGATTTGGATTTCAAGCAATTATTATTTGATGGTTCTTTTTGGCATAATCTCACCCATGATGGTTCAAAGGAGAAGACAAAAGACTATCTGCGTATTCATGATTTTGATCCTACCTCAGCTGATTCGAATCACAGGTTCAAGGATCATCCTCATACTTTTGAATTTGTTCTCATCACATTCGATCTGAAGAGAAAGTACAAGCACATGTTTTTTGAGAATGATCCACTTCTTCCCAAGAAGAAGATACCTCCAGACATATGACCAAGCATCACACCTGCTTGAGTTTGGAGCATTTTTTTTTATGCGTGCCTTACAGTCTGTTTTTGAGGAGGGGGTATGTTTCCCATGAAATTTTCCCACTTCCTTGGTTTATTGACTGTTATTATTCATTGTATTGGGTGATCTTTGGTCTTAGTTACCAGGGCGCAAGATGGATTAAGGGGGGGTGTTAGGATATTCCTATACTCCATCCTAGTCCCACCAGTATTTTGATCATTTACATTTTCAGTCATGCATGCACTTTTAGGGTTTGCATGCATTCCAGGGTTTGCATGCATTTTGCATGCATCCCAGTCATCAGTCTAGCACCTAGCCCTTAGTTAGCCAGCCCCTAGGAGCTTTTCACTATTCAGTTTTATCCCTCCAGTTGCTTAATGCGCCCTTCTTCCTTGATTTTAGGGAGCAACTCACCCTTCTTCACCTACCAGTCCAGCTGTCTTCAATTTATACACAGTTACACTCAGTTACACTCAGTAACACTTAGTTACAGTCAGTTACAGTCAGTTACACTCAGTTACACCTACCTGACTCAGTTTGACTGATGGTTGACAGTTACTTGAGCATTGATGACTCCACTGATGATGATGAAGACTTCCAGTTGTGCTCCGATGATCATGAGGACACCTAGTTGTGCTCCGATGACACTCTATTGATCTTATGATCACTCTCAGAGGCTAATTCGAATTGCCACCTTAGGAATTCGAATCCTCTCTACCATTGTACTATTTATTTGTCCATATTGTGATTAATTAACTAGTGTGTGTGAAGTATTATTGCTTCTATCCGAGTTCTACTGTACCATATTATTATGTTTCTCATTATACTATATTGACCTCTCTTCTTCTATTTTCTTGCTTAATCATAATTACTCTTGTGAGGTATACATCATCTCCTAGATATGCTGTGAGGATTTTCACATGGTATCAGAGCATGTTGAGAGTATTTTTTATCTCCATTCTTGAGAGTTTTTTGCAGGTTATTACCAAGATTTCAAGTGCAGCAGTTGCAGCAGCTTCTGCATTTTTGTAGCAGTAGCAGTTGCAGTTATTCTATTTTGTTTTTGCAGGTCTTTGTTAAATTTTCAGAATTTACTTCAATCTGATCTAGGATCTTAACTGAGAGAACAACATGTACAGCATATCTACAGCATATCAATCATGGAGACAATAATGCAAGCACACAAGAGACACAAAGATTTACTTGGGGAAAACCATAAGGTGAAAAACCCCAATAACTTCCTCAGAGATAGATAGAGCAATGATACAACCAACCAAAAGAGATAGCCATAACCTAGCAGCAATCCTCCTCCTCCATAAGTGCGTCTCTCCTCCTTGAGAGCATGTGTGAGAAGTGAGTGAGTAAATAGAGTGCCTCCCGCACTCTATTTATACTTGACTTGACTTGCCTTTTTACCTAACTCATGTGGGCTCGAACTTAACCACATAACATAATGCTGACTGGGCCGACCCCCAATAGGGTGGTCTAATAACCCTTTGACCCACATGGCCGACCCCCAATAGGGTGGTCTAGTAACCCTTTGACCCACATGACTTATACAGGGCCGACCCCAAATAAGGTGGTCTAATAACCCATCAAGTATAAGTTACGACACTTACAATATAAATGACGACACTTCCTTATAGAGGAATAATACCATCTCTATAGGAATACAATATACATATATGTGAAATACATTCCGAAGTTACATATACATCAACACTCCCTCTTAACTAGGAAGGTATTTCTCAGCACAGTTCTTCTAGCACAAGTCATCTTCTCTGGATCATCGTCACTGGATAATCATCATCGAGTCATCATCATCGTCACTGCTGCTGCTATCTCAATCAATCTCTGAATCTACTCGTCATAGGAAGTTCTACAGAGCCAGTCCTTTTTCATACTGGATGTAGGCCCACCAGCTGCAGGTCTTCATCATCACTGGCCATACTGTGGAATCCTCAGGACTTATTACGTGCGTCACAAAACCTGGCTGCAGCATCCCAGGCTATTACGAGCACACAGCTCTACCTGTAGGATCTCCCAGGAGCACATTACATGTGACCCATCACAAAACCTGGCTGAAGCATCCCAGGCTGTTACGAGCACGCGGCTCTACCTGTCAGATCTCCCAGGAGCACATTACATGTGATCTCACCACAAAACCTGGCTGAAGCATCTGAGGCCTTTTTCATCCTGTCCAGATCTCCCAGGAGCAAATTACATGTGGTCCACCACAAAAACTGGCTGAAGCATCTGAGGCCTTTTTCATCCTGTCCAGATCTCCCAGGAGCAAATTACATGTGGTCATGGCAAAACCTGGCTGAAGCATCTGAGGCCTTTTTCATCCTGTCCAGATCTCCCAGGAGCAAATTACATGCCATAGGACAAAACCTCGCAAGAGCATCTCAGGATGTTACGGGTACACAACTTCGACCTGAAATCTCCCAGGGCACAAATTACATGTCCTCCCAAGCAAAACCTCGCAAGAGCATTTGCCAAATGTCCCAGGGCACCGAATTACATGCCATAGGCAAAACCTCGAAAGACCATCTGCAAATCTCCCAGGGCACAAATTACATGCTTTCCTGCACAACCTGATCCACGGCCACAAAGTATCATCTGATACTCATCAAACATCATCCTGATGTACACATGATCATCCTGATCATCATCACTGCAACATCCTGCTGCATGTCATCTGGAGAAGCTTGTCATCCACGATCATCCAAGTATCCACCTGATACATACATAGATACATGATCCACACAATGTATCCATCAACATACATGATCCACCTGATCATACAAAGATACATGATCCACACAATGTATCCATCAGCATACATGATCTACCTGATCATACAAAGATACATGATCCACACAATGTATCCATCATCATCCATGATCTACCTGATCATACAAAGATACATGATCCACACAATGTATCCAACAGCATCCAACATGATGCGTTCATACAAAATACATACACATGATCCAACCGATCATATCCAGCATCCAACATGATGCGTACATACATAAATGATCCAACTGATCATATCCAGGCAGAAACCAGAACATCATCCTGATGCTCATCATCCAGCGCTTACATCCATAGCCATGTGAAGGATCCTCCTTCCCACATGCTTGGAATGGCTTCAGCAAATGTGTCCATCACTTCTTCCTCGAAGTGTCCTCGATCTGAAGAACGCCAAGCCTCTCTCTGAAGTACTCGAACTTCACCTTGGCTAGTGGCTTCGTCAGCACATCTGCAATCTGCTCGTCCATCGCAACATACAGGAGCTTCACAGCTCCTCTCTATACCATATTCCTGATATAGTGATATTTGATCTCTATGTGTTTCGACCTGTCATGAAACACTGGATTCTCGGATAGCTTCACACAACTCTGGTTATCACAGAAGATACCAGTAGATTCCAATGGAGATCAAATAACTCAGACAGTAGCTTCCGTAGCCATACTGCCTCACAACTAGCTGAACAGGCTGCAACGTACTCTGCCTCAGCTGTACTCAGTGCTACGCAGGACTGCTTCCTGCTAAACCAAGAGATCACACCTGATCCCATACTGAAGCAGCACCCAGATGTGCTCTTCCTATCTGCAGCACTGCTATCCCAATCTGAATCAACATAACCCTGCAGGTTAAACTTTTGATTCGCCTCATACCTGAGCCCATAATCCACTGTACCCTTCAGGTACCTCAGAATATGCTTTACAGCAACCAGGTGAACACTCCTTGGATCCGTCAGGAACTGGCTCAATGTGTTCACAGCAAAGCAAATATCTGGTCTCGTGTTCATCAGGTACATCAAGGACCCAATAATCTGACGATACATGGAGACATCAACCAGCTCAGATGAAGCATCACATAGAAGCTTCAGATTCGATGCCATAGGTGTGGCCATAGCTTGTAGTCCATCATCCCGAACCTCTTCAGGATCTCTACTGCATACTTCCCTTGTCCAAGGAAGATTCCATCACTCTGCCACACCTCCATGCCAAAAAAAAATAGTGCATCATCTCGAACTTGGAAGAAAGCTTCCGCTGCGTGTCGGCAATCAATCTATCTTTACCTGTAACAAACAGGTTATCTGCATAAAAAAATAGTATCACTAGATTGCCTTCTTCAACCTTGTAGAAAAGGTTGGAATCTGCTTTACTCTTGGTAATGCCCAAACTGGATAGAAAGCTGTTTATCCTACCATACCAAGTTCTGCACACATATATGACTACACCATGCTATCTTGAGATCCATCTGGTGCATATTCTATTTTATCACTTTTATATTTCTCAATGCTTCCATCTGCAACATGCTTGATCTGATAGTTCCATTTGGAAGTCATAAAAAACTTCCCTTCACATCTTGGGACTACATCCCAAACATCATTCTTCATGATCGACGGATCATGGCATTCCATTTCTTCATCCCAGATCCTGGGAACTTCAATATCTTCAATATCTTCAATAGATATCTTTGTTGCTGGAACAAAATGTTGTAGTTCTTCTTTTGTAGGAGATGGCATACGATCTTTCCTACACAACAAGTTAAATTGCATGATTAGAAAACATCTCATAGTTTTCAGAACAAATTCTTACACATAAAGAAATATGTCATACAGTCATGCAATTATCTTAGCCAATGCTTCAATACAACATTTATCCATATCCCGTAACTTTCTAGATGCCTTCCAATCTCTACCAGAACATTGTTAAGAGTGTGCACAACTCCCAACATGTCAGCAAAGAGGTTTCATTCTAGATAAGTAGCAATGGAATGTTGTACAGTGCCATAGGCCACTTACCCATGTATATTAGTAGTATACTGTTCATCAATGCAACTATTCTAATATGCATAATACACAACCTAATTCTAGGAACATCAGTGTATACATTATTGAACAGTATTATTTAAACAAACAAATATGCAAGAAATGATAATTTAAAATACTTATCTTTGTTTGTTCGTTGGGTGGACTCCCTCTGAGTCTTTGCTTCCTTGCAGGAGCTGCTGGAGTCCTAATCTGAAGTAGCTTCTTCTACACCTTTCTATTGTGGAATGTAGAGAGATGGTCAACTCCCTCTGAATATCTGCATCCTTGCAGAAACTACTGAAGTGTGCTCCTTTGCTTTCTTGTAGGAACAACTGGAGTGTGCTCCCTCTTGATCTTTGCTTCCTAAATTACCTGTTCTTTAACTCATATTCATCCTTGGTCCCTATGCATGCTTATTAGTATCATGATTGTGTTATCCTTGTGAACTCATATAAAATCATACATTCATTAGTATACTATTAAAACACAATAATCTCAAGCATGTATAGTCATGATCATTTCAAACAGAAATAATAAGCATTAGCATTCAAGGTTTATGTAGTATTCTTATGGTTAGTCAAATCATAAGAAACATAACATGTCTAAACCTGTAATTACTCAAACCTATGACTCTTCGGGTTAGTTGAATCATCAATCAAGATAAGAGATATAATATGCATAAAAGCTATACCTTCATGATTCTTCTGGTTAGTCATATCATCAATTATGGTAAGAAACATAATATGCATACAACCATGATTATTCAAACCTATGACTCTTTGTGAATAATCATTATCAACAACACAATAGTATAAGATCCTAACACAAGGTAGGATTCTAGCTTGATATAGGAAAAACATACCTGGATTAGCATGCTAGCTAGTTATGTCTAACATACCCGTATAATGTCTTTTGGTTCTCTTCAATGACTTGTGCTAGTAACCTGCATGTCTCAATGGTTAGCCATTATAAAACCAAGTTATACATACCTCGTGAATGGATCTTGTATGAGATCCATGACAATGGATGAATCTTTGTCCTCATGTTATCATGATCATATGTTCTTGGACCAGAACATGATCTGTCTTTCTTGGTGTACCTTTCATGTTAGTAGACAACATAAACCTCATACAACACCATAATGCATTAGTACAATCATAAGTGTCAACACCCTAACCAATGAATATCTTCTATCATGCATTCATAATTTTGTTAAGGTGATACAACAAATCTAAAATCAAAATTGTACTAACCGTAATAACATGAAGACAAACATACCATAAACTTAATCATGAACAAATATCGAAACATACCTCGATGAGTCATACCTGTCGAGATCGCTTGTAATCTTCTTATGTAAGGCCTTATCCTCATCTCCCTCTGAGACAGGAACTTCTTTCACTTATGCAGGTGATCAATCCATCTTCTTCTAGGATTAACCCAATCCACTTGATTTGCAAGAACTGGACCTTGAGCTGGATATGGGTTTGTCAGAGAAACCCCAAAAATTCAAACTTTGAATTTCAACCTTCCGATAGGATAGGAATATGCACCTTGATGAACTGATCAAACTGGTATATTCAGAATTTGAAAACTGCAAAGTTTCACTCCTCAATTTTGCCTTTGAAACTTTCGGATTCACTGGACATGACCCTGAACTGGGGTTTGATGAAGCCCACTCTTTTTCCCCATCAAAATGTTTGATCCAAATCTCTAAGCTTCTATTTTTCTGAGGAGCTTCCAGCCGTGGTCACAGATTTCAAAAATTCCCATTTTTACAGAAGCCCTAATTTTCCACTTTTCTGATCAAAGTCCCGAACTAGGGTCTAATCAAGCCCGGCCTTCTGTCCAACCAAAAATTCTGATCTTGGTCTCTAAATTTCTATTTTGATGAGTAGCATCCAGCCGTGGTCTCCGATTACAAAAATTCCAACTTTCTCCAAAGCCCTAAATTCCGGAAGCCATGAATGAAGGTACCAAAAAATAATTCTGTTTTGACAGAAATATGTACCTGATTGTTTCTGGTGTAACTCTGAAATTTTTATTCCACAGGGTCTGAAAAAATTTCCTGAGATAGCCTGACCTGTTATCCTTCCATCCTGACAGGTCTGACCTCAATTGGATTCTCTGAGAGAGAGTTATGCCAAATGTCGCAACGTGACCTGTTTTGGGATAAAACAGGAGAGCGAACTTGTACGGCGTGCCACGTGTCACTGTTTTAACTTTGGCCTCTGAAAACGTTTTCTGAGATATCTCAGCCTGTTACCTTTCCATCCTGACAGGTCTGACCTCAATTGGACTCTCTGAGAGAGATTTATGCCAAATGTCGCAACGTGACCTGTTTATGGGATAATACAGGAGAGAGCACTTGTACGGCGTGCCACGTGTCACTGATTCAACTTCGGCCTCTGAAAAAGTTTTTTTTGATATAGTACAGACTGTGTACTACCTGTCACATTTTACGAAATTTCATTTGGAGCTTCCTAGCCCAAGATATGACCTTTTTCCCAAGGTCACCTGATTTTGACTCGGATCTGGAAGAGGCAGAAACCCTATATTGTACAGATCATAAATCACAAAGTACAACGAATTAGAGGTTGTCCTTTGGACACAAGATACCTGGAGATCTTAGCTTCGGCCTGTAACAATTTCAGATCCGAAAACTTCGCCAAAACGGATTTATAGCGAAAGTGCTACGATGACTGGTTTTTGCTATATCAAGCCCTAGCATCGTAAGTGCAACAAGTGTCATACATGCCATATCATGCCTTCTTTCAGGCTAGCTCTGATCTAGGATTTTAACTGAGAGAACAACATGTACAGCATATCTACAGCATATCAATCATGGAGACAATAATGCAAGCACACAAGAGACACAAAGATTTACTTGGAGAAAACCATAAGGTGAAAAACCCCAATAACTTCGTCAGAGATAGATAGAGCAATGATACAACCAACCAAAAGAGATAGCCATAACCTAGCAGCAATCCTCCTCCTCCATAAGTGCGCCTCTCCTCCTTGAGAGCATGTGTGAGAAGTGAGTGAGTAAATAGAGTGCCTCCCGCACTCTATTTATACTTGACTTGACTTGCCTTTTTACCTAACTCATGTAGGCTCGAACTTAACCACATAACATAATGCTGAGTGGGCCGACCCCCAATAGGGTGGTCTAATAACCCTTTGACCCACATGGCCGACCCCCAATAGGGTGGTCTAATAACCCTTTGACCCACATGACTTATACAGGGCCGACCCCAAATAAGGTGGTCTAATAACCCATCAAGTATAAGTTACGACACTTACAATATAAATGACGACACTTCCTTATAGAGGAATAATACCATCTCTATAGGAATACAATATACATATATGTGAAATACATTCCGAAGTTACATATACATCAACAGTCTTCTACACCTTCTATGTATCCATCAGGAATTACTCCTCTTTCTCCATTCAACTATGATGAATGGAAACCAAGAATGATAGCATATTTGAAGAGCCATGATCTCTTTGATTGTTATTTTGAAAGAGAGTTCGAATCCTCTGAAGAGAATATTGACTGGCTGAATAAAGGTGACATGGCCATTGGAAGAATGATCCTTTCTTTGCCTAAATACCTGAGATTTCATTTCGAATACTGTGATGGTGTTGAATCTCCAATAGAGTTATGGACTCCAAAAGAGTTATGGGCTCACCTGGATGAAAACTTTGGTAGAAAGAATGAAGGATTTGGTCCAAACCCCTTCAAAAGAAACCAAAGTGATGCATTCGCTCCTCTTTATGGTCTCTCAGATCATGAACCAGTATCATCTCATATTGAAGTTGTTGACAAAGAACTTGCAGATTCTCCACTCATGCTCCAACTTTCTTCTCTTTTTGTGCCATCTCACACTCTAGATAACGCAGAAGGTCCTAAATCCTCTCTTGCACCAGAGTCTGTTGGTTTGCATCATGATCACATGATTATTTCAGAGGTAAAATCATCTATTGGAGGTAATGCATTCGCTCCTCTCCAACAATCATCTATTATTTACTAGTATATGATCATTAATTCATGCTTTCAGAAGGTTATTGAAGAATATGGCCATTGCCACCCACTTGCGATAATTTCTCATGCATCCATTGGTTTTGATCTCACCTCTTATGGTTCAAAGGAGATCTCAAGAAACCATTGCCATTCGCTTGGGATAATTTCTCATGCATATGATAGTTTTGATCTCACCCCTGCTGGTTCAAAGGAGATCTCAAGAAACTATTCTTCAAGTCTTAAATCTGATTTGGATTTCAAGCAATTATTATTTGATGGTTCTTTTTGGCATAATCTCACCCATGATGGTTCGAAGGAGAAGACAAAAGACTATCTGTATATTCATGATTTTGATCCTACCTCAGCTGATTCGAATCACAGGTTCAAGGATCATCCTCATACTTTTGAATTTGGTCTCATCACATTCGATCTGAAGAGCAAGTACAAGTACATGTTTTTTGAGCATGATCCACTTCTTCCCAGGAAGAAGATACCTCTAGACATATGAACAAGCATCACACCTGTTTGAGTTTGGAGCATTTATTTTTATGTGTGCCTTACAGTCTATTTTTTGAGGAGGGGTATGTTTCCCATGAAATTTTCCTACTTCCTTGATTTATTGACTGTTATTATTCATTGTATTGGGTGACCTTTGGTCTTAGTTACCAAGGCCTAGGATGGATTAAGGGGGGGTTTTAGGATATTCCTATACTCCATCCTAGTCCCAATAGTATTTTGATCATTTACATTTTCAGTCATGCATGCACTTTTAGGGTTTGCATGCATTTTGCATGCATCCCAGTCATCAGTCTAGCACCTAGCCCTCAGTTAGCCAGCCCCCAGGAGCTTCTCACTATTCAGTTTTAGCGCTCCAGTTGCTTAATGCGCCCTTCTTCCTTGATTTTAGGGTGCAAATCACCCTTCTTCACCTACTAGTCCAGTTGTCTTCATTTTATACTCAGTTACACTTAGTTACACTCAGTTACAATCAATTACACTCAGTTACACTACCTCACAAGAGTAATACCTCATAGCAGATCTAAGAGATGATGTATACCTCACAAGAGTAATTATGATTAAGCACGAAAATAGAAGAAGAGTGGTCAATACAGTATAATGAGCAACATAATAATATGGTACAGTAGAACTCGGATAGAAGCAATAATACTTCACACACACTAGTTAATTAATCACAATATGGACAAATAAATAGTACAATGGTAGAGAGGATTCGAATGCCTAAGGTGGCAATTCGAATTAGCCTCTGAGAGTGATCATAAGATCAATAGAGTGTCATCGGAGCACAACTATGTGTTCTCATGATCATCGAAGCACAACTGGAATTATTCATCATCATCAGTGGAGTCATCAGTGCTCAAGTAACTGTCAACCATCAGTCAAACTGAGTCTGGTAGGTGTAACTGACTGTAACTAAGTGTAAATGAGTGTAACTGAGTATAAACTGAAGACAATTGGATTGGTAGGTGAAGAAGGGTGAGTTGCTTCCTAAAATCAAGGAAGAAGGGCGCATTAAGCAGCTTGAGGGCTAAAACTGAATAGTGAGGAGCTCCTGGGTGCTGGCTAGCTGAGGGCTAGGTGCTGGACTAATGACTGGGATGCATGCAAACCCTATAATGCATGCAAACCCTAAAAGTGCATGCATGACTGAAAATGTAAATGATCAAAATACTGGTGGGACTAGGATGGAGTATAGGAATATCCTAACACCACCCCTTAATCCATTATGGGCCTTGGTAACTAAGACCAAAGGTCACCCAATACACTCAATAATAACAGTCAATAAACCAAGGAAGTGGGAAAATTTCATGGAAAACATACCCCGTCCTCAAAAAAGAGACTGTAAGGCACACACAAAAAATAAATGCTCCAAACTCAAGCAAGTGTGATGCTTGGTCATATGTCTGGAGGTATCTTCTTCTTGGGAAGAAGTGGATCATGCTCAAAAAACATGTGCTTGCACTTGCTCTTCAGATCGAATGTGATGAGAACAAATCCAAAAGTATGAGGATGATCCTTGAACCTGTGATTCAAATCAGTTGAGGTAGGATCAAAATCATGAATATGAAGATAGTCTATTGTCTTCTCCTTCGAACCATCATGGATGAGATTATGCTGAAAAGAACCATCAAATAATAATTGCTTGAAATCCAAATCAGATTTAAGACTTGAAGAATAGTTTCTTGAGATCTCCTTTGAACCAGTAGGGGTGAGATCAAAACTATCATATGCATGAGAAATTATCCCAAGCGAATGGCAATGGTTTCTTGAGATCTCCTTTGAACCATAAGAGGTGAGATCAAAACCAATGGATGCATGAGAAATTATCTCAAGCAGGTGGCAATGGCCATATTCTTCAATAACCTTCTAAAAGCATGTGCTAATGATCATATAGTACTAAATAAGAGATGATTCCTTGAGAGGAGTGAATGCATTACCTCCAATAGCTGATTTTACCTCCGAAATAATCATGTGATCATGATGCAAACCAATAGACTCTGGTGCAAGAGAGGATTTAGGACCTTCTGCAATATCTAGAGTGTGAGCTGGCACAGAAAGAGAAGAAAGTTGGAGCATGAGTGGAGAATCTACAAGTTCTTTGTCAACAACTTCAATATGAGATGATACTGGTTTATGATCTGAGAGACCATCAAGGGGAGCAAATGCATCACTTTGTTTGCTTTCGAATGGGTTTGGACCAATCCCTTCATTCTTTCTGCCAAATTTTTCATCCAGGTGAGCCCATAACTCTTTTGGAGTCCATAACTCCATTGGAGTTTCAACACCATCACGATATTGGAAATATAATCTGAGGTATTCAGGCAAAGAAAAAATCATTGCTCCAAAGGCTCCATCACCTTTATTTAACCAATCAATCTTCTCTTCAGGGGATTCGAACTCTCTTTCAAAATGACAATAAAAAATATCATGGATCTTCAAGTATGCTATCATTCTTGGTTTCCATTCATCATAGTTGAATGGAGAAAGAGGAGTAATTCTTGATGAATACATAGAAGTTGTAGAGGACCTGCAAAAACAATATAGAATAACTGCAACTGCTACTGTTGCAAAAATGCAGAAACTGCTGCACTCAAGATCTTGGTAATAACCTACAAAAAACTCTCAAGAATGGAGATAAACAATACTCTCAACATGCTCTGATACCATGTGAAAATGCTCACAGCAGATCTAAGAGATGATGTATACCTAACAAGAGTAATTATGATTAAGCAGGAAAATAGAAGAAGAGTGGTCAATACAGTATAATGAGCAATAGAATAATATGGTACAGTAGAACTCGGATAGAAGCAATAATACTTCACACAAACTAGTTAATTAATCACAATATGGACAAATAAATAGTGCAATGGTAGAGAGGATTCGAATTCCTAAGGTGAAAATTTGAATTAGCCTCCCAGAGTGATCATAATATCAATAGAGTGTCATCGGAGCACAACTAGGTGTCCTCATGATCATCGGAGCACAACTAGAAGTCTTCATCCTCATCAGTGGAGTCATCAATGCTCAAGTAACTATCAACCATTAGTCAAACTGAGTCTGTTAGGTGTAACTGAGTGTAACTAAGTGTAACTGAATGTAACTGAGTATAAACTGAAGACAACTGGACTGGTAGGTGAAGAAGGGCGAGTTGCTTCCTAAAATCAAGGAAGAAGGGCACAATAAGCAACTGGAGGGCTAAAACTGAATAGTGAGAAGCTCCTGGGGCTGGCTAACTGAGGGCTAGGTGCTGGACTGATTACAAGGATGCATGCAAACCCTAGAATGCATGCAAACCCTAAAAGTGCATGCATGACTAAAAATGTAAATGATCATAATACTGGTGGGACTAGGATGGAGTATAGGAATATCCTAACAGAAAGACCATGAAGGATGATGAACACCTGTTCCAAGGAACAAGTGATGGATGTTCAAACAAGAAGACTTACAAATCAAACATACTATAGAAGAATTGTGGATAGAATATTCTCTTAGAAAGAGGAAGATGATCATGACGAGATGTTTGCTCCAAGTAGATAAATAATACTATTCTCTCAATGGTGTGATTGAAGAAGAAGTGCGAATCGAGAAAACTCCCAGGATTCAATTGAAAAAAGCTTTGTACGAGTACCCAGGATCAATAGTCATTTGATGATCACCATGGGTGATGCAGATTTCAATCGTTGCTACAAGGTTGAAGATGGTTTCTATATACTGATGACATTCTTCTCTTAGATGGATGCAAGAAGGAACTCATCACAGATTTCGAATGATCTTGAGGCTCATACTATTAGAACCATCTGATGGGAGATGGCACGAATAGATATGCAGAAGATCACTTAGAGTGGGAATGATGTTCAGTCACAGAGGGAGAATTGACAGTTTCTTGACAAGCTTGGGCTTTACCAGAAGTAAAGCTGATCCTAACCTTTACTTTAAGGTTATGGATGATACTATTACTGTATGTGGATGATCTCTTTCTGACAGGGAATGAGAAATTGATCATGGAAAGAAAGAAGAAGCTAGCTACAGAATTTGATCTCAGATTGATGCATTACTTCCTAGGTCTGGAAGTATGGCAAGGCTCAGAAGGAATCTTTCTCAACTAGGGAAAGTAAGTTGTGGAAATCTTGAGAAGATTTGATATGTTGGAATGTACAACCATGGCCACTCTCATGAGTTTCGACTTGAAGCTGTTAGCTGATGACTCATCAGAGTTAGTGGATGTAACTCTGTACAGACAAATTATTGGGTCATTGATGTATCTGACGAACACTAGGCCAGATATATGCTTTGCTGTGAACACCTTGAGTCAGTATCTGCTGGAACCTAGACGAGTTCACTTAATAGTTGTGAAGCATGTAATGAGGTACCTGAATGGTACGATAGACTTTGGTCTATATTATCTTGGATATCATGACTTCAGATTGTATGGCTACACAGATGCGAATTGGGCAGGAAGTGGATCAGACAGGAAGAGCACATCGGGCGGATGTTATTATCTGGGATCTGCCATGATCTCATGGTTTAGCAAGAAGAAGTATAGTGTTGCTCTTAACACAGCTGAAGCGGGATATATAGCTTCTTTCTCTGCTAGTTGTGAAGTGATATGGCTTCGGAAGTTGTTATCAGGATTGGTTGACTTAGAGATGGACCCCGTTGTAATCCTGTGTGACAATTAGAGTTGTATCAAGATGGCAGAGAATCCAGTGTTCCATGATAAGTCAAAGCACATAGAGATCCGATATTTTTATATACGGGATATGGTGTAGAAAGGCGCTATCAAGCTCGAGCATGTGAGCACTGACGAACAAGATGCTGATGTATTGACCAAACCTCTGTCTCGAGAAGAGTTTGAGTATTTCCGAGACAAGCTTGGTGTCGTTCAGAAGGACCCTCCTCGAAAGGGGGAGTGATATGGTTGATGATAATATTTGGATACTGGTATCGATGTGGATACTTGTATCGATGATGAGATTTCCTATATTGATGGTAAGGTCAATGATGAGGATATTGTATCGTTAATGTGGATACTATATTGATGAGGATACTGTATCGATGATGTGGATACTGTATTGATGTGGATACTTGTATCGATGATGAGGTTACCTGTTTCGATGATGAGGTTGCTGGTTACGATGATGAGGTCGATGCATGGTCCTTAGAATTTGTATATGAGGACAAGGAGGGATTGTATCATCCTTGGACTTAGGTCCCTGAATAGATACGTAGAATCTTGTCTTCAAGAAATATGTTGGTGAATGATGTAATGTGCGCTCTTGGACTGCTCAGCATAACAGTAGGTGATCATCCACAAAACCTATAATGATGTAATGTTCGCTCCTAGATTAGTAGGTGATCATTCACATGTTGTAAATTCTAGATCTGATCTAGGTCACACCCCAGTTAAAATAGTACTGGCTCTATGGTTGACTGGAATGATGTAATGTTCACTCCTGGACTGCTCAGTGTTGTAGCAGGTGGTCATTCGTAGGTCCTGTAATGATGTAATGTTCGCTCCTGGACTTCTCAGTGCAGCAGCAAGTGATCATTCATAGGTGATAAAATCCTCAATTTAATCTAGGTCACATCCAGTATGAAAAAGGACTAGCACTGTGGTTGGGATTGCATAGTCCCTGAATGCTTGGTTCAAAATGTACGTGATGGGGATTGCATCATCCCGGAACCACTAGTTCAAAATGTATGTGATGGAAATTGGATAAAACCTGGACTTTGGTCCCTGAATCGATCCATAGACATATGTCTCTGAGAAGTGGTCCCTAGTGGACGAGAGGGGATTGCATCATCCCTAGATTTCGGTCCCTGAATTGATCCATAGACATATGTCTCCGAGAAGTGGTCCCTAGTGGATGAGAGGGGATTGCATCATCCCCGGACTTCGGTCCCTGAATTGATCCGTAGACATATGTATCCGAGAAGTGGTCCCTAGTGGACGAGAGCGGATTGCATCATCCCCGGACTTCGGTCCCTGAATTGATCCGTAGATAGATGTCTCTGAGAAGTGGTCCCTAGTGGACGAGAGGGGATTGCATCATCCCCGGACTTCGGTCCCTAAATTGATCCGTAGACATATGTCTTCAAAAAAAAAGGTCCTTAGACTTTGTCTAAGTTGACGAGTGGACTGCATCGTCCCTAGGCATGTTATGGTGTCCTAAATGGATCATGTGTATTGCAGGGTATGCTTCTACGATGCTGTTGATTGTGATGGTCTAGATGATGATGTTGTTGATCGTCATGGTCTAGATGACGATGCCGCTGATAGTGATGGTCTAGATGATGATGTTGTTGATCGTGATGGTCTAGATGACGATGCTGCTGAGCGTGATGGTCTAGATGACGATGTTGTTGATCATGATGGTCTAGATGACGATGCTGCCGATTGTGATGATCTAAAGGACAATGTTGTTGATCGAGAGATCCAGATGATGATGTTGATCGGTAGATCCAGACGATGAGGCTATTGATCGAGTCATCCAAATGATGATGATGTTACTACAGCAGTTCAAGTGCTGCAGAAGATGAAGATTCAGTACTTAAGATGTTGATGATCTAGTACTGAAGATGTTCCAGTAACTGCTTGAGTTACTGATGATGTATAAAGAAATATTCCAATGATTTATAGATGTATCCTGTATGATGTTGATGACTCCTTGCTCCTGCAGATGTTGTTATAATATCCTTCTCGTAAGGGGGAGTGTTGAAATATTGTAACTTCTAAGAATATTATATTTGTACTTTATTGTTCCGAAGATGTTTCATTCCTCCGTAAAGACCTTATTGTATATCCAGAGATGTTTTATTCCTCCGGGTATAATGTGGTAACTTGGGTTATTAGACTTCCCTAGTGAGGGTCGGCCCTGTATGTGTTATGTGGGTTAAAGGGTTATTAGACCACCCTAGTGGGGTCGGCCCTGTCACATTATCTAAAGTGGTTAAGTTGGGGCCATCCTAGCTTGTGTAAAATACAAGTTGGAGTTGTGTATAAATAGAGGAGGTGTGTTCCTCATTTGACATTCACACACTTGTGATTGCCGCATAGGTGGAGGAGAGATCTGCTATGGAGGAGAAGGAGCTCATGTTTATGGTTTACATCTTTGTGTTTGATAGTCATCTATATTGAGGAAGCTTTGCTGGGTTTTCTACCCCATGAGGGTTTCCCAGGATAAATCTGTGTCTCTTGTGTTTATGCTGTGCTTGTTGTTCTTTCAGTGATCCTGTATATGCTATTGTTGTGAAATGGAATGTAATGTTGATATTTTATGTCTTAGCATATTGAATCTTAACAATTTGGAATTGTAATAAGGAAGATAATAAATGATGTTTAGACATTAGAAGTGTTAAAGTATTTAATAAAGAGGTTGAATAAAGAAATTCAAGAGAAATTCTAGGTGGCAAGTGGTTTTGAAGACATATGGAGGATGTGGGACCCACACTAGCTTGATTTTTCAAGGACGCATGGCATCTATCTCTTGCCAATTAGAATTCATGAGAAGGTGAACATTCTTGGATGATTTGGTAGGTTCATATACATGGCATTTATCATCATAGGTCGAATTTGGATGGAATGGTAACCTCCATGGAAGAGGAAGAGTCAAACTAGGAGTTTGTGGACACTTGGTCTAGATTCCCTGGCTCCTATGACAACAATGATGGAGATGCTATGACATCTATGACAAATTGAAGACCTAAGGGCTGAAATCTGACCATTATGACATGTCAGACCTAAAAATGGCATCTAGGTGAGCGCCCAAGGGAGTTAGAGAAAACCAAGAGATGCCTACTTGAAATTGTGGAAGGTGGAAGGCTAGGAAGTGGGAGACATGTGGCAGTACTTCCATCACTCCCTAATTCGAATTGGAACCTTATAAGGCTAAGGATGTTTATAAAAAACAAGAATGAACCAAGAGAAGGGATTTTGATCATTTGAGAAAAAAATTCATTTGTGAAGAGAGAGCTAGTGGATGACTACTTTCTTGCCTTAGCCAATTTCGAGGGTGAAAGATTCCCATCCAAGTTGGTGTTTGGAGAGGCCACTCAGGTATTTAATGGATATTTATTGGAGTTTGTATTTTCAGGTGTAAGCTACAAGGAAGCTCGTGGTTTCTTCTAGTGCAACACTTTCCCTCAACCATTTCCAGTTTTGATGGCATATTCTTGCTCCTTGAAGGAGGGCGTTTTTGGTGAGCTCTTGTACTATTTGGGAGAGCTTATAATGATCCATTTCAGATTGAAATAATATTAATATACTCTTTTATTCATCTTCAGAAAGTATCAAGTTGAAATACCAAGTGGTTGTATGTAAAAATGATGATTAATGAGCAAACCATGACCATTTCCCCACTACATTTATGTATGCCATTGTAATGTTGATGATTTCGAATGAAAGAATGTTTCTATGATATACTTATGATTAATGGACATCCATTTATGATTTTTACAAGTTTCATGTTCATCACTTAAGTATTTGAAGTCATTTTGCTCAGTTTATTTGCATTTGGAAGAGATTTGGTGCCATTTCCCCAAGGGTCGAATTAGGGATTTTTGTTGTTGTTTGGGAGAATGTTAGAACATATTTAATAACTGATTGATGGTTCATATGAGACCTCATTAATGTCCCTCATACATTCCCTACCTAAATTCTGAATTTCGAATGGGTTTGGAGGCATTTGGAGAGCCATTTTCAGTACTTACCCTAGGGGGATTTGATCACCAAATTGCTAGTTAAATTCCATACTTTGTCCATAATCTTAAACAAGCTTGCAGAAGTATTTTAAGGGTAATAAATCATCCCTGAACCTGAAATTCAAGTATTAATATCATTCATACACCCTCACAAAATATTTGGGAGCATTTGGATCAATTTGGAGACCTAGACATCAAAACTAGTCAAAGGTCGAAATTGGGGAAAAAGTGAAAACTTGAGCATTTTAATAAAAATTCAAAAAAGGGACATTACAGGGGATAATTTCATTAATAGGAATATCCATAAGGTAATTGTAAGTATGGAATTTACACTCAAGAGGATATTCCTTCAATAGTTGAAAGAATTAAACTCTTATTATAGTGAATTCACATAATTTGTCCCCTCTGAAATGACTACTGGCATATTCATTTGAATGTATCATGGGAAATGTTTTGCACACATGGGTAAAGAGGGAGATGAAAATCCTTTCACAAAGGTAAATGTAAGTGTAATTATTGTTCTTTTTGGCCACTTATTTTAACCTATAGTAAATTTATGATTCTTAGTTCATTATGTTTGATTCTACAAGCCTTTTTAACATATTTCAAGTCGATAACTTTGGAAAGGAACTTTGCAAATGTGGATACCATATGAGATGTTTCTAGACCATGTACAATTGTCACACAAGTATAAAGTTAGTTGCCATGATATATCTAGGTCCCATTTATTACTAAAAATTAAAGCATATGGTGGATGACAAGATTCATTCTCATGGTCATGGTCCTCTTCAAATTATAACCCGACAATTCGCATAAATGAAAGGTTGGTTAAAACATAAAATGGAAAAAAGTTAAAGGCCAAAACATTAACAACGAATCCCCATCCAACGATCTTTCCAATGAACAATCCAACTAGGAATACACAAAGTTTAGGTTAAATTTTAGGTCTAGGAATACATTGATTTATAGGCCTCTAAGGTGGGGGTTAATACTACTTATATATATATATATAAATGAAAATGAAACTATGAAATCTAAAAAGTTAAAAGTTAACTATGGTTAACAAATGTCAACGAGGGGTAACTAAATTCAACCATGGTTAACTAAAGTGAACTAAGGTTAAATAATATAGTCGCACATGATTAATCAAATTATACTATTGTTAACTAATATTCGTCTATGGTTAGCTATTGTCAAATATGTCAACCATCATTTGACAACCATCATCAAACATCATTGCTAACTATTATCAATGGTCCACTAAAGTTAACCATGGTAAACCAAATTTAACCAAAGTCAAATAGAGATCACTAAAGTCAACCATTGTTACCTATGGTTAAGCTTAGTCAACCATGGTAAACATAGTCAACTTTCATCACTCATGTTTAAACCATAGCCAACTATGGTCCATTAAAGTCAACCATGGTCAAACAATAGTCAATCATGGTAAACTATATTCAAATTTATTCAACCATCATTTGTCACCCATTGGTCAATAATGGTCAAACATGGTTAACCTTAGCTAACCATAATCAACCATTTTCCAACAAAGTCATCCATTGTTAATGAAAGTCAACTATAGTTACCCATATGTGACTAAATTTTACCATTATTAAACAATAGCAATCCTTGGTTAGCTATGGTCAATCCTTATCAACAATCATTTGATACCCATCATCAACTATTGTCAAAGATGGTCAAACATGTTTAACCTTAGCTAACTAATGTCAACCATAGTCAACCATGGTTTTCTAAAGTCAACCATGGTTAACCAAAGTTATACGATAGTCACTTATGGTTAACTATGGTCAAACTTACTCAACCATGGTAAATATAGTCAACCTTCCTCACCCATGCTCAATGCATAATCAACTATGGTTTTAATTAGGGTTTAACATTCTCATCCATGGATAAACATAGTCATCAATAGTCAACCATAATTAAACATTGTAAATCACATTCAAATATGGTCACACATACTCGAACATGGTCAACCATAGTCAACCATTTTCAAACTAATGTCAGCCTTGGTTAAACCTAACCAACGATGATCGACCATGGTCAACCTTACCTAACCAAAGTAAACCATGGTTCACAAATGTCAACGATTGACCATGGTCAACCTTACCCAACCAAAGTCAATCTTAGTTGACCATGGTTCACAAATGTCAATGATGGGTAACTAAATTCAACCATGGTTAACCAAATTCAACCATGATGTCTCTTTATTCAACCATGGTAAAATAATAATCAACCATTGTAAGCTATCATCAAACTTATTCAACCATCATTTATCACCCATCGATAACTAGATTTAACTTTATCTAACCATGGTTAACTATGATCAATCATTATGATTCATCATTTGACACCCATTATCAAATATTGTTAATGATGGTTAATAATGGTTATCCTTATCTAACTAATGTTAACCATGGTTAAATAAAGTTAACTACGATCGACTAAAGTAACCATGGTTTAGAAAATTCAATAAATATTCAACTCTAGTTAACTATGGTCAAACTTACTCAACTATGGTAAACATAGTCAGCCTTCCTCACCCATGGTCAAAGCATAACTAACTATGGTTGACCAAGGTCTAACTTTCTTAAGCAAGGTCAAACATAGTCAACAATAATCAAACATAATTAACCATCATGAATGACATTCAAATAGTTTCAAACATAATCAAAGATGGTCAACCATAGTCAACCATTTTCAAACTAGGGTCAACCATGGTTAATGATGAATAATCTTGGTCAAACCTAGTCAATGATGATCAACCATAATCTGACGCCCATCATCAACTATTGTCAAAGATGGTCAAACATGGTTATCCTTAGCTAACTAATTTCTGAACCATAGTCAACCATGGTTCAATAAAGTCAACTACAATTAATAAAGTAACCATGGTTAATCAAATTCAAATAATATTCAATTATGGTTAACTATGGTCAAACTTACTCAACCATGGTAAACATAGTCAACCTTCCTCACCCATGGTCAAATCATAACCAACTATGGCTGACCAAGGTCTATCTTTCTCAATTAAGGTCAAACATAGTCAACAATAGTCAGATATAATCAAACATCATGAATGGCATTCAAATATGGTAAAACAGTCATATATTGTCAACCATAGTCAACCATTTTCAAACGTGGGTCAACCATGGTTAAACCTAGACAATGATGATTAACCATGGTCAACCTTACCTAACCAAAATCAAACATAGTGAAGCATGGTGCACAAATGTCAACAATGGGTAATTGAAGTCAACCATAGTTAACCAAAGTCAACCACAGTTCATTAAAGTTAACCATGGTCAAATAATAATAAATCATGGTAATTTATTGTCAAATGTATTCAACCATCATCTGTCACCCATTTTTAACCATGGTAAACCTTAACTAACCATAATTAATCATTGTTCACTAAATTAAACCATGGTTAACGAAAGTCACCCATAGTTAACTAAATTCTACCATTGTCAAATGATAGGTATCCATGGTTAACTATGGTCAAACATTATCAACCATCATTTGACATTAATTTGTGATCAAACATAATACAATTTTGGAGGCATTAACTACCATACTCTACTGCAATTAACCATTTTCAACCATGGTCAAAAGTAATGAACCATGGTCAACCATAGTCAACCATTTTTAAACAAGGGCCAACCATATTCAAAATGGTAAAAAATGCTCAATGATGATTCACCATCGGCCAACCTTACCTAGTAAAAGTCAACGGAATAACTAACTAATGTCAACCATGGCTAACCATGGTTCACTAAAGTCAATCATGATTAACTAAATCAACCATGGTTAACAGATTTAACAAAGTTAAACATACTTCGCTAAAGTCAACCATTATCTTGAACAATATCCAATCATACACTAGTATATTCGAGTGGATTTTTCCACAAAATATTTCCACGTTTTGAACATTCGTGGATTAATACAATGAAATTTAAGATGTCTTTTCATTTTTTTTATCATGACGGAACAACCGTGGAAATATTGAAGTTTTTTTAATTTTCGATGCACTTTTGTCTCTATATCAACGACCTATGGCTATCTTTGCACACCCGCCAATCCAATGCCAACTTCCAACGGCTCTTTGCTTTTTATGCGCAGGTCAACTCATGCATTTGCATCGATGGATTGATGATTGTTGATTTATAAATACATACTTTTAAGACAATTTTCGACACATTTTCTATATATATTCTTCATCTTTTAAACCTTGCATCTCTTCAAACTGTGCTCATGCCTTTTCGTTATTGTGCCTCTTCAAATCTGATAATTAATCTTTTATTTGTGATTTTGTTTATTTCATATTTTTAATTAATTAAAAAAAACTTCTTTGGATTTCTTAGTCCTGTAGGCTTCATCCATATGGGCTCTCCCTATGCGGGAAACAACCCTATGCCCCTTGCCTCTTCGTGGGAATATGCGGGCAATCCCCTTGCAGGCATGCTTAAGCTCATGTGGCTTTAACTTTAGCCCCTGCGGGCATCTCTAAGCCCATGCGGGCTTAACCTTACCTCATGCAGTTATCCCCTAAGCCTCTATGGGCTTAATCTCAGCCCCTGCGGGCTTAACTTCACCCTCTGCAGGTATCCCTAAGCCCCTGCGGGCTTTACCTCAGCCCCTGCAGGCATCCTTCATTAAGCCCCCACGGGCTTAACTTCACTCCCTGCGGGAATCCCTAAGCCTTTGTGGGATTAACCTCAGCCCCTGTGGGCATCTTTTAGCCCTTGTGGGAATTGCTTTATCCCCTGCGGGCATAATGGATCTTTTAACCCTTAAGCCTTTTTATAAATAATCAAGTTTTTCTCTACTTTTGGGAGACCAATAGCTTGCACGTGAGAGTGCCAAGGAGGGAAATGATACCATAGATGGATGGAAGATCACCAAGGAACATGCCCATGTCATATGGAAAACTTATCAGCACAAGGAAACTCTTTGTTGGGAATTTCCAAATTCCTTTTCAACTTTCTCATCTTAACACAGCCAATTTTTCTTTAGTTCTTAATATGAAAAATAATACTTTTCCTACTTTTGGCAGATTGATCTTTTGCATATATGACCATCATAAGGAAAACTAAAAGTATGGATGGATAGCCACCTCAACAAGGACCAAATCCATGTCATCTTTTGAACTTTTTTATACACACACATCATCTGGTGGGCATTTGAAAATAGAGTACTTCCAAACTGTTAATTCAATACTTAGACAAAATTGTCAAACCCTAGGTCAGCATGATGAGATTTTTATTGTCATCACATTTGAAGTGTGAGACACCCAATGGGTAGAGGCCAACAAGGTGACTCCATCAAGACCAATTTCATCCTCTGAAGCTTCTTTCTCTCTCATCGGCGGGCATTTTACTGAAGTAGTGCAATTTAGTCTGGGAGGCACTTTTGGTAGATCAATATCTCCACCTACATAAACTCTTTGGACAAATCATTGATATCGTTGGATGCACCATACAACATTCTATAGATCCATACTCTCAAAATGATTTAACACATCAACCACAAGAGATGGTGGTAATTTTATTGAGTTGACTAATGCAGTTTTAGTGATTTTACATTTAGACAATTTTTGCACTTTCCTAGAGTTGGTCCAATCTGCCTAAAACATTGTTTTGGTAGATCCATAACTTCTCCCTCAGGAACTTTATGTCAAGATGAGGACATGGTCAGGTAGAAAAAACACCAACCTACAAGATGACCATATGGTGCAGGCGTTTTCTTCAACCCACAAACTATGCCAGGCATTTCCCTAAGGCCGCCTGAGCCAGTTTTCCAACACTTAGTCATTTTCACGAATTTCTCCAAAGTTTATCCTGATACCCTATTTTGGTAGACTTATAACTTTCTCCTCAAACATGCTTGAGTAACACTGAGACCATGGTCAAGTAGACCAATCAACAAGCTACATCCTGATCTATAACTTTAATGTCATAAAGCACTCTTTTGAAGAAATTAGACCATGGTTAGATAGCTTATTCAACCCTCGGTATATCCCGATATGATGGTGCCGTCATTTTCTTCAAATGAATTATGGTGGGCATTCTCTTAGAGACGTTTTGACCAATTTTCCAACACTTAGCCATTTTTTACAATGTTTAAAAATGCTTGAACCCTTGTTCTGGAAGATCTATAACTTTGTCATAATGCACTCTTTTGAAGAAATGAGACCATGGTTAGATAGCCTATTCAACAAGGAATATCCTGAAATGATGGTGCGGGCATTTTCCTCAAACAATGAATTATGGAGGGCATTCTCTTAGAGCAGTTTTGACTAATTTTTCCATACTTAGTCAATTTCCAATGTTCCACAAATTTGCCATACTTTTCCAGAATGATGTCATATTTCAACACTGACTTCATGATATCACCAGAACACCATCATGTGTCTTTCCATTCTCATCACACATGCCACATCATCATACTTGTCATGTCATCACTTCCTTTGTCATTCCTTTGTCTTCGACTGAGTTTTCCATGCCATCGTCTCTAATTCTGCTTCTGATTTTGTTACACTTCAACCATTAAGTGTGCTTGTCACATAGATGTTTTCCAGACAAAATGTTTTTCTTCGATTTGTCACCTCTACTTCTTGTCTTTCATGATGATAGCCTTTTATTTTTACCAAATGATATTAATTACTTTTCAAATACCAACTGCAATTTTTTTATATTTACTCCCCCGGAGTATATGATCCCCTCTAATGCTAATTTCAAGGTTTCTCTCTTTAGGTCATGAGAGACTTTAGGAAAGACATTCATCATATTTCTCTCTATCGGTGTATTTTACATCTTCATCTAGATTTCCATCATAATGGATGTCATTCTCATCTATAGCACTACTATGCTGAACATCATCTTTGGAAAGTACTTCATTGATGATTGGAATCTGTGTTTCCCCTGACTCTTTGTAGTCTTCCTTTCTTCTCCATATCTTTTTATGAGGTACCCTGCTTACTGAATTTCTTTGTTTCTTTTATTTTATACTTTGATCTTTTCCCTTGTTTCTGCAATTAGCATCCTTGTGTCCAAACTTGTGACAGCAGTGAAAATATCCATAGAACCTTCCTTTATATTTGAGGAATCTTTTGTCTTTCTGCTTCACAACTTCCATATTCTTCCATACCTTCCTTTGTTCTTGGACTTTTATTGAAGCATTCTTCCTCAACTTACATTCTCTAGCCATATGTCCAAAATTATTGCATGAGTAGCAATGACCAAAAAAGATCTGTCGGACTCTGCTTGTCATTGGTCTTTTAGATATCACATCAGTTTTGTCTTTTATCCATCTTTACTAATCTCTTCATCTTTACTATCTTCCATGGAATAGAAGAATTTATTCCTGACATTAAATTTTTTCTTGTATATAGTTTTGTTCTTTTGATCTTCCTTATGGCTGCAAGAAAGGAACATATCTATGTCACCCTATGAATTTTATTAGCACAAGGACACCTTCTTGTGGGAATTTCCAAATGGCCTTTTTAGCTGCTGATTTGACACTTAGACAGATTGTTAAACCCTAGGTCAACATGATGAGTTTTTTATTTTCATCCAATTTGAAGTGTGAGAAATCGAATGGGTAGAGGCCAACAAGGTGATTCCATAAAGACCACTTTCATCCTCTGAAGCTTCTTTCTCTCTCCTCGGCGGGCATTTTTTCGGAGCAGTGCAAATCAAGCTGGGAGGCATTTTTGGAAAATCAATATCTTCTCCTACAGAGACTTTTTGGACAAACCAATGATATGGTTGGATGCACCAATCAACACTTTAGAGACCCACACCCTTAGAATAATTTAATCAAATAACTACTGGAAATGGTGGGCATTTTGTTGAGGTCACTTAGGCATTTTTACCGGTATTTTTATAATTAGACAATTTGTGCAATTCCTAAGGTGGATTTTTATTTCATCGAAATACTGAACCAATGCCACTAGATGATGTAGTATACCTCACTGAGAACACCCAATCTTATTTCACTGACAGAATCATCTTCATTTTCCCTAGGCATGCATTTTACTGAACTTGGTGCAAAACTGCCTAAAACCCTGTTTTGGCAGACCTATAACTTTTTCCTCAGACACTCTCAAGACAAAATGAGACCATGGTCAAGTAGAAAAATCAACAAGCTATAGCCTATACATATGGTGCGTTCATTTACTTTAACCTATGAATTATGGTGTGCATTTCTTGAGGCCACTTAGGCATTTTTACTACCTCCGGTGCAAAACATCCTGAAACCATGTTTTGGCAGGCCTTTAACTTTGTCATCAAACACCCTCTTTGAGAGCTGAGACCATGGTAATATAGCCCCTTCAACTAGCTACATCATGATAGTTTCATATAATTTTTACCATTCACCTATGAGGTACAGTGTGCATTTCCCCAAGGCTATTTGGACCAATTTGTTCTTTTGATCTTCTTTATGGCTGCAAGTTTCTTCATCATCATTCTTGAAAATAGCAAGGTCTGCTTTTACTATTTCTTTTACTGAATAAATCTTCTCCAGTTTGACCCAAAGTTCCTTAGTTGAGATGCATTGTCCTATCTTTTCTTTGATGGGTTGAGATAGTCCATCAAGTATGGCCTCCATTGTTATTGAGTATGCACTCATTAGTAAGTATGCACCCCATCCCAATGATTGTAAGTATGCACCCCATCCCAATGATTGTAAGTATGCACTCATTCTTTCTCTCCAATATCCATAGTATTCTTTATCAAGTACTAGATCTCTGTGGGATGCAATATCTTCTTGTTGATCCATAGTGGTTTTTAATAGGATCTTCCTTCCAGTGGTTTAGACTATAGTGAAGGATCCTTTTCTGGTACCAATTGTTGTAATATTGGTCAATACTGAGAGGGGGGGTGAATTAGTATTATTAAATACTTCAAGAAAGGAACATATCTATGTCACCCTATGAATTTTATTAGCACAAGGACACCTTCTTGCGGGAATTTCCAAATGACCTTTTTAGCTGCTGATTTGACACTTAGACAAATTGTTAAACCCTAGGTCAACATGATGAGATTTTTATTTTCATCCAATTTGAAGTGTGAGAAATCGAATGGGTAAATTCCAACAAGGTGATTCCATAAAGACCACTTTCATCCTCTGAAGCTTCTTTCTCTCTCCTCGACGGGCATTTTTTCGGAGCAGTGTAAATCAAGCTGGGAGGAATTTTTGGAAAATCAATATCTTCTCCTACAGAGACTTTTTGGACAAACCATTGATATGGTTGGATGCACCAATCAACATTCTAGAGACCCATACCCTTAGAATAATTTAATCGAATAACTACTGGAAATGGTGGGCATTTTGTTGAGGTCACTTAGGCATTTTTACCAGTATTTTTATAATTAGACAATTTGTGCAATTCCTAAGGTGGATTTTTATTTCATCGAAATACTGAACCAATGCCACTAGATGATGTAGTATACCTCACTGAGAACACCCAATCTTATTTCACTCACAGAATCATCTTCATTTTCCCTAGGCAGGCATTTTACTGAACTTGGTGCAAAACTGCCTAAAACCCTGTTTTGGTAAACCTATAACTTTTTCCTCAGACACTCTCAAGACAAAATGAGACCATGGTCAAGTAGAAAAATCAACAAGCTACAGCCTGTACATATGGTGCGTGCATTTACTTTAACCTATGAATTATGGCGTGCATTTCTTGAGGCCACTTAGGCAGTTTTACTACCTCTGGTGCAAAACATCCTGAAACCATGTTTTGGTAGGCCTTTAACTTTGTCATCAAACACCCTCTTTGAGAGATGAGACCATGGTAATATAGCCCCTTCAACTAGATACAGCATGATAGTTTCATATAATTTTTACCATTCACTTATGAGGTACAGCGTGCATTTCCCCAAGGCTATTTGGACCAATTTTCCAACACTTAGCCATTTTTTAGAATGTCTAAAATTGCTTCACCCTTGTTTTGGTATATCTATAACTTTGTCATAAAGCACTCTTTTGAAGAAATGAGACCATGGTTAGATATCCTGTTCAACAAGGTATATCCTGTTATGATGGTGCGGGCATTTTCTTCAAACTATGAATTATGGCGGGAATTCCCTTGAGCAGTTTTGACCAATTTTTCAACACAACCATTTTTCAAAATGTCTAAAACTGCTTGAACCCTTGTTTTGGAAGATCTATAAATTTAATGTCATAAAGCACTCTTTTGAAGAAATTAGACCATGCTTAGATAGCCTATTCAACAAGGTATATCCTGATATGATGGTGTGGACATTTTCTTCAAACCATGAATTATGGCGGGCATTCTCTTAGAGCAGTTTTGACCAATTTTTCAACACTTAGCCATTTTTCAAACTGTCTAAAACTGCTTGAACCCTTTTTTTGGGAGATCTATAACTTTAAGATCATAAAGCACTCTTTTGAAGAAATTAGACCATGGTTAGATAACCTATTCAACAAGGTATATCCTGATATGATGGTGCGGTCATTTTCCTCAAACAATGAATTATGGCGGGCATTCTCTTAGAGCAGTTTTGACTAATTTTTCCATACTTAGTCAATTTCCAAAGTTCCACAAACTTGCCATACTTTTCCATAATGATGTTAGATTGCAACACTAACTTCATGATAACACCAGAGCTTAGCCTCTGTGGGCTTAAATTCACCCTCTGCACGCATCCCTAAGCCCCTGTGGGCTTTACCTCAGCCCCTGTGGGCATCCTCAATCCCCTGTGGGCTTAACTTCACTCCCTGTGGGCATCCCTAAGCCTCTGTGGGATTATCCTCAGCCCCTGTGGGCATAGATAAACCCTTGCGGGCATCTTTTAGCCCTTGTGGGAATTTCTTTAGCCCCAACGGGCATAATGGAGCTTTTAACCCTTAAGCCTTTTAATAAATAAACAACTTTTTATCTACTTTTGGGAGACCAATAGATTGTACGTGAGAGCACCAAGGAGGGAACTGATACCACAGCTGGATGGTCAGATCACCAAGGATAGCCTCTATGAACCCTAGCAGCCAATCTCTCCCATAAATCACTTCAAAGGTCAGCAGGGAAAGGTCTCACACATGGTCTCGGTCAGGGTAAGGTCTCGAGTCTGAATTCTCACATAAGGTATCTGAATTGTAATGTCATATAACTCTCTTTGAAGTACTTTGATATTTAATTTTGACGCTTATCGATATTTCTTCGGATCCGTGTTCAGGGTTTTTGGTTCATTTTCACTCCTTTAAATTGGATCTGCCCCTGTTCCTTGGTTTTTGCCGAAAATGCTGTCTAAAATAGCTCTGTCTCTAGTGGTTTTTCCCTCCATTGGCCCTCCTCATCATTTGGTTGTTGAAGTTTCAGAAAAGGGCAGGAGCCGGATTCCGACTAGTGCTCTGCTTAGTGGCGGTGAGCTCCCATACCAGAAGCTTTGTTACAACAATTCTTCAGAGCTAGCTCCATGTTATATAATGGTGGAAGGTAGCAGTCACTACTTTGTTGGAAGGACTAGTGCCATTGATGCACTCACTCGAAGAATGGAGAAGTTAGAAAAGGACATAGAAGAGCTTCGACAAAAGATGGAGGGGAAATGTGACAAAGAGGACCTGGAGTCCTTGAAGAAGTCAATCGAGGATACCATGGAGAGGAAGTTCGCAGTTAAAAATGTTGAACTGATCGTACAGATGCGAAGTCTCCTTGAGGAACAATGTGAAGCCATTCAACGTCTCCACCGCGAGGGGAGCCCAACGACTTCTGTAGGTTCTAAACAGTCCCCTCCATCTGACAACCCACCTTCCTCAGGGGAAAAACCAATGGAGACTGGTTGAGGGAACCACGCGGCCCACCCACCATGGTCTCTTGATATTTACTTGTCTGATTAGGTTTACTTGATTCATTTTCTGTTAATTTTCCAAGGCCCTTCTGTTCATCTATATTAATTTTTGGTATGCAAACTATTATCTTTTTTGTAAAATAGAAGCTCATGTTATTGAGGTTCCATGGAGTAGGATTCTATCGTATTAGTGATATAAACATTTGATTGTTGGGATATTCCTATACTCCATCCTAGTCCTAACATCATTTTCCATTTTTGCATTTTCGGTCATGCAATTGCATGCATCCCAGTCATCAGTCCCAACACCTAGTCCTCATTCAGTTAGTCCCGGGAGCTTCTTTCTGATCAGTTTTATCCCTCCTACTACTTAGTGCACCCTCCTTTCACCTACCACTTGTGAAAGGCGCCCTCTCTCACCTACCACTCAGTTGCACTTCAGTTAGTTGAGTTATCTTTATATCTTTCCTTGATTTAAGGCTAGATTGACTCCTCAACTGACTGTATCACTCCGATGGACCTCCAATGAGACTAAACTGCCTATTCTGACTCCATTTAGCTCCTCATGCGCCCTCCACTAAGCCTCCTTCACTACATTAGTGCTTCGATGTTCCAGTTACACCTACCACACTCAGTTAGACTCAGTTTGACACCTAGTTGACAGTTACTTGTGCATTGATGACTCCACTGATGATGATCAGGACTCCTAGTTGTGCTTTGATGACACTCCACTGATATTTTGATCTTCCCATGCAGGCTAATTCGAATTGCCACCTTAGCATTCGAATCCTCTCCACCATTGTATTATTTATTGGTCATATTATGATTAATGAATTTGTGTGTGATCTTATTCTGCTTCTATCTGAGTTCTACTATATCATAACTCTGCTACTCTTTTACACTCCATTGTCCACTCTTCTTCTATTTTCCTGCTTAATATTAATCTTTCTTGTGAGGTATACATCAGCTCTTAGATCTATTGTGAGGATTTTCACCTTGATGTAATCAGCAACAAATATTGGTCTATTTGGTATATAGTTGTATATCAGAATTGTAATCGGAAATATTGACAAAGATATATTAATGGATATAAGATTTATGTATATTCCTCTCGCATTTAAATCTATTTCTAAAAATTCTAAATCTATTTCTAAAAATTCTAGATATATCAATGGATAAAATATTTGTGTATATTCCTTGGGAATTTAAATCTATTTCTATAAGTATTAAAACACTTTGGCCCTGCAAGTAGAAAGCTTTGGTTAAACTTCTTGCTTGTGGTAATTTGTAGGATTACTTAATTCTTCCACTTCTCACTTTGCTAAAAAGGCTAATAAGTAAAGCATGACTAGTTTCATAGTTTGCACATGAGCTGTTGGTTCAAGAAGAAATCCTCTTTGAAATCCAATTTGTAACAAATGGATACTTCTATTGAAATATTGCATTATGAATTCTCAATTTTCAAATCACTATAACACTAGTAACTATTTGTTGGGCTTGTGATTTGGTTTCTTAAATGTAGTGCAATATTATTTTATATTCTGTTAATTGTAATGTTGTGATTTCTCTGTTATTTGATTCTATAGTATGTATGTTTGAACATTCAAATTTAAAGCACATTACTAATTATATAGTAAAGTCATTATGGTTCTATAATTAAATTACCATCTTGTTGGAACAATTTCACGACTACTCTATACAACACATCTTTTGTTCTTTGAATCACAAAGCTTATTTATTGTCAAAGAAGGGATTACATTTGGCAGATGGTATTCTTCAGGTTACCCTTTTCACTGATCACAATCTAGGGGAAATGTTTTATGTTCGTCTTTACTAATTAGGCTAGCCTTTATGATCCATTTTGTAAATTCAATGCACCCGCTTTAGGGGCTTTTTGGTTAATATTTCCTCTGTATCTGTGTTATTTTTATCATGTTATCAACAGCTATGGTTATGATGGTATATTACTGAATAGTGGCAAGCATTATCGGATTTATTGTAAAAGAATGCATAGTTTGTTTTCAAAGATTTTATCCTTGGGATAGGTTTTATTGTAAGTTTCTTTGATTCACTTAATGAATAACAAGGAACCTTTTTTTCGTTGAAAAAAAAGGTTCTATAAGTAAATTAATCTGTTAACTCTTAACTCTTAGATCAAACATTAATCAATATTCTGAGAACTCTTAACTCTTAGATCAAATAATCAATAAAGTCATTTTGGTTCTTTTCATGATTGGGCTTCATGATTGCACGCAGGCAGGGTTGGAAATTCATTTTATCTTTACCCTTCAAATCAAATTTTTATGACATTTTGAACTCTTACTTTAACCATCACAAAACGTTTAGTTTCAGAACATGCCCTTCAATAGTAAAGTGTTATTAAAGAAATTACCTTTCATTATTGAAATTTTTATTAAAGATTTTAATTTTCAATAAAATATAGTAATAAAAATATCTATCCATGTTTTATTTAGTTAATCTTATATTCTAAATATTAAGACTCATGCATGCAAGATGGATTCTCTCATTGACACTAATTTAGTTGAAGAAAACAAACATTTCAAAAATACACCATAAGAAGGCAACTTCCCTTCCAAAAATATTTCAAATGAAAAATAATCCAAAAAAATTTTATTAATGAAAAGCTATATATTGAAAAAAAACTATGCATTTTTAAAGAGGAAGAATTAACTTCCTCGTTGTTTGGAGACATCTTGGGCTCCGTTAATCACCCTGTTTTAAAAATTACTTTAAATTGAATATTCACATATTTAGTTTGTATATTTATTGTTTATAATTAAACAAAATATTACATTCATTTTACTCTTGAGTTAGTTAATCCAAACTTTTACTATCCAACTAATATAATCTAAAGATGGAACTGCATCAACTGCTGCTATTGAAGTGACATCAATGACAACCACATTCACCAATAAGATTTCAGGTGGAGAATTTACACACTTGACCATTGACTCATTCGTGATAAAAGGCCTCTGTCCAAGAAGATAATGGCCTTCCAAAACATCCAATCAACACTAGCTTTTTAAACTACCAATTCAACACTAAGACAAAATTGTCAAAACCTAGGTCAAAATGAAGAGATTTTTATTTTCATCAACTTGGTAGAGGCCATAAAGGTTATTCCATCTAGACCAATTTCATCCTTTGAGACCTCTTTCTCACTCCTGGAAGGGCATTTTTCTGGAGCAGTGCAAATCAAGCTAGGACGCACTTTTGGCAGATCAATATCTTCACCTAGAGAGACTCTTTGGACAAACCAATGATATGTTTGGATGCACCAATCGACAGTCTAGAGACCCATACCTTAAAAATATTTTAAGACGTCAACCATAGGAAATGGAGGGAATTTTATTGAGGTCACTCAGGCATTTATACCACTAATTTTATACTCGGACAATTTTTTCATTTTGCTAGACTGGAGCAATCTTCCTGAAACACTGTTTTCGAAGACCCATAACTTCCTTTTTAGAAACTCTCAAGACAGTCGGATACCATGGTCAGGTAGAAAAATCAACAAGCTACAACTTGACACTATGGGGTGGGCATTTACCTTAACCTATGAATTATGGCAAGCATTTTCCTTAGGCCACTTGGGCAGTTTTACTACCACTGGTGCAAAAACAGCCTGAAACCCTGTTTTGGCATGCCTTTAACTTTGTCATCAGAAACCCTCTTTGAGAACTGAGACCATGGTATGATAGCCTCTTCAACAATCTGTATTTTTAGATAATTTTTATCATTCTCCTATGAGGTACAGAAGGAAATTTTCCAAGGCCACATTGACCAATTTTCCAACACGACCATTTTTCAAATTTTGGACCTCTTTTGTTTTTCTTGTTCTTAATATGCAAAACAATATTTTTCCTACTTTGGCAGGTTAATTTCTTGCACAAGTGACTATCAGGAAGTAACCTGAAACCATCATTGGATAGCTACTTCAACAAGCAACAAGTTCATGTCAACTGATGAATTTATCCCCACAAGGACAGTTCATGGCGGGCATTTCCAAATAGCCCCTTAACCTTATGATTTTAACACCTAGCCTAATTCTTCTTGTTCTTAATATGCAAAACAAGTTTTTTCTCAATTTGGCTGGTTAATTTATTGCACATGTGACCATTTTTTGGTAGATCCATAACTTCTTCCTCAGGCCCTTTCAAGTCAATGTGAAAGCATAGTCAGGTAGACAAAACAACAACCTACAAGATGACCATATGGTGTGGGCATTTTCTTCATCCCACAAACTCTGGTGGGCATTTCTCTGAGACCACTTGGGCAGTTGTACTACTTTGGTGTAAAAGTAACCTGGGACCCTCTTTTGGAAGGCTGTTATCTTTGTCATCAAACATCTTCTATGAAAACTAAGACCATGGAGAGATAGCCTCTATGACAAGATAGAGCATTATACTTCCATATAATTTTTATCATTCTCCCATGAGGTACGGCGGGCATTTTCCCAAAGCCACCTGCACCCGTTTTCCAACACTTAGTCATTTTCAGGAATTCCTACTGAGTTTATCCTAAAACCCTATTTTGTCAGACTTATAACTTTCTCCTCAGACATGCTTAAGAAAAACTGAGATGATGGGCAGGTAGACAAATCAATAGGGTACATCCTAAAGATATGCTGTGGGAATTTACTTTAACCTATGATTTATGGAGGGCATTTTAAGGTAGGCTACTTAGTCAATTTTACTTTCTCTGGTGCAAAACCTTGTTTTGGTAGACCTATAACTTTCTCCTCATAAGTGATTAAGGCAAACTGAGACCATGACTAGATAGCCACTTCAACAAGCTATAGCCTAGTATGGTGGTGTGGGAATTTGTCTCAAACCATGAATTATGGCGAGCATTCTCTTAGAGCCGTTTTGACTAATTTTTACATAGTAAATTCCTGAAAATGGCTAAGTGTTGGAAAATTGGTCTAGGTAGCCTCAGGGAAATGCCCGCAATAATTTGGGGGTTAGAGTAAATGCCTGCACCGGATGGTCAGGATGTACATTGTTGAGTTGTCTACTTGACCATGGTCTCATATTGTCAAAAAAGTGTCTGAGGAAGACGCTATGGATCTGCCAAAACAATGTTTCTTGCATATTGGACCAGTCTAGGAAAGTGCAAAAATTGTCCAAGTATAAAATCAATAGAAAATGCCTGAGTGACCTTAGTAAAATGCCTGCCACGTCTTGTGGTTGGTGTCTAAAATTATTTTGAGAATATGGGTCTCTAGAATTTTGTTTGGTGCATCCAACTATATCATTGGTTTGTCCAAAGAGTCTCCGAGGAAGAAGATATTGATATGCCAAAAGTGCTTCTTATCTTGATTTGCACTACTCCAGTAAAATGCCCTCCGAGGAGGGAGAAAGAGGTCTCAAAGGATGAAATTGGTCTGGACGGAATCACCTTGTTGGCCACTATCCATTGGGTGTCTCATACTTCCAAGTTGTTGAAAAGAAAAATCTCCTCATTTTGACCTAGGGTTTGACAATTTTGTCTTGGTGTTGAATTGGTAGTTTAAAGAGCTACAACTGACAGGATGCACCAACACTCTTTTAGCAGGATGAAACAACCTGCCCTAGCTCCACCCTTCGACCCTTTTCTGATTTATTTTCTTCAATTCGGGAATTTCATTTGTATTGGCTTGTTCTTGCTGCTACTGCAACTTGGACACCCAAGATACGCTTCTTCCTTCTAAAATGTGTGAATATATATTAAATAATTCACCCTCAATCATTGCAATTCTTCAAACTGACCTTATACCTTTTCATCATCGTGCCTCTTCAAAGTTAATTTTTTGTTTATTGAATTAAAACATGACTCATATGATTTTTCTTCGTTTTGGCAGATCAATATTTTGCACGTGCGAGTACCAGGAAGGGAACTAATACCACAACTGGATAGCCATATCATCAAGGAGTATTCCCATGTCATATATAAACATTATCCGTGCAAGGATCCTATTTGGTGGGCATTTCCAAAATACCTTTTCAATTTTTGGATTTTAACACTTAGCTAATTTTCCCCTGTTTAACATGAAAAATGATATTTTTCCTATTTTTGGTAGATATATTTTTTGCATATATGACCATCATGAGGAAAACTGAAATTATGGCTGGATATCCATTTCAATAAGGAACAGATCCATGTCAATTTTCAAATTTTTTGAAACACACACCCTCGGTGGGCATTTGAAAATGGCCTTCTGACCTATTAATTCAACACTTAGACAAAATTGTCAAACCCTCGGTCAACATGATGAAATTTTTATTTTCATCAACTATGAAGTGTGAGACACCGAATGGGTAGAGGCCAACAAGGTGAATCCATAAATACCAATTTCATCCTCTGAGGTTACTTTCTCTCTCCTTGGTGGGCATTTTACTGAAGTAGGCAAATTAGGCTAAGTAGCACTTTTGGCAGATCCATATCTTCTTCCTCGGAGTCTCTTTGGAAAAACTAAGACCATGGTTGGGTAGAAAAAACACCAACCTACAAGATTCCCATATGGTGTAGGCATTTTCTTCAACCCACAATTTAGGGCGGGCATTTCCCTGAGGTCACTTGAGCCAGTTTTTCCAACACTTAGTCATTTTTAGGAAATTCTTCAAGGTTTATCCTAAAACCCTATTTTGGCAGGCTTATGTCTTTCTCCTAAAAAATTATTAAGGGTAACTGAGACCATGACTATATAGCCACTTCAACAAGCTATAGCCTGGTATGATGGTGCGGGCATTATCTTCAAACCAAGAATTATGGTGGGCATTCTCTTAGGGCAATTTTGACTAATTTTCCCATAGTCATATGCAGAGCATGATGGTGATGATGGTGATGCTGATGCTGATGATGATGAAGATGATGATGATGGTGGTGGTGATGAAGATGATGATCATGATGAAGATGATGATGATGAAGATGATGATCATGACGATGATGATGATGTTGATTAGGAAGAGGGAGATGACGACGACGATGATGATGATGATGATGATGATGATGACGACGATGATGATGATGATGAAGATGATGAAGATGTTAATTCTTTTTAATTAACAACAAATTAAAAAATAATATGTTTTGATGGCTATGAAAAACATTTCGTCTCATCATCTTCCTTATCATCATCGTCTTCATCATCTTCATAATCAACATCTTCATCATCTTCATCATCATCTTCATCATGACGATTATGATGATGATGATGATGATGACGACAATGATCATCGTCATCTTCATCATCATCTTCCTTATCGTCAGGATCATCATCAACTACATCATCATCAACTTCATCATCAATGTCATCATCATCGTCATCATCATCATCATCATCATCAACATCATCATCATGTCGATGATGAGGAGGAGGATGATGATGATGACTATGATGACTAGGATGAGGATGATGATGACGAAAATGATGATGATGAGGATGAGGATGACTATGAGGATGAGGATGATGAGGATGATCATCATCATCATCATCATCATGAAGATGTTGATGATGATGAGGACGACGACAATGATGATGATGGTGGTGGTGGTAGTGGAGTAGATGATGATCATGATGAAGATGATGATGATGGCGATGATGAAGATGATGATGATGATGATGATGATGATGATGATGATGGCGATGATGAAGATGATGATGATGATGATGATGATGATGATGATGATGATGATGATGGCGATGATGAAGATGATGATGATGATGATGAAGATGTTGATTAGGGTGAAGATGATGATGATGATGACGATGACGATGATGAAGATGTTGATTAAGAAGAGGGAGATGACACCGATGATGACGATGATGAGGATGATGATGATGATGATGATGATGACCAAGATGAGGATGATGATCATGGTTATCATGATGATGATTAGGATGAGGGAGATGACGATGATGACGACGACAATGACGACGACGACGACGACGATGATGATGATGATGATGATGATGTTGAAGAAGATGATGATGATCAATGATAGTGGTGGTGATGACGACGACATCGATGATGATGATGATGATGATGATGATGATGATGAGGATGAGGATGAGACGTTGCTGATGAGGATGATGATGATGATGATGATGATGACCAGGATGAGGATGATGAAGATGATGATCATGATTATCATGATTATGATTAGGATGAGCCGGATGATGATGATGATGATGATGATGATGATGAAGATGAAGATGATGATGATGGTGATGATGATGATGATGAAGATGATGACGATGTGTGAGGCACCTGCAACAATAAAATAATACTAATATGCGAAATACCAGAAATGACAGAACTCAGAATCACTTTTATATTGATCACAGGCCACTTCGAGGGGGCAACCTCCTATGAGCAAGCTCAATACAAATAACTTCACGGTGCCTTCATAGGTCTAACCACACACTTATATACTAATTCTAGGCACCAATACTATGGGTTGAAACCATGGGCCGTTACAAACTATGGATCAACAATACTACGGGCGATTTACAAAGCATATGCGCCAACAACAATAACACAAACTATTGATCAACAAATACTACGGGACGTCTTACAAAGCATATGCGTCCAACAACAACATACTAACAAAGTAAAGACATGGGTTCCTAACATCCCCTCCCCCTTAAAAAAAGCTTTGTCCTCAAAGCTTTAGATGTGGAAATTGTTGTTGAATCTGAAGGAGTGGTTCCCATGTAGCATCCTCTGGTTGCATGCCATGCCACTGAATTAAGACCTCTATGATAGAGCGAGAGCGAAGCTGACGCGTGCACCGATTGAGGATGGCCTCTGGCTCCAAAAAGACGGATCCTTCATTATCCAGTTCAGGTAAAATCGTTTGGTCGCTGATGTTGGTGCCAAGAACTTTCTTCAGACAAGAGACATGAAAGACTGGATGAATGTGGGAAGAAGGAGGAAGTTCTAATTTATAAGCAACGGACCCAATCTTCTGAAGAATCCGATATGGCCCATAAAACTTTGGAGTGAGCTTATGACGCCCTTTGAGTTTCAAGGAGGATTGTTTGTACGGCTGGAGACGAAGAAAAATCATATCGCCGACTTGAAAAGTGCTCTCCGAATGGTGTTGATCAACTTGTTGCTTCATGCGATTTCTTGCCATGTGAAGATTGTCCCGCAAAATGCGAAGAATCTGATCGCGGTTGCGAAGGACCGTGTCAACTTCCTGAACTGGTGAACTGGTGGGGGTGTATGGAAGAAGAGTTGGAGGTGCCTAACCATAGACTGCTTCATATGGGGTCATTTTAGAGGCAGTGTGGTAAGAGGTATTGTACCACCATTCAGCAAGAGGAAGCCACTTTGCCCACTGATGTTGTTGTTCCGAGGTGAAGCAACGAAGATAAGTTTCCAAGCATTTATTAACAATTTCAGTCTGACCATCTGTTTGTGGGTGATACCCTGAACTCATCTTCAGTTTGGTGCGAGTGTGGCGAAATAGTTATGTCCAAAAATGACTAGTGAAAGTCGCATCACGATCCGAGACAATGGAAGAAGGGATGCCATGAAGACGAAAGATCTGGTCCATAAAAATTTGAGCGACGGAGGAGGCTGTATAGGGGTGGCTGAGAGCACAAAAATGACTATATTTGGAGAGACGATCAACCACAATGAGAATCACTATCTTCCCGCCATATTTAGGGAGCCATTCAATGAAATCCATAGAAATATCTGTCCAAATCCATGTAGGTATGGGAAAGGGTTCAAGCAATCCTGGAAGGAGTGTTGTTTCACCCTTATTGCACTGGCAGGTATCACATTCGGCCACCATCTATTGAATTGTCCTTTTCATGCCCTGCCAAAAGAAGTTACGCCGTGCTCGTTCATATGTTTTGAGGAACCCAGAGTGCCCAGCCGATGGAGAAGCATGGAGTTCATAGAAGACAGCCTGTTGAAGATCTGTGCTCTGGGGAAGCACCAGACGACCCTTGTATCGCAGAGCAGCACCATCCCAAGAGTAATGTGGGATAGCAGAAGGATTGTTGGTCAAGCGTTGGATGATCTGAGATAAGGAAGAGTCATTGACATAACCCTGTTGAACAGATTGCAACCAATTTGGAACAGGCATAGAAATAGCTGAAAGAGAACCTTGGGCATCAAATGTGTGAGAAAGAGCATCTGCCACAATATTGTCTTTACCCTTCTTGTAAGTGATCTCATAGTCATAACCCATGAGTTTGCTAACCCATTTCTGTTGTGCCGGGGAGGAGACACACTGGTCTAAGAAATATTTCAGATTCTGGTGATCAGTCTTGATGCAGAAATGATTCCCTAATAGGTATGGACGCCACTTATGTACTGCATGCAAAATAGCCATCATTTCCTTCTCATAGGTAGAGGAAGCTAAATTATTACCTGAAAGGGATTTGCTGGTGAGCGCAATGGGGTGTTCATCTTGAAGGAGAACAGCACCAAGTCCATTGCCGCAAGCATCACTCTCAATAGTGAAGGGCTTGGAAAAATCGGGCATAGCTAGCACAGGTGTAGTACACATAGCTTGTTTTAGTTTGTCAAATGCACACTGAGCAGCAGGTGTCCATGTAAAAGCATCTTTTTTCAATAGAGCAGTTAATGGAGCTGCAATCTTCCCATAATCCATGACAAACTTGTGGTAGTAGCCAGTCAACCCCAAAAAACCACGAAGGCTCTTGAGTGTCTGAGGATGTGGCCAATTGTTCATGGCCTCGATTTTGGCAGGATCCACGCGAACCCCTTGTGCTGAGATAATGTGCCCGAGATACTCAACTTCCTTTTGTCCAAAAACACATTTAGACTGCTTGGCATGGAGATGATGGTCATAGAAAAGTTGCATGACAAGATCCAGATGCTGGAGATGTTCATCCCATGTTTTACAGTAGATGAGGATATCATCAAAGAATACCAGAATGAATTTCCGCAAGTAGGGTCGAAATATTTTATTCATTAAGGCCTGGAATGTGGAAGGAGCATTAGTGAGGCCAAAGGGCATGACCAAAAACTCATAATGGCCATCATGTGTGCGGAAAGTTGTTTTAGGAATATCATCCTCATGAACCCGAATTTGATGATACCCAGAACGAAGATCCAACTTGGAGAAAAAGTGAGCCCCATGAAGCTCATCAAGAAGCTCATCAACAACAGGAATTGGAAACTTATCCTTGATGGTGAGGTGATTAAGTGCTCGGAAGTCAATGCAGAGGCGCCATGAACCATCTTTTTTGCGGACAAGAATAACTGGAGAAGAAAAGGAACTAGTGCTTGGGCGAATAATACCTTGCTTCAATAAGTCCCGAACGAGCATTTCAATCTCCATTTTTTGGTGAAATGGGTAGCGATAGGGCCTGATGTTGGGAGGAACGCTACCAGGAAGGAACTGAATACGATGGTCTTCTGGCCTGGAAGGTGGTAATCCCACTGGTTCAGCAAAGACACCTGTATATCGATCCAGAATTTGTTGTAGATCCAAAGGAGTAGTGGAGACCGCTGATGGTTGCATCTGGATGGAATGGATCTGAGCGATGACACCATGTGAACTCTTCTTGAGGAGTTTTTCCATGCGATGTGAACTGATGATGCTGAGAGAATCTGGTTGTAATCCTGTCAATGTGTGTTTGTGTCCATTGAGGGAAAACTGCATCCAAAGTTCGGCAAAATCCCATAAGATAGGGCCGAGTGTGCGTAGCCATTGAGCGCCCAAAACCACATCACATCCGCCTAAGGGCAAGGCAAACATGTTAAAGCACAAGGTATAATCTCCCATAGAGATACGCACATTTCGACACTTCACTTTGCAAGGTAAGGTTCCCCCATTGGCAATCATGACTTCAAAGTTGGAGCAAGGATGGATAAAACAATCAGCTTATTTGGCGATCCGAGGGTCAATGAAATTATGAGTGCTACCAGAATCAATGAGGATTGTAAGAGGAAGCTTCTTGAAGTAACCCCTGAACTGCATTGTTTGGGGGGTGGTGATTCCAGATAAAGCATGGAGAGATATCTCTGGCTGGTCATCCTGAGGTGGAGGGTCAATAGGCAGTTCCTGAATGTCGACCGGAGCATCCAGTGTTTCTGGATCTTCGTCACCCATTTCAGAGGTAGGCAGAGACTCCACATCCAGGAGATAGAGCTTTTGCTGAACACATCTATGTCCTCGAGTGAATTTCTCATCACAATTATAGCAAATCCCCTTTTCTCTGCGTGCTTGCATCTCTGTTTCAGACAAACGCTTGATAGGAGTCGGTCAAGGAGCCTGCGGTATAGGTGGTCGCTGAGAACCCATATTTGGGAAGGGAGCAAAAGTGGGCTTCGAGCGTTGTTGGGCTGCAAGCTTGTCTTCTGCCAACTTAGCCAACCCGAGTGCTTCCATCATTGTGTTGGGACAGAACATTTTGACCTCAGAGCGAATGGCATCCTTTAGACCACTGATAAAACAACTTCGGTAAAATTCATCAGACAATCCTTCGGTGTGGTTGGCTAGATTCTCAAATTCGGTTTGATACTCTCTCACAGTGCCAGTTTGGCGAAGTTTAGTGAGGGATCCTATGAAGTCATCAAAAGCACTAGGACCAAATCATTGCAAAAGGAGCTGGCAAAAGTTTGGCGAGTTGGGCTCTGGATGAGCCTTGATGTACCAACGGTACCATTGAAGAGCTTCCTGTTCCAAATGAAAGGATGCCAGCGGAACTTTGTTGACATCAAAAGTATTATGCAGACTGAAATACTGTTATGCACGATAGATCCATCCAGTTGGATCGGTACCATTGAAGCGAGGAAAATCAAGCTTCGGACCACGGAAATTGCTGGAAGCATAGAACCCATTGTCTACTGAAGACTCGGACTGTCGTTTGTTGTTCATAGTTGAATGTTCAAGATGGAGACCGAGAAATTTTTCATCTAGATCCTGGAGTTTGGCTTGGATGGCTGCAAGTGATTCCTCCATGGTTTTTGCTCCTGCACGGGTGACAACCATAACCAGGATTTTTTATTTTTTTTTCCAGACTGGAGTGGCTACGGCTCGAAAGAGATCTGGAACAGCGCCGAATGGACTAAAAATAGCTGAATCTGGAACGACTTGCAAAATAGATCTGAAACAGTGCAGCAGTGATCGACAATAGTTCAGCTGAAAGTAGATATGGACCCCAGGTATGTGCGGCTTCCTAACAGTTCAGGGGTTTCACTCGGCCACCAATGCTGTCTGACGGCTTGCGTATTGGGGAAATACCCCTCACTCCACGGCTCAGGTAAAACTGATAACTGCTTTGCCACAAACGACAGCTCTTGGTTTACCTCACGGGTGGGAACTAGTCAATCAGGTAGGGGTCGTTGCCCTTTTCGCTGGCAGGTCCTCTCAATGGGCCAGCTACTTCGGGGTTCCTGTGGTACTCCTCACAATGAGTTTTAGGGTTTATGCCCAAGTACTTCCCACAGTTAAGCGGATAGGGATTATTCCCAAATCCGAACCTGCAACAGATGCGAAAAAAAATTTGGCAAAAATTTCACCCAGCGAGCCCAAGAAAGTGCTCTGATACCAGATGTGAGGCACCTGCAACAATAAATTAATATGAATATGTGAAATACCAGAAATGACAGAACTCAGAATCACTTTTATATTGATCACAGGCCACTTCGGGGGCAACCTCCTATGAGCAAGCTCAATACAAATAACTTCACGATGCCTTCATAGGTCTCAACACACACTTATATACTAATTCTAGGCACCAATACTATGGGTCGAAACCATGGGCCGTTACAAACTATGGATCAACAATACTACGGGCGACTTACAAAGCATATGCGCCAACAACAATAACACAAACTATTGATCAACAAATACTTCGGGACGTCTTACAAAGCATATGCGTCCAACAACAACATACTAACAAAGTAAAGACATGGGTTCCTAACACGATGATGAAGATGTGTTGACAATATTTTTACCTTGGTCTTCACTAAATTCTTCTGAGCTTGGCCAACATTATAATTGATGAATGGTTATGTTTGATTATTCACTCCTATAAAGAATGCACTCTATAGAACTACCAAACTGCTCAATTAGGATCTTCCTCTTTTAAGACACTAAACTAGGTCCATAAGTCTTGATTCTTCATGTGCACAAATCTAAGAACATGAGGCTTCATAGGGCCCAAAAAGTTGTATTTGTTTTTTACTACTTCCTTAGATCATATTGAATTTGAGTGAAAGGAGGAGTTGCATTAAACAATTTTGAAACTTTCAAATTTATCCTGCATAATGACTAGTTTCAAATCATATTGAATTTTTAGATTAGTCCTTAGAATGGGTGTTAGGAGCAATCCTTAATTTTCACTCAACTGGATGCTCCCCCTATCATGTAGATGTCTTCATTTACTGAGCTCCCCCTAAAAATGTGATGATGAAGATGATGATGATGATGACGAATATATATGAGGATGATGATGAAGATGATGATGATGATAATGAAAATGATGATGAAAATGATGATAATGATAATGGAGATGATGATGATGGATATGATGATGAATATGAAGATGCTGATGATGATGATGACAAATATGATGATGATGATGATATATAACGAAGATGTTGATGATGAATATGATGATTATGATGATGATGATAAGGAAGATGATGATGACGAAGAAGATCATGATGACGATCGATGATGATGACAATGATGATGATGATTATGAATATGATGATGATGATGATGATCATGAAGACAACAAAGACGATGGTGATGTCAACAACAAGGATGATCATCATCATCATCATCATTTATTCCGTCATCACCATCATCTTCCTGGTCTTCATCATCATCATCATCATCATCATCATCAACATCACCGTTATCATCGTCATCATCATCATATTTGTCCTTGAAGTGACTTATGCATAGGATCTCACTATAAGCAATGCAACCAATACAAATTATGACAAATTCCTAGTTAAAATAAATTAAAAACATAGAGTTGTTTAACTAAAATTAATTTAAAATGGAACAAAATATAAAACATGCAAATAAAAAAAATCCCAAAATAAACTAAACAAAAAATAAATATGCAAATAAAAAAACAAAACAAAACACAAAATATAAAATATGCAAATAAAAAAACAAAAAAACATAGAGGGAAAAGACTCTCGCGCACTAGCTCATTAGCAACATCTAGAGCAAAACAACAAAGAACAAGTTCACTCCCGTGCACTAGTTCATTAGCAGCATCCCGAGCACTAGTAATTTGATTAGTAGAGCAGTGGTAAATCGAGGAGTAGGGGATACCAATCCAGAGGATACCATCGTTCCTAGGGGAGGCAATCCGGTGGTAGTCCTGGGGACAACAAAGGGCCCAATGAATTCGGTAATCCCATCAACCCTAGCAGCATAGGAATTTGGGAAAAATACCACGGTTTTGACTGTTTCCACACTTAATACAGATGTTTCACTATTTACTTCATTTTTTCTGAGGGTTTATACGAAATATAGGCTGTATTTGAGGGGCAAAATGACCAATGACAGGCATTTTTCCTGTCAAATGCCAGCCTTGAACCCATCCATTGCCCGTTTGATAGAGAACGTGCCTGGACCCTACCATCACGACCAAACAAATTCAGGATTTCCATGTTGCAGAACACTGTAGAAATGGTAAGAAAATGGTCTTGGGTAGTGTAAGACGATTCAGGATCCAACATCACCCTATCCGCGTCCATGTGCAAAACCACTCAAAACTACCTAAAATTGGTCTAAATTTGGTGACATTTTACCTTGTTATCCTATTTAAAAAAAATCAGGCATGGAGGGAGGGAAAAAATCGCCAATTTTTGTTAGTTTTCTTGCATGGAGAGAGGGGAAATGATGTCTAGAATCCTCCCCCTCCACCAAGGTTGATTCTTATCATTTAAAACCTCTCCCCATAGCTAAAATCACTAACAAAATGTTACAAATTTGTCCAATTCCTTTACAATTTCAAACATGCATGGTAGGGAGTGGGAGTCATATCCAATGCTATTCCACCTCATTTCATGCTTGAAATTAAAAAAACATGGTGTGTTTTTTGCAAAATTGACCTAATCTAGCCCAATTTTAGACAATTTTGTGCATGGGCTCACTTTCCCTCCATGTTTGAAATTGCATGAAATTTGGAAAAAAATGGGCAAAAGATGGCCAAATTTGGTGTAAGTTAAAGCCTTCTAAGTTATTCTAAGGTGACATATTATAGGGGTTATAACTGTTTAACATTGTATACCAAGAAAGCATACTGACCCTATTATAGGTCAAACCTGCACCTCTTCGTCCATGATCACCTTGAGTTATTGATCACACAAAAGGACAACTTGGATGGAGGAGCATGTTGACCTTAGATGAGACTTTGACTTACTCCACCTCCTTGCAAACTGGAAAAACCCTAAAAAATGTCATTTTGAGACATGAGCGCTACTCTACTTCAATAGACTAGCACCTGTACCCTACTCCAGTGTGCAATAGTAGCGCTCAAGCCTCATGAGCACTACTCCTCTTCAATAGAGTAGCGCTCAACATTCAGAAAGTGTTGAACGCTAGTTTAAAAACACTATAGTAGCGCCCTGGGCGCTACTCCACTGAGAAATAGTAGCGTACACCTAAAAAGATGATTAACAAAAAATTAATTTCATGAAGAGGATTAGTTGCAGTTGGTTTCCCAACTTCCCCAACTTCCTCCATAACCATATCTCGACCTGAACTACTTCCATTGTCCTATAAATACAAGGAAGAATAAAGAGAGGGGTTAGAGACATGAATGCTATTGAGAGAAGCTTGCATTGGAGGATATTATACTGGAAGATATCCAAGCCAGAGAAGAGCAAGAGCCCAGGATCAGGTTGCAGGAGCATCTTACAAAGTCAGGTATACTTTGTATCATCAATTTGCATTTGACAATAAAAGGTTGAAGCATTTTTCTTGTCCCAAACTAAGTGTTCATTAAATTATGTACTTGTTTGGATCTGTTTTGGTTAATATTTGATGTTTAAACTGCTTTGTCCATTTCATTCTTATATATTATCCAAGATACGCTGAGAAAGGTACTTGCATTGCAGGTTTATCGAACGGGAGGTTGACTTGAGGATCGAGCGCAAGATAGAATAAGAGCTAGGATCGAACGTCATTCGAAAGGTATGTTCTCAAGACCTATAACCTATTTCCTTTCATAAACATCTCTGTAACATAGTTAGTATGCTTACCTGTCATCCCCTTTCAATTGATAGTATCCGTTTCCTTACTATAGGGTAGTTTTTCCCACCAACAGACTGGCGACTCTGCTAGGGAAAGTTGTGTTTTTGCTCTAGGAAACCTTTCTTGTTTGTCTTCCCAAAACCATTTTAACTCCTTTAATTTGCTGAGAGACCCTGTAGGTACCCCCTGCTTGCTTCTCTCTGCTTCACTTAGTCTTTTTGCATCTTTTCAAAGTCAGTTTTTTTAACTTTTTAAGACCTGAGCGCTACTCTGTTATATATACAATAGCGCCCATATGCTACTCTTCTATACATACAGTAGCGCCCATCTCTTCAGGAGCACTAGTTTCCCTACTGCACAGTAGGGTATATTCCTGTAGCCTTTTGTTGGTTGTTTGGTTGAGTTTTTTTCCTTTTTGGTTGGTCTTCTGACTTTGTTTTAGGTCTCCTTGACTGGTAGTTGAGGTTTATAACTTTTCTTTGAGTCTTAAAACCTTTCTTTGAGTCTTTTTTCCATCTTTAGATCGCTTGCTTACTTGTGGAATATTTGGACTATTTATAACTCTTTTTGAAGACTAGGCTTTGTTCTTTAGTGAACACTTCTGCTTATTTTTGCCCTGACTATGTGTTGTTGACTTACAAACCTATATGCTTTGCATTCACTGTTTGTAGCAACATTTGTTTGCTCTTTACCTATGTTATCCTTTGTTTTAGGGTTTCGTCTGTTTTGGAGCCTTTCGGGTGTCTTCTGAACTTGTTGAGTTCCAACTTTCCTTGAATTTTTGTCTTTTCCAGTTTCAAGTGTGTTTAAAGTGCTTTAGGTTGATTCATTTCTCAGTCCTTGTGTTAGTAGGGTGGTTGTTAGCTTGCTTGCCTACCGTTTGCTTGGCATAGTGGTCTTGTTAGGGTTTGATACTTTGGGTCAGTCCTCTTGTGTTTGATTCCCAGTTTTGAGTATCCTTCTCCTTTGTTTTCTCCCCACTTTGCTTCCGAGTATGAAGGCTTTTTCTTTTGCAAAAAACCTGTAGGACAAGTCTTTGTTGAGCTAGTGTCTTGACAGCTGTAAGCTTAGGAATAATTTTTAGCCATACTTACACATTGCACATAAGTCTTATTTGCTTTCCATGTTTATAGTTCTTTTTCGTTTATAATAACAGAAAAAGCAAAAATTTGGTAGCTTAGGGTTACTAAGGCTTATATTTTTTACAAGATAGTATAGATTATTTTGTTTAGAATTTCGAAAGAAAACAAAAAGAAATTTGATTAGATTTGCTCAGTTTTTCAGTTTGGAAAGAACTTTAAATGAAAAAATGAAAGTTTTGTTGTCGAAAGTTAGAATTTATGCACTTTTTCTTTTTTGTTGCAACCACGCCACACAAATGCACTACCTTTTGAGTAATAATATCCCTAAAATCTTTAATAAAATTAAATAGCAACAATTTTTATTTTTTAGCGATACACTACACCAACTAGTCTTGGTTAGGATCTTGGGTTTAAATCACCTTAAACCACCCAAGATCACACATTACGCAAAAAATCATAGTTCGACTATCACAGGTAAACCCACTTCATTCAAAGCTTGCCTGGGATCTATGTAGTAGGTCTTGTGAGATCAAATTGTTGGGAATACTCCTCCTATTTTCTGTTTCGAGCATATACCAGGATTGGATCGCGTTTGGGGACTCTTTTGAGTTTCAGGCTCAGTTACCCTGCCCAGGTCTTCTGATTCGACCAGAGACTGTTCCCCCAAGAGTTTTCGGTGTTGTGGTATCCTTAGTATCTGACCATAGTTTCATACACAGGTGACAGCGGAGGGTATATCTGTTGTACCTAGGACAGACGTGGGAGGAAATACCTTGTAGGTCTTTGGGAGGGCAGTTGGTTGATTCCAACGCTTGCACCCTTAGTCATTGTATTGTGGACCCCGAGTAACTGTTCTTCATCCTTCGTTGATCTGTTTTGGGCCCTCATCATCCCAGACTCTTCTCCAGAAGGCATCTTGTTTGCTTGGTTTGCATACTTAGGACTTTTTAGTTGGTGTGCTGTTTTCCCCCTAGTCTTAGTGGCCACTAGGTTTTCTAGTTTTATTTTTATATATAATCGTGGAGAACCAAGAACTTCGTAGATCAAGAAGGTTTCAAAAGCTTACGCCACTTAGAATAGAACCATTACCGCCAGCTAGATGAACGCGGGTAAACCCTAGTGTTCCTTTGGAAACCATTCCTGAAATAGAACTTCCTGAGGAAATTTTTACAATGGAAAATCCTGAAATAGAAATTCCTGAGGAACTACCACCTGAAATTGAGTTTCCTGAAGAACAACAAACTGCAATAGAAAACCCTAAAATAGAGGTTCCTGAGGAACCACAACCGGGTACTCCAGATCAGCGACATTTTAGTTCAGTTAAGATTGAAGATCTCACTTCTGCGGAGTGCAACACTCCCTTTAATCCTCCTCTGACTAATTCTAGAAATCCGCTTATGTTACCCGTTGGTTTCCAATAGCCCGATTATAGTGCATATAATTTCTCACCTGGACATTTTATGACTAATCCAGGAGGTGAACAGGGAGTTCCACAAACTCCCACCATAGGTATGAACACTAACACTGTAAATCCTCCTTTTACTGCTACACCTAGTTCGGCATAGAAAACCTCTTTGTCCACTCCATCCTTCAGTTTTAATACTGGCATGTTAGGTATGCCGAGTTCAACAACTATGGCATCTACCTCTACACCTACTTTTGGACCTAGCAGTACAGCCAATTTAGTGCCACCTCCTGTGATTCAACCATCATATCATATACCCAGTACTTGGATTTCCACACCCGTTGTAGGGCCAAGTGCTTCTGCTACTGTGCTTGTCATGAGTACCATGACTGCACCGTCTATGTCAGCTACCACTGGTTTTAATACCTTTGCAGGTCCCAACATGAATCAAGGTAATATACCCGTAGGTAACGTCCCTTTTTCCTTATTTTCAGGAGGAGGGGTAACCTTTTTAACCAGCAATATGGCGGGGTTAACACCCAGCCATAGTGGACGAACCCACAGAGCACTAACCCACTTTCATATGGGTGGGGGAATTTCAATAATACTTTCGTGCAACAACAGATGGAAGGGGGCAACCCCTACCAACAAGTGGCTGGGGGCAACCCCTATCAACATATGGTAGGTGGAAACCCCTATCAGTAGATGGTTGGGGGAAACCCCTACCAATAGATGGTGGGGGGCAACCCCTACCAGCAGACGGCTGGGGGCAACCCCTACCAGCAGTTCACGGGTCAAACTATGGGTGGTTCCACCTTTGCGACCCCAGCTTATCAAGTACCGTCTTACCGGCCTCGTTTACCATTTTTGGCAACTTTAAATTTGCCAAATCTTTCCAAACGATCCAGTGTATCATAACGCTACATGGCCACCAGTTCCTACCAAGTTACCTTCGAACATTCGAAAGTTCGAAGGAAAAATAGGTGAAGACCCTGGTGACCATGTCACTACTTTCCATTTATGGTGCTCCTCGAACTCATTAAATGAAGATTCTATTAGATTGAGACTGTTCCAAAGGACTTTAACTAGTGCTGTAGCTAAATGGTGCATTGAGTTACCTACAACTACATTCTTTAATTTTGGGGATCTCGTGACTGTATTTTTGAATCACTTCCAGCTTCCTGTTCGGTATGATGCCAGAATAGACCTTTTTTCTACATTTAGGAAAAATAAAGCCACTCATTTATCTGATCATATTCAAGAGTGGTGAAGACGGAAGAGGCTCATTAAAGCCAACATACCTCCAGAATTCCTTCTTGAGTGGTATTTGAAATCACTCCTTCCTTACAATTCTAAGAAAGTAGCTACTTTTGGAGTGTCTAACGAGGAAGAAGCCATCCTACGAACCCAACAGTTAGATCTCGTTTACGCACAATATAGGTTACTGTATGACATCATACCTGATGCACCGCAATCGAATACCGATCTGAGTAGACCTTAGCCTAGACCACATGCTCACGGAATAGTGGGTTCAGTTGACTCTACAGCTTTCGAAGCATTGACCAAACAGGTTCATGCCTTATCTGTCAAACAATCAACTGCAGAAGTTTCTTCTGTCACAGCCTCTCCTTCTACTTCTAAATATGTCAGCCCGGTTCAGAACAATCAAAAGGGCCCTCGACAGCCCAATAAAAAAAAGAAGGGCATGAAAGGAGAGGGGAACCATCAGAAGCCCAAAAAAGAGAATGTCGAGGAGGGTAACAAAGAGAGAAAGAAGGTTAAGTTCCCTTGTAAAATTTGCAAGCAAAATCACCTTACTCACCAATGCCCTCTGCTTGAAGAAGCCCGGAAGCTATTACAAGAAAAGAAGCCTACCCTACTGAAAGATCCATTCCCTAAGGGGAAGAGCTCAGCTTCTGGCACCTCCAACACTGGGGGCACTACACATGCTTTGGTTGATCAAACTTTTATTAACATGGTTAATTCGGATGCACTCTTACAAACGAGAGCCAGGAATTATACCCCGGACGCACATAAAAAGGATAAAGAGATTCCAGAATCCTCCACTCCACTCGACATACCTGTGGACCCAATGCCCAAGATCCCGAAAGGTGTCTTGAAATGTGCATCGCACAACCCCAACACTCGGGCCACCTCCAACTACAATGTGGTTGAAGATCTAGCCCAGACCCCTTGTGCCATGTCTACCTTAAAAGTCTTGCAAAGTTGTCCTTTACAACGAAATGCACTTCTAGCAGCTATTGGAAGTATGGAATCCTCTAACATGTCTTCGCGATTTGATATGGTTGATATCAAATGCCGGTTTCCGTACCACGTTACTCTTCAGATTGAAGTTGTCCATGGCCCAATGACCATTAGACGATCTGTCGTAGATGAGGGCGCGTCGATGTGCGTAATGTCAATTTCCTGTTGGAGAGCTTTGGGTTCCCTCGAGTTAGCCCCTTCTAACACACTACTTACTGCATTTGGTGGCAGGAATTTCCGTCCACACGGGGTTTTTCCATCATTTGATGTCACATTGGCCGGTAAGACAGTTGTTGTAGAAGTAGAAGTTCTAGATGCTCTGCTTGATTACAACATGTTATTAGGTAGGAGCTGGACATATGCCATGCGAGCTATTGCATCGATAGTTTTTCGAGTGGTTATGTTCCCGTTTGAAGGTAAGGTCGTTACAGTCGATCAACTTTCTTTCACTCAGAGAAACAACCAGATTTCTTCAGAGACCACAATTCCCTTAGTTGATCAAACCACCCCGGTTAGTGAGAGTTTAGGAGTAGGGATTTATGGGTCATTAATAGGCACTTTCGACCTTCCCTCCCGTGTTCTTTTTATGCCTTCTGATGTGGGTACTTCTACTGAAACATTCACGGTTGGTTTAAGAACTGATCCTTGGATCCTTCCCACTACGTCAAAACCTTTTGTGCCTCCATCCATTGTAGAAGTAGCCCATATGGAAGCACAACATGCTGCAATGGAACATATCGTGACTCCGCCAATCTCTGCTGAGTAAAATATGGACTATGCTCCGGCATGGTCACTGAATTCCACCCACTCGTTTGATTGTTTAGACATGGTTTTGCTGTTTGATGAAGCCATCTTAGAAGTCATGATGGGCCTGGACCAACCATGGGAACATATGCATCACAGGTCCTACATGCTTCCAGATCTAGACAGGATTGAGAGAGGGGAATTCCTTGTGAGACCTGGTGGATTTGTTGATTTGTCATCTTTTCTTTCTACTTCGAGAGCTGTTTATGTTGAGGGAAATATGGCTAATATATCGAGAACAATTCCGATTAACATTTCCACCAAACCCGGGGTCATGGAAAACATTTTTATTGGTGCAGACTGTTCTCCAAAAGAGATCGCTCTGTATACAAAACGTTTCAAAGAATTCCGTGACATTTTTGCTTGGTCATATGAGGAAATGCCAGGTATTCACCCATCCATCGTGGAGCATGTCATCACGACATACTCTAACGCAAAACCTGTGAGACAAAAGCTCCATCCTGTGAACCCTAGAAAAGTGGCCTCCATCAAGGCGAAGGTTGAAAAGTTGCTTAAGGTCAGTTTCATCTATCTGATTGACATGACGGAATGGGTTTCAAACCCTGTTCCGGTTGATAAGAAGAAAGGTACCATTAGAGTCTGTACTGACTTCCGGGACTTGAACAAAGCTTGTTCAAAAGATAACTATCCTACACCATGTATCGATCAAATCATAGATGCTTGTGAGCGACATGAGATGTTCTCTTTCATGGACATATTTTTGGGATACAATCAAATACAAATCAAACCCGAAGATTAGCATTAAAGAGCTTTCATTTTCTCGTGGGGGACCTTCGCTTACCGGAAGATTCCATTTGGCTTGAAGAATGCTGGAGCTACCTTCCAGCGTGCGATGAATTTTGCTTTTCATGATATCAAACACATAGTAGAACCTTACTTGGATGACCTCCCAGTGCGATCTCGAAAGAGACAGGATCATCCAGCTCATCTTAGACAGGTGTTTGAAAGATGAAGACAATATAAGATTCGTTTGAACCCTAAAAAGTGTGTGTTCTGTGTCGAATCGGGGCGTCTACTAGGCTTCATTGTCTCCAGTCGTGGCATAATGGTCGACCCGTTGAAAGTAGAGGCGATTGTAAATATTCCTCCTCCTCGCACCTTGCGACAACTCCAAAGTCTACAAGGCATGTCTAATTTCTTACGGCGATTCATCATAAACTATGCTAATATTACCAAAGGTTTTATGAGACTACTCAAACAAGACTCCTACTTTGTGTGGGATGAGGCTGCTCAAGCATCCTTTGAGGCCTTGAAAAAGGCACTTCTTTCATCACCCTTGTTGAGCCTGCCAAACTACGCAAAAGACTTTCTTTTATATCTGGTAGCGTCTCTTAATACAATTGGTATAGTATTAGTTGAGGAGGATGATACGCTCCAAGAGCATGTTGTCTACTATCTTTCTCGCGCATTGATAGCGCTTGAGGTTAAATATTCGCACGTTGAGAAGTTAGCACTTGCCGCGATCTATGCGGTACAGAGGCTCCATCACTATATACTTTTATGAACAACTACTGTGATAGAAAAAGTCAATCCTTTTCAGTATGTTCTCATCCGACGAATCTTCAGTGCGAAATATAATAAATGGATTGTAATCCTACAGGAGTTCAATTTGGTCTTTCAATCGGCCAAGTCGAAGAAATCACTAGTGTTCACTGAGTTAATCTCAGAGTTTCCGAGTGACCTAGAGCATGTTGAGGAAGAATCATCATTCCCAGATGAACATATCTTCCTCATTGCTTCCTCTGACCCATGGTACGTGGATATCTTAGTATATCTCCATACTTTGAGGTGTCCTACTACTTTTTCTCGAGGAGGGCGACGTAAGCTCAAAATCCATGCAAAGAACTACCTCATCATCTCAGATACTTTGCATCGACGTGGGGTAGATTCCATTTTACGATGTTCCTTAACTCTAGAAGAAGCCAAAGCAATATTAAATGATGCCCACAGTGGAGCTTGTGGGGGACATCTTTCCGAGTTGGCAATAGCTCAGAAGATACTGCGCGCCAGATATTTTTGGCCCACAATCTTTAAAGATTGTGTGGAAGCTGTGAAACGCTGTCGTCTGTGTCATTTTTTCACGAAGAAAATGAGGGCACACCCAGCTCCTCTTCATCCTGTGATTACAGCAGGTCCCTTCACAAAATGGGGGGTTGATTACATGACTTGCAATCAAGTTTCAGTTGGAGGGCATCATTACATCATCGTTGCCATTGACTACTTTACCAAATGGGCGGAGGAAATGCCTACTGTCAAGGAAGATGGAGAAATTGCTGCCTATTTCGTGTTTAATCATATTATTGCACGGTTCGGCATACCTAAAGAGATAGTGACTGATCATGGAAGTCATTTCTAGAATAGCATGATGATCTAGTTGTATACAATGCTTGGTTTTCGACAAGAACATTCGTCTTCATACTATCCACAGGCGAATGGACAAGTCGAAGCAGTGAACAAAACTTTAAAGGTTATACTGCAAAGAACTGTTAATGCCAGTCGAAATAACTGGCACATCATGTTGTACCTAGCTCTTTTGGCTTACCGAGCTAACGTTAAGACTGCTACCGGATTCTCTTCCTTCCAACTTGTGCATGGGATAGAAGCAGTCGTACCGATTGAATGCGAGATTCCTTCACTGAAACTAGCCATTCAGTTACTACTGGATACTTCAATACTAGAAGAACGTTTGTTACACTTGGAATATCTAGATGAGCAGCGCCGTGATGTGCTCACAACAAACGAGGTCCACAAAAAATGAGTTAAAGGATAGTATGACAAGTCTGTCAGACTTAGGGTTTTCCTTGAAGGAGACTTGGTCCTACTTTAGGATCAAGAGAAAGAACCCCTAGGACCTGGCAAGTTCAAGTCCATGTGGCTCGAGCCTTATATAATTTCCAAAGTACTGAAGAAAGGTTCCTACGAACTGGTAGATTATGAAGGTAATAAGTTGGCCGAGCCTAAAAATGGGCTCTACCTGAAGAAGTACTACGCTTAGGCTGACGTGCTTTTTCTTGTAACATAGTTGTATATTGCTTGTAGAGCTAGTTTTCATTTATGCTTGTTAGTCAATATTATGTGTGTTTTTGTTTTGTGTACTAGATGTCGAACGAACATTTCTTAGGATTTGTTGATGGCACCAGTCGCCACACCTGTCAGTTGGCTTCAACAGCCTGGGTCATTTACTCACCCGCTGGCCAAATCATCTCTTCGGGGGGGGGGGTTTGTTTGGGTCCCACCACGAATAATGTGGCTGAATACAGTGCAGTTATAGAACTTCTCTGAGATGGTCTCAGTCATGGCATTTCACATTTGGAGGTAAGACTTGACTCACAACTGATTTTATTTCAGTTAATGGGTGTCTACCAAATTAGAGATCCTGGATTGCTACATCAGTTTCTGCGAGTTAGACTATTGGAAAGACAAATTGATTCTATTATATATGAACACATTCCAAGAAATTTAAACGCATTAGCTGATTCATTTGCAAAATATGTGTTAGACTGGCATTTGTATCATACACTTTCATAAACAACATTGCACACATAAAATTCAAACACATACACATGTAAATAACTGATACTGTATCAAAAAATATATGAGTTTTGGATCACAAGTCTATCAAGTCATTTCATAAAAGTACAAAACTGGCCACAGTGGCCTCAAAAATATACATAGAATGTATCCCTCTCTTATGGATAAGGAGGGGCCTCATCATCATCTACTGCATTGCGATAACATATAACTAGCCTAGCTATCTTCCGAAGCACTCTAAGCCATGATGGGGGCACCCCAACTACATCTTCCTGCATATCAATAGTTATCTGATCCATACGGCATGCAGGAACATCATGAGTCAACTGAATCACTTTTCTCTCTATGGTCCCCAACATAGCATCTGCTACAGAAATATCAGCTAGCCTCACGAAGATGGTAGCATGTCCCTTGGGACAGACAGGCCCAATGTCTGCATATGACACTTGTTTAGCACTTTAAAATTCATTCATAAAAATCAAATACTTGAAAATTTTGAAAAAATTAAATAATCCTCAAAAAGTAAACATACAAATAGCTCCCCAGGCTCCACCTGGAGGAAGCGCAAGTTCGGGATCATGGCGGAAATCCAATCCAGTATATGGAAACTGCTTGAAGGCGGGCACTTGCCTCTCCCACCACCTCGAGAAATCATCAGTATGATAACAGTAGTGACTTTCCCCACCACCTTGGCGGAGGAATATGTCACCCCAACGTCCTAGTATGGGCTCACGGGGGTTAACCTGAGGTAGAGGCATCCCCAAGCTAATAGCAGGCATCCTCTCGAAGAAGAAAGTACACAAAATGCTACCGTACCCAAAATTCTTCATTTTGCCGGATTTGCAACCCGTCAGTTGAGCTTTCATGCTCGCCAGTAAACTAGTACACCAATCGTATACATGACCTTGTAAGAATTGTACATCAACATGCATAGAGTGCCTAGAAGCTAGGTGTAGAGAGGCACTACCTGCCACTCGGTTAATCATACGCACTATCACCTTCAAGGGGAGGCCTTCAATGGTAGAAATCAAGATTTGGCTTCTTGATTTCTCAGCTCCAGCCACACAATATGTATTCAAGTACTCTTGCACCGACCCTGTGCCCACACGTGAAGACCCCTTCAGATTTATCACATCTCCCCTCCGTGAGAGACCAGTAATGAAGTAAATGTCATCAACTGTAAGCTCCAAATTTTTCCCGCGGATGACAAAGGTATTGGTATCCACATCCTAGTACTGAATAAGTCTTCGAAATAATTTGTTTAGGGCCCTCATATTTACGGTTCAGTAAAAATTTAATAAACAGCATCTTCAGAGAGCATGGAGAGTGGCTGGGTATTGCATGGCCAGCCTGTCCATGTCCTCATGTTCTCTCTCCCTCCATTGAAGAACCATCCTGCACAAAAATTGACATTTTTTCAGTCTTGGCGCTTGGTTTTACATTTTCAGGCTTGAGCGCTACTGTGTACACTACACAATAACGTGTGGGCGCTATTCTATGTGAGCATAGTAGCGCTCATCTCCTTCACACGCTACTGCTCTTGTTACACAGTAGAACCCGCACACTAAACGTTGTGAGCATTTCCTAGCAAGCAGTTTTAGGCTCAAAATTAAAAACTAAACCATAAAAATGCAAGTGGGGAGGATTCTAACTTACTTGGTGGAAGAAGAATGGTGTTTGGATGCTCGAATTGATCACCATGGAGATTTGAAAGTGAAAAGTTTGCCCCAAATTTTTTCCCTACAAAAACAAATTGGAAATTGAGTTTTAAAATGAAATTATATATATTGAAATGGATTTTAATTTTTACCCACCATTGTTTAATTCTCTATAGTTTCAAATTTTACCAAAATGACCTAATTAATCAATTAAAACATACACATGGTGCAATACTAATGTTCACTTATCCGATTCTCATTTTTCACTCAATTTTTGTAGGATCGATCTACTAGGATTAAATTTCTCAATGTTAGACAGTGTTAACTAGTTAATAGTTCAAATTCATATATCATTCGAGATTTTTGTCACGATTACTAATATTTTGTTGAAGACCTAGTTTTGGCAAATTATGAAGCTATAATCCCAGAAGCTGACCTTTAAGTCATTTTAAGCTCTTGTTTGGACTATTTAAATGTAAACGAGATTGCCGAGCAAGCTTGTCCTCTTCGAGCTCATTAAAGTAATCGAAGGCTCATCCACTCAGGTATAGAATTACCCCTTTTCCGGGCCTAGGTGGATTAACTACGGAAAAGGTATACTCTAGGTATACTTCTGTATGCGTTAGAAGAGTTCTTCTTCCTTTCTTTTATACTTTTTCGGGGAAGGAGACTAACTGCATGAAAAATGACCTTTTGGAGCCTTTATTTAGGGTTTTCAGGCTCTCTAAACATGAAAATACCAAGCGAGCATTCACCTACTCGGGCTCAATGTGAAATCCACGAGAGGGTAAGTAGAGGACTGTTTAAGTTTTTCAACTCTATAAACAAAAAAAACACCACCGAGCACAGACCAATCCGAGATCGATATAAAATCCACGGATAGGTGTAAAGAGGATTGTTTAAGTTTTTCACACTCTATAAACAGGAAAACACCGGCGAGCATTAATTTTCTTGGGCTCGATACTAAAATCCACAAGCAGATATATGGAGTTATTGTTTAAGTTTTTCAGACTCCTTAAAATTGAAAACACCAGCGTGCAAGAACAGATCTCGGCTCGATATTAAAATCCAGAGATCAGTAATATAGAGTAATCTTCTATCTCTTCTTCGAACTCTGTAAACAATGAAGAAGGTCCTGGGTCTTCCTCCCATGGGCTCGTTAAACTCTTACATGGTTGGATCTATTGAGTTTTCATTCTTTCTTGGACTCATTAAAACAACAAGAAAGGTATTCTTTTATCTAAAAAGAATAAGGGATGGGAAAAATGTGTCATATCTTCAATGTCAAAGGCAGTTCAGTCAGTTCTATCCTTGAACACAACACCTACTTGAGTCTATCATGTCGGTTGGGTTTATTTTTTGACCTGAGGGTGAACCTGATCTCTGAGTTATTTTCTCCCCCAGTTGGTTATTCTTCCAACCATATGCAGGGTCTGATAATGTCTCCTACATTTCAGGCTTATCATTTACCCCATTATGTCGGAAACTTCCTAAGTCACTTTGTGTCGTGCTCACTGTTCAAGGATATACCCTATGTCGACCATTCTGCAGTTTACCTTGACCTCATGTGTCGGCCATCCTAGTGTCAGTCTTGTTACATATTACTCCATATCAGCTCACACTAGTTGAGTGTTCCTCGAGTTGGATGAAGGAGGATGCCTTAAGGCCTCCCTTTCAACTGACTTCTTCCCATCGACATCAACTCATTTTACTCTGGGAATGAAGTTTAGAGTTTCGGTTAGTACCTTGGAGATTGCAGTCACCAATGGCAATTTTCCTCACTGTTGAATGTTGAGAATACATCAATGTCTCTTCTTCGATAGGATCCCCAGGTGTTCGACTCCAAGTCCATCTATTCACACTTGGAAGATCGTACTTGGTACCTTGGGCCCCATTATAATTATCGGTGGAAGCCCTCACGTTTGTTAACAGTATACATCAATGACCGGTAATCAAACGATACCCCCCATGTTCGACTATCAGCTCATCTATTCACATGGTTAGGGTTTGTACCTTGGGTTGTTTTGGATGAATACCTTGGGATTTTGGATGACATTACCTCATTTTGTTATCACCCAAGTTGCGCAAGACTGAGCCTCACTTATATTCGGCTCTCCATGAGACATAGATCCAGTTTTTTATTATGGCTATGATCTCTCAGTTTGACATGGATCCACGCTTGTATTCTAAGTGGTCATGCTATATATACATATCCTTGTTATGTATTGGAGATCATGTTATTTCACATTGCACATCTATATGATGTCAAAAATGTAATTGCTCCCTGACCTTGATCTTTGTTTCAGGTGTTCTTGTGACTTGTTTCTGCGGTTCCTTGCTCCTCCTCTGGATTTGGATTATAATTTATTTCAGCCATCGTTTCCCTCTGACCTCACACATTAGGGGGCATTTTTTATAGGTCAAACCTACACCTCTCTGTCCGTGATCACCTTGAGTTGTTGATCACACAAAAGGACAACTTGGATGGAGGAGCATGTTGACCTTAGATGAGACTTTGACTTACTCCACCTCCTTGCAAACTGGCAAAACCCTAAAAAATTTTATTTTGAGACATGAGCGCTACTCTACTTCAATAGACTAGCGCCTGTACCCTACTCCAGTGTGCAATAGTAGCGCTCAAGCCTCATGAGCACTACTCCTCTTCAATAGAGTAGCGCTCAACATTCAAAAAGTGTTGAACGCTAGTTTAAAAACACTATAGTATCGCCCTGGGCACTACTCCACTGAGAAATAGTAGCGTACACCTCAAAAGATGATTAAAAAATAATTAATTTCACGAAGAGGATTAGTTGCAATTGGTTTCCCAACTTCCTCCATAACCATCTCTCGACTTGAACTGCTTCCGTTGTCCTATAAATACGAGGAAGAATAAAGAGAGGGGTTAGAGACATGAATGCTATTGAGAGACTTATAAAGAGAATCTTGCATTGGAGAATATTATACTGGAAGATATCCAAGCCAGAGAAGAGCAGGAGCCCAGGATCAGGTTGCAGGAGCATCTTACAAAGTCAGGTATACTTTGTATCATCAATTTGCATTTGACAATAAAAGGTTGAAGCATTTTTCTTGTCCCAAACTAAGTGTTCATTAAGTTATGTACTTGTTTGGATCTGTTTTGGTTAATATTTGATGTTTAAACTGCTTTGTCCATTTCATCATTATATATTATCTAAGATACGCTGAGAAAGGTACTTGTATTGCAAGTTTATTGAACGGGAGGTTGACATGAGGATCAAACACAAGATCGAATAAGAGCTAGGATCGAACGTCATTCGAAAGGTATGTTCTCAAGACCTATAACCTATTTCCTTTCATAAACATCTCTGTAACACAGTTAGTATGCTTACCTATCATCCCCTTTCAGTTGATAGTATCTGTTTCCTTACTATAGGGTAGTTTTTCTCGCCAACAGACCCCCCAACCAATCAACCAATATGTTATTCGAAGACACCACTTTCATGTGGTTGTCTTCGTTGGTATAAGGGTGCAAACACGAAAATGGGTAATACATTTGCTTGTTGACGATTAAATTTGTAAATTTTTTTGTTCATTCAACTTCAAGCAATCAAAACTGATATCTACATTGAGAATTTCACTTTGAAGCAAAAAGAATTTTGTAGAGAATTATGTTACTCCATACTCATTTTTCTTTTATGGACATGATGTTATAAATTTCATGTGTATTAACTGCATGCACCTAAAATTTGTGGTAAGGATAATGAGTGAGTAATACACATGGCCACCTAGTTTTTAGATATAATTATTCATTTTAGGGAAAACTATTTGTTAGCTTTTGGGATTACTCCAAAAGTGTTTTCACCTCAGTAGATGAACAATAGGTCTCCTAGCCCGTTGTGATGCTTCATGGTCATATCAATGTATCAGTTTGGGTGGATGCTTGGCCTTGGTTAGTGTGTTGACATGGTACCCTTAGGAGATTTTTACCTAATCGACATGTTAATAAACTCATTGGGTGCACACAATGGTGGATTCAATTGCTTGATCAATGGAGGTACTTACCTAGGAGGAGGAGCATTGGGCACTTAACCCTTAGAGCTTGGGACCTATTGTCACGAACCCAATTTTCAGGGTTGGTAAATTTGTGAATGTTTGAAAACTTTTCATAACATTTAAGATCCTTTTAATGAAAGTTAAGCATGATGAAAACCTACGTCCGTTTGTACTTGCACTGATAAAAGACAATTAATAAAAGAAATAATTAACAAGCATAAATATTTGATTTCATCTTTCTTCGATTACGTTGTAAAAGGTTTTATAACAGACTTCCAGCATCTACACAAGCCCTTTACTAACACTAGTACATATGGTCAAATTTGCCATGTTTTTTCATTGTAGTTACCACGACTTATTATCCCTCTTGCGACGATACAGGTTTTGTTTTATTTGTGGTTATAGAGACGAAGATTCCCTGTCATGGTAATATCCACACTTCATAGTGGTCACGTGTCACCTATACAATAGTTCTCATATCTACAGAATTTGTAACCTGCCATGAATATTCGTCGCTATATCGACGCAAAGCTTCTATAGCTTTGGACGCAGATGCTATACATGTCATGATAGTTCGTCGATATAGAAACAAACCTCTTCTATATGTTTCCACACAGATGCTAAACCTACCACGAAAGTTCATTTCTATACTGACGAACTTATATAACAGGCTCGTTGCGATATCGACGAACATTCGTGGCTGGTATAACATCTGTGTCGAAACATATTCTATAGCTCCACGAAGAGGTGCGTGTGTAGTGCAACGAACTTCCGTGGTAGGTTTAGCATCTGCGTCGAAATAACGTTCGTCGATATAGAGACAATACCTGGAAGTGTTAAAAATAAATAAACCAGTAAAAGAGAGAGCCTTAGATTTCAATGTTGTTCAACAGTGAGAAATATTACAATCCACCCATAATTAAGCACATTCTGGTCACAATAATGTTTCCTATTGCACTCCAACATTTTTTTCATGGAGGGAATAAGAATTGGATGCACTATTCCTTAAGGGAAGGTGCATCTAATAGGTTATTTCCATTAAGGAAAGAAGAAAATATGAACAACAATCTAAATTCTAATCAATCTATTAGAAAAAATTGATTCTCCAATTCAAATACTAATCAAAGCATAATTTTGGGGAGGGAAAGATGGGAGGTATGCATTTATACATATAAACAACAACTACAAACTTGATATTGTTTCCCACACCTCTTTTCACCATCATCTATGTTACTCCAACCCTAGGCCGCTTAGAGCATCTTCAAATATCCAACACCATATGCATATCAGAAAGGGAAAAACAAGATAGTTTTAGGTCCCAAATCCCACATAGAAGCTATAGAATAGAGATATAAATACTGTAGATATGAAAGTATTGAACCCAAGGAACAAGCACTTGTGATTTCTCCATCGCAAGGGTACACAAATGAATCACTATATTTTTCCACGAACTCTAGACCTCAATCTATAACATTTAGAAGGTAATTGTGATAGTTGGTAGTAGGTTTTTAAGGAAAATAGATGTACATATCTCATGGATTCTTCTTATAATTGTGCAAAATTTCATGCATCTAGATTTTTCTAGGTAAACACACCTTGCTTACTAGAAATCAACATCTAAGGCATGACCTTCCCCAAGGAAATACATGGTTATGTGGAAATAATGGCTAAATACCCATTCTTTAGCTACCAATCATTATGACTAATGGGTAACAAGGCCAAAAAAGAATGAAGGACTATGTGGTGTCAAATTATGCTATAACGAATCATAACATGATGCAAGTCAAAAGACAAGTCTACACCTAATGAGTTTTTTAAAATTAAAATTAAAAAAAAAAATCAATTTAAAGCCAAATTTAAATTTTGAATCTACTAGAAATGTAAATTAAGGGTTAAGAATAAATTTACCTCATCTCTTCTCCACCAAGGAGGTGTGGTTCTTTCATAGATAAAAAAATAAAATTTAGTACTATTTGGAACATTGTAAAATGACTGCAAATGCAAATCCACTGTGGAAATGAAGGAATCAATAAATGTGGATATTTGATAGAAATGCACTATGACGCAGTGCTAAGGGGATACTGAGAACGTCTTGTAGAATTGAATGAAACTTACAAATGAAATTCAATTAATTTTATTTTTTTTTTCCTATCACAGTGTGGCACATTACCTAATGCACTAGTGCATGTATTAGTGTCTAGCACATCAATGATAATTTTTTAAACCTATATTGGTACAAATTTTAGTGTTACACACCAATGGATGTTCATATATATGACTCACCAAAAATCCTTTTATGAGAAAAAATATATTTTAGTACATAATATTTAGAATAACCGAGTGCATGTGCCATGATTATGCACCAGAGCAATTTAGTCGTTGGGGTGCATCAATGCTTTAAGAAATTGGGTAGACTAAGAAGGTTTTGATTTTTCTAAATGGTTGATATTTCTTATAAAATATTCTAACATTTATCAATTCTTGTGGTATGGATATGGACCAAGTGAGAAATAAGTCCATGAGTGTTTATATGGTTGAAATGGAGTGAAAAAAACAAATTCCGCTAAAATATCAAGCGACACACCTTTGTTAGAACTATAAAAGGGAGAAGTGGTTCCAAAAAAATTCTCCATCATTTGATGTTTTCCTTTAAGGGATTTGTTTTATCCAAAAATTTATTTTATAGAGGATAAATACTAATAAAAATATAACATTCAAACTAGTTATGCCATGCCCACTAGGTTATTACCTACTAGATGCACCTTCCCTTAAGGATAGTGCATCTCCACTTAATCCATGATACATAACCAATATACTACCATATTAGTAGGTAAAAGACGAGATGCATCAAGTGACTCCTCCTATGCTTCCTATTGCCATGAATTTCACAAGACCTTGTTTGAGTCCAATCTTTATAGTTCCATTAAGCTCGTCTGATAAATTAGTCATTTCGGTCTCCTCTCTAACGAAAGGAAAAACTCTTCTAATCGTTGAAAGAGCTTGCTCTACAATATTACCAGCTACGTTATAGGATTTCTTTAACTTGTTCAAAATCCTGCCATAATTCCCCCATACAATACTTCAGTGATCATCACCAAGATCACCAAAGGAAATGTCACTATTACCAATCTCCATGACAAATAAATTTCCACGAAATAACAAGTGATGAAGTAATGTATGTTCATCATTGTTATAGGTCAAATCTACACTTATCCATCTGTGATCACATTGCTCTGTCGATCACACAAAAGGACACCATGGATTAAAGAGCTAGGTTGACCTGGATCAGTTATGGTTGGAATTACTCTTTACAGCTGAAAATATTAATGTTTCTACAGGTTTCACAACATGAGCGCTACTCTTTGCATAGTAAACCAGCGCATATCTTGACATGTGTGCTACTTTTCTCAAGGACAACCAACGCACACCTCCAAAAATGTTTCAAATGCTTGTTGCAAAGTACAAGAGTTGCATACTGTGCGCTACTTTGGCTATATGAAACCCGCACACATCTTAAGATGAAGTCAAAAAATAAGTTAAGATTACGAATTTGGATTAGTTGAAGTTGGTTATGTAACTTCCCCAACCTACCAATTCAACCACCTCTCGATTCCAACTTCCTACCTTGTCCCATAAATTCAAGGAGGATTCATGAGAGAGGAACCTAGAAAGAATGCTTTAAGTGCTGTTACGATGGAGGAATTCCCAAGTCATTGTGAAGAGTAAGAGCCCAGGACTCGGTTGCAGAAGCATCTTGGCCGATCAGGTATATTTGTACTATTCATGTTTCTTTGACAATAAAAAGGTGGAAATACCCTTCTTGTCCCAAATCGAATGTCTATAGGATTGTATGTTCATTTGGTATAAATATATGATTGTAGTTGATGTTTAATTGCTTTCAATTTCATCATATTTATTGCAGTCAAGATACATTGAGGAAGGTTTCCTTTGTGTTGTAGGTTCATAACAGCGGAAGATCAAGCGAAAGCTAGGACCAGTCGTCGATAAAAGGTACATCTTTCTATATCTCGATCTCTTTCATTTGTAGAAACAAAATGCAATGCAATGAATGTATTTACCTGTCACCCCACCCATGTTGGTAGTGTCCACTCCTCACTATAAGGTATTTTTCCTGCACAACAGACTGGCGACTCCGCTGGGGATATGCCGATAGTTTTTCTGCTCTAGGAGGCCTTGTTAGGTTTTTCTTCCTATCTTTTTTAGTTTATTTGTTCTTTGAGAGGTGTTAGAGGTCATTGTTACCTGTTCTATCAATCCTGATTCATCTCAGGTTACTGTTGCAAAGCCTTTTTCTTTGCTTCTAAGACCTGTGCGTTGGTTTACCCTACTTACAGTAGCACACTTTACCTAATGAACGCTGCTTTGTCCATTAAACAATAGCGAATCTTTTCTAGTGTGCGCCGGTTTTTGTAATACACAGTAGTGCATTTCCTATAACTTTCAGTTCTCTGTTAGGGTTTAATTTCCACTTCTTTCGTTTCACTTCCAGCCTTTTGCTTTGCTTCCCTCACTAACCCCTAAGACTTTTATGTCTCTTTTGGGTCTTGTTTGCCTCTCTTAAGTCCTTTCATTTTCCTTTTCTTAATTGAGTACTTGTTTAAGGTGTCTTCACTACTTTCTCGCCCTTTTGAAGGCTACGCACTATTCTCTGTTAGACATAACTACAATTTTTTGCCCTAGATGCTTGTTACAGTCATACAAGCCTATGTTCTTAAACGTTTGTTGTTTGTGGTAACGATAGCGTGCTTTTACCGTGTCCTATTCCTTCTATTAGGGTTTAACCTCAAGTTTGAGTTCTTAGGGTGGCTTTGAAAGGTTGCTTGGTTTAGATACTTTCTGATTATATTTTCAACTCAGTCCAAGTAAGTTAAAGCTTTCGAGTTAGCTTTTCTTTTGAGTCTATGTGTTGGTAGGGTCACTTTTTTGGCTTGCTTACCTACTCCCTTGTTTGGCAAGTATTTTCTTAGGGTTTTGATGCTTTGGAGCATCCTTTTAGGTTTGTCTTTCCGTCACGGGCATCTCTTCTCCTTGCTTCTTTTACACTTTGTTCTAAACCTAAAGTTTTTTCTTTTGAAACAACTTGGTAGGTTGAGTCATTTTCAAGTCTTTGATTTGATTGTTTTGAGCCATTTAAGTTGTCTTTCCTTACTCACACTTTACTTTAGGTCTTACTTGCACCATTTCCAAGTTCTTTTTCTTTTTCAATTATCAGAAAAGACAAAAAATGAATTCGGTAGCTTAAGTAATAAGATTTATCATCGTTTTGAAGTAGCATAGTTTGCTTTGATTTGAAATTTAAAAGAAAATACAAAAAGAAATTTGATTTAGGATTGCCTAGTTTTAGTTTTGAAAGAATATAAATGAAGAGAAAAGAGTCTTTTGTGAATTTGAATGCATTATTTCGTTACGCACTTTGCTTTCTGTTGAAAAGATTCCACACACTGCACTACCCGTATTGAGTAAAAAGTAGCCCTTAAAAAGAAATCTCAATAAAATTAACTAGCAACATTTTTTCTTTTTAGGTATACACATCATCAACTAGCTTAGGATAGGATTTCGAGTTTAAATCACCTTAAACCACCCGAAATCGGCTTCATTACTCAACAATCATAGTCAATACTATCTATTAGGTAAATCCGCCTCTATCAAAATATCATGGGAACGCTCTACTCAAACCAGAGTTAAGCACGAGGCCCTGGGCGATTGGAACTGTTGAGGATACCCCCTCACTTTCCTCTCAACCATAAACCAGAGTTGATTCACGTACGGGGGTCCACTAGTACTTTTTAAAGTAATTTTGGATTTCGGGATTTGCTACCCTTCCCATGTGTCTTTACTAGGCTGACGACTGTTCCCCCAGGTTTTTTCATATTGGTGGTAAACTTAGTATCCAGAATTTAGGGATCTACACAGGTGACGACAGAAGGCTATTTTTGTTGTACCTAGGATAGACGTGGGAGGAAACCCTCTACAGAAATTTGGGAAGGTGGTTTGGTGATTCAAATGCTTGCACCCATAGGACCTATATGTGGACCCCGGGTAACTATTATTCACCCTTCGTTGGTTAGTTCTGGGCCCTAATCATCCCATACTTCCCTCCGGTTTGGAGTACCTAGGACCTTTTTAGTGGTGTGCTCTTTGTGCTACTTGTTTTTAGTTGGCCTTAGAGATTTCTATCCCATTGAGTCGGAAACTATGGATAGCATCCCAGTGGGCACCAATCAAGCGACCCCTGTTCAAGGGGATCCTTGTGCTTTCCCATTCATTGGGAACATTGGTACTCCCTTAATGGCTACTTAGAATCTTTTGGGATTCACTATAGGGCTACCGGTTTGGTTGTTTTCCACTACGAACGCCTTGCATGGTCTTAATGCTTCTCAAGTAAGCACCTCACATCAAGAGCATTGGAACCCTATGCCTTCTTTTCCAGTAACATCTTCCGCTCCTCCTTCTACCTCATGTGGTGAAAGTTGTAATACTAGTAACTAGTAGTCTAAAAGGAATAGACAGAGGAAGAATATGAAGAAGATGCCAAAGTAAGGGGGAAGCCACCCAGCCTATGGAAGTCATGCTAGGGGAACCTACCCAACCTCTGGTGGTCATGTTGGGAGAACTCACTCAGTCACTATAAATCATACTGAACCCAGCCACCCATCCTCTGGAAGTCATGTTGGGGGCACCTACCCAACCTCTGGTGGTCATGTTGGGAGAACTCACTCAATCACTGTAAATCATACTGAACCCACCCACCCAGACTCTGGAATTCATGCTGGGGGAACCTACCCAACCTCTGGATGTCATGCTCGGAGCAAAATTTCAGTCACTACAAATCATATTGAAAGCATGTCTTCAACCACTGTTGCTCATGTTGAGGACATGTCATTTATCACTGCTGGTCATATTAATGACAAGTCACCAGTTACTATGAGTCATACTAGAGACATTGAATCGACCACTGCAATTCATGCTGAGAACGTTAACATTTATGTTGCTAAATTTTTGTGGTTGTTTGATGCAGGTGGTAATCTCGGAGCATCCACAGTGTCAAGGTTACGAAGTCGACGTTTCGAATCCATATCAGGACGCAAGTCAATCTATTGGAGAGTGAGAAATAAGGTATTAGTAGTGTAAGGAGTAGAGATAAAATATTGAAAATCTAAGGTCGGCTTCTCGGAAATTAGGTTAATTAAGACAGGTATTGTAGAAAAATGAATTTTAACAATTGTTCTTAATTGTCTTTAGTTTTGATTTTATTTGAAAACTTAATTAAGTAAAGTTATATTATGGCCTAATTTGATATTAATTGAAATAAAATTTTTAATTAGAGTGAGTACTAATTAAGTAGTGTAAAGTCTTAAGATATTCCTTAAAAATAATAATTAAATAAATTAATAATTCAATTTAGTTAAACACTTTAGAACATGTAATATATTAAATAATTTTGGTGGAATATTAAATGATTTTTAGTTGAAAATTATAATTTTAAATGAGTATTTTGAAATTAGTTTTAAGACTAGTACTAGAATAATCCAGTAAGTATTAAAATGGTATGTTAAATTATTAAAATAACCTAATAAGTGTGGATGTAGTTTGTTAAATTAAGCGTTACTATTAAATGAAAACATTAGAATGTCAATATAAATTATTAATATTTTAATAAAATATTTTGACTTAATGTTTTATTCATCTAAATTAATGGAATATTAATTAAATTTTTAAAATTGGTTGAAATTTTATTGAGTATTATAAACTAACCTCAGGAAAGTATTAGTCTAACCTAACAATTAATTTTGAGATAAAATAGTACCAATCATTTAAATACAATAAAATGTTAATTAGTTTTAAATATAGTTTGAATTGCGTGTTAATTAAAGGTCTAAATACATAATAGGTTTCTAAAAGGTTATTATAGTGATTAGCGGTTGAGTAGAGAAGGAAGCCAACTGGCACTAACTTCAAAGCCTCCATCCCTATTGAGGTTGTTAGGATCTTTGATTATTTCAATAGCTTCCCTAAATTTCCTTTTGAAGTAGTGGTCTTCTCTTGCGATGATTATGGTGTCTTCTAGGTGAACGTGGTGTTTAGTATTGGCACAGTGTTTTGTAAGAGCTGAGGTACATGTACGATTATTCCTTATGTCTGCTCCATGTTCTTTTAATCGGGTCTGAAAGGAACATCCTGTCTCACCTATATAGCCCAAAACAAAAGAACAAGGGATTTTATAGACACCCCTAAATTGTCTTATATCAATTGGGTCTTTAACGGATCTCATTTTCTATCTAATGGTCTCAAGGGGTTTGAAGGAAGTTGTAATATCATTCTTCTTAAGGATTCTAGAGATCTTATCTGTGACCCCTTGAATGTAAGGTAGGTAAGCTCTAGGGTTGGAGGTCATATTATTAGAGTTTTCTTTATTAGCATGGTTATTATTGAGGGCTTTGTCTATGGATTTATTGATATCTGTGGAATTGTAACCTATGTTTATGAAGACGTCCTTGAGGTGGTATAAATCCTTTCCAAGATGTTCTACATCCGATATCCTAGAGGCCCTAATCGTTAAGCTGTTTAGAACTCCTATCTTCTGGGCAGGATGGTGGTGAGAGTCTGCGTGAAGGTAGCTCTCAGTATGGGTCTTTTTTCTAAAGACTGTGTGTCCTAATGTGCCATCTTCTTTTCTAATTAACAAGATGTCAAGAAAGGGGATGCTTACATTCTCCTCTAGTTCCATTGTGAACTTGATGTTGGGGGAGATATTGTTAAGATGTGTAAAGAACTTATTTAGTTCAGCCTCACCATGTGGTCAGATCACATTGGTGTCATCTACATATCTCTCCCATCTTGTTGATTTCAATGGGTAGGAGTCTAGAGCTACTTTCTCAAAATTTTCCATAAAAAGGTTAGCTACTATGGGTGATAGGGGGGATCCCATGGCTACCCCAGTGGTTTGTTCATAGAATTCACCTCAGAAGCTAAAAAAGGTGGATCTAAGGAAAAATTCTGCTAACCTAGCTATGTGAGGATCTGTAGCTTCTTTAATGACTTGGATGGCTTCATCCAAAGGTATCTTAGTGAAAAGTGAAACCACATCAAAGCTGAGGATCATGTCTTTAGGTCCAATCTTCTCATCTTTGATCAGTTTCACAAACTCATTGGAGTCTTTGATGAAGGAATTTGTGTTTCCTACTAGGGGACTCAGGATTTTTGCTATAGATTTAGCGAGTTCATAGGTAGGGGATCCTATAGTGTTGGCAATAGGTCGAAGAGGAATACCTTCTTTATGGATTTTGGGAAGGCCATATATTCTAGGTATGATCTCTTGGTTAGGGATTAAACGTTTCTTTTGTCTTTCATCTAAATTAGAGTGCATGATGGCTTTCTTAACCTCTCTAATAACCTTAGGAATGGGGTTTTTACCTAATTTTCTGTAGCTTCCACTATTAGTGAGATGATCAATCATTTTATTATTGTAATACATCCTATCCAAGACTACTGTGGCTCCCCCTTTGTCCACTTTCAGGATAACGATGTCCTTATTTTCTCTAAGGTTTTTTAAGGATAACTCATCTTCTTTGCTAATATTACGTTTAGGTGGTTTAGATTTTCTTAACGCTAAGGCGCAGTCTTGTCGAATGGTTTCCTTCTGAACCTCATTTAGGTTTTGGAGTCTATCTTCGATATTACAAATGATGGACTTGGTGGGGATGGTCCTAGGGGCTACAATGAAGTTGAGGCCTTTCTTGAGGATGGTAGACTTAGCCTTTTTTAATTTGTGGCTAGAAAGGTTGACTACTTTTCTGCAATCGCTCGACTTCGTAACCTTGACACTGTGGATGCTCCGAGATTACCACCTGAACGTTAACATTGTCGAAAAACCTAATAAACAGAAGCTTAATTTCCCTTGTAAGTTTTGCAAGGAAGACCACCTGATCTATTTGTGCCCTGTACTTACAGAAGTGCAAAGAGTGTGGTCCATAGTTCAAAAGTCTTATGTTTTTGGGAAACCAGCCACTGCAAGTCATGCTGGGGGGAAGCTTCCAGCTGATGCTAGTCATGTTGAGACTAATATTGTTGTAAAGGAGTCTAAGCTTATAGGATGCAAGCCAAAGTTCCCTTATAAACTTTGTAAGGGAGATCACCTTACTCACTTGTGCCCTATTATTCCAGAGGTGCGGAGAGTGTGGTACAAGTCTGAGGATCCTCTGCTCCTGAATTGTCTATAGATTCCCAACATCCTGATCAACCTTTGGTTGATGAAGTGGTTGAACCAATGTAATCTTTGGTCAACCCCACTCTTCCTTTGGAGAGTGAAGTGATCGAATCGATGCAATCTCTAATCGATCCCATCAGTCCTTCAGAGATTGATGCACCTGTCCCTAAAGTATTATGCATTACCAGTTCAGATGTTTCTGAAAATGGGGGCACTTCATCTGTGCCGAGTGAACCCCTACCAAGCTCTGGGATCATTTCCTTTGATTGGAATAGTCCAACTGAGCCAAGCCTTCCTTCTTCTACACCTTTCCAGATAAAGGTTGATATCGGCAAGCATGCGGTTCATCAATATATTGTAGACGAAGGAGCCTCTGTTAGTATCTTATCCCCTTATGCTTGGAGAGATTTAGGTTTTCCTAACCTTGTTCCAGCTGTTAATTGGTCATTGAATTTCGATAAAAGACCTAGTGAACCATTGGGATTTCTCCCTCAAGTACCTGTTACTCAGGGTGGAAAAGCGGTCTTAGTTGATTTTATGGTTTTAAAGGACCCTATGGACTTTGATATGAACCTAGGGCGTAATTACATATATGCTATGCAGGCTGTGGTGTCTATGCTCTTTCGTGTGATGCATTTTCCTCACAACGAAAGCATTGTCACTATCAATTAGCCTACATTTGTTGATCCCTCTTATTACCCAACTATAGCCCAAGTATGTCCCCCGTTAGTAGGAACTACCATGTCACAATCAAATTATGTGGCATATTGTGCCTTGGATCCAATTGTTACTGAGAAGAAACCTTTGAATTCATGCTTACCTTCTCGGGACTGGGTCCTGGCGATTAACCAGGTGATGCCTCCATCTGAATGTTTATACATGCGTTCTATTTGGGATGATATAATTCCATCTGATGAAGTTTTCCTAGAGTCTATAATGTAGTCTACCATTCATTTGGACATTGATCCACCGACAAGCATTCTTCCACCTTCACTTTGAGCTCGTTAAAAACAGTAAGGAAGTTACGAGCATTCTTTCACCTTCACTTTGAGCTCGTTAAAAATAGTACGGGGGCAACGAGCATTCTTCCACATTTTATTCGATCTCATTAAAAATAGTAAGGAGGCTATGAGCATTCTTCCACCTTCACTTCGAGCTCGTTAAAAACAGTAAGGAAGCTCTGATCATTCTTCCATATCTCCTTTGAGCTCGTTAAAAATAGTAAGGAGGTCATGAGTTTACTTTTTCAGGCTCATTAAACCTTTACGAAAAAAGATTGTTATAGAGTTCTGTCATGCTTTTGTTAGACTCTTTAAATAAGACAAGATTTCCAAGTATAGTTGTCTTTTTAGACTCGTTAAAGGATTTGAAGTGACATCCACTTAAGTATAAGTTTACCCCTTTTACGGACTTTTGTGGACTAGCTATGAAAAAGGTATACTCTAGTCATCTGTAGCTAGAAGAGTTCTTCTCTCACCGTTTTAAACTTTTTCGGGGGAGGAGACTAACTATACGAAAAAGGACTTTTGGAGCCTTCTTTAGGGTTTTCAGGCTCTCGAAACATGAAAACACCGAGCGAGCACTCACCTACTCAAGCTCGATGTGAAATCTACGAGAGTGTATATAGAGGATTGTTTAAGTTTTTCAGACTCTATAAACAGGAAAACACCGGCGAGCATATACCAACCCGGGCTCGATATTAAAATCCACGGGTAGGTGTATGGAGTTATTGTTTAAGTTTTTCAGACTCCTTAAAATTGAAAACAACGGCGAGTAAGAATAGATCTTGGCTCGATATTAAAATCCAGACATCAGTATTATAGAGTATTCTTCTATCTCTTATTCGAACTCTGTAAATAATGAAGAAGGTCCTGAGTCTTCCTCCCATGGGATCGTTAAACTTTTACATGGTTGGACTTATTGAGTTTTCTTTCTTTCTTGGACTCATTAAAATAACAAGAAGGACATTCTTTTACCAAAAAGAATAAGGGATAAGAAGGGTATATCACATCTTTTTCAGTTTCAAAGGCAGTTAAGTCAATCATGTCCTTGAACATAGCACCTATTTGAGTCTTTCATTTCAGTTGGGTTTTAGTTTTTGACCTTAGGGAGAACCTGATCTCCGAGTTTTTACTCCCCCGGTTGGTTATTCTTCCAACCATATGGAGGGTCTGTTAATGTCTCCTACATTGTAGGCTTTTATCACTTTCCCCTTCATGTTGAAAACTGCCTAAGTCACTTTGTGTCGTGCTCACTGTTCAAGGATACAGCCTATGTCGACCATTCTGTAGTTTACCTTGACTTCATGTGTCGGCCATCTTGGTGTTAGTTTGTTTCATCTTGTTACTTTTCCTACTCCACATCAGCTCATACCTTTTGAGTGTTCCTCGTGTTGGATGATGGAGGATGCATTAAGGCATCCCTTCCAGTGAATTTCTTCCCATCAACTTCAACTCATTATGCTCTGGGAACGAAGTTTAGAGTTTCGGTTAGTACCTTGGGGATTGTAGTCATCAGTGGAAGTTTTCCTCGCCGTTGAATAATGGGAATACATCAATGTCTCTTATTCAATAGGTTCCTCAGGTGTTTGACTTCAAGTCCACTTATTCACACTTGTTTGATCGTACTAGGTACCTTGGACCCCATTATCATTATCGATGGAAGTCCTCGCGTTTGTTAACGATATACATCAATGATCGGTAATCAAACGATACCCCCCATGTTCGACCTTAGCTCATTTATTCACATGGTTAGGGTTTGTACCTTGGGTTGTTTGGATGAAGACCTTGGGACTCTGGTAGCATCACCATATTTATGTTATCACCCAAGCTGTGCAAGACTGAGCCTCACTCATTTTGGCTCTTCATGAGACATAGATCCAGTTTGTTGTTATGGCTATGATCTCTCATTTTGACATGGATCCACGCTTGTATTTTCAGTGGCCATGCTATATATACATCTCCTAGCTATGTATTGGATATCATGTTGTATCATGCTACACATCTATACGATGTCAAGATTGTAATTGCTCGCTAAGCTTGATCGTTGTTTCAGGTACTTTTGTGACTTTGTTCTGTGGTTTCTTGCTCCTCCTTTGACTTGGAATTCTAATGTATTTCGGCCATCGTTTCCCTCTGAACTCACACATTAGGGGGCATCCGTTATAGGTCAAATCTGCACTTCTCCGTCCGTGATCACATTGCTCTGTCGATCACACAAAAGGACACCATGGATTGAAGAGCTAGGCTGACCTGGATGAGTTATGGTTTGAATTACTCTTTACAGTTGAAAAAGTTAATGTTTCTATAGGTTTCAAAACATGTGCACTACTCTTTGCATAGTGAACTAGAGCATATCTTGACATGTGCGCTACTTTTCTCAAGGACAACCAGTGCACACCTCCAAAAATGTTGCCAACACTTGATGCAAAGTACAAGAGTTGCATACTGTGCGTTACTCTAGATGTATGAAACCCGTGCACATCTTAAGATGAAGTCAAAAAATATATTAATATTATGAATTGGGATTAGTTGAAGTTGGTTCTACAACTTCCCCAACCTCCCATTTCAACCACCTCTCGATTCCAATTGCCTACCTTGTCCCATAAATACAAGGAGGATTCATGAGAGAGAAACCTAGAAAGAATGCTTTAAGTCCTGTTGTGCTAGAGGAATTACCAAGTCATTGTGAAGAGAAGGATCCCAGGTCTCGGTTGCAGAAGCATCTTGAACGATCACGTATATTTGTACTTATTCATGTTTCTTTGACAATAAAAAGGTGGAAATACCCTTCTTGTCCCAAATCGAATGTCTATAGGATTGTATGTTCATTTGGTTTAAATATCTAATTGTAGTTGATGTTTAATTGCTTTCAGTTTCATCATATTTATTGCAGTCAAGATACACTGAGGAAGGTTTCCTTTGTGTTGCAGGTTCATCACAACGGAAGATCAAGCGAAAGTTAGGACCAATCATCGATAAAAGGTACATCTTTCGATATCTCGATCTCTTTCATTTGTAGAAACTAAATGCAATGCAATGAATGTATTTACCTGTCACCCCACCCAAGTTGGTAGTTTCCATTCCTCACTATAAGGTATTTTTCCTGCACATCAGACTGGCGACTCCACTGGGGATATGCCGATAGTTTTTCTGCTCTAGGAGGCCTTGTTAGGTTTTTCTTCCTCTCTTTTTCAGTTTATTTGTTCTCAGAGAGGTGTTATAGGTCATTGTTACTTGTTCTATCTATCCTGATTCATCTTAGGTTACTGTTGCAAATCCTTTTTCGACGCTTCTGAGACCTGTGCACTGGTTTACCCTACTTACAATAGTGCACTTTACCTGATGAACGTTGCTTTTTCCACTACACAGTAGCACATCTTTGCTAGTGTGCGCTGGTTTCTGTACTACACAGTAGTGCATTTTCCTGTAACTTTCAGTTCTCTGTTAGGGTTTGATTTCCACTTCTTTGGTTTCATTTCTAGCCTTTTGCTTTGCTTCCCTGACTGACCCTTGAGAATTTTATGTCTCTTTTGGGTCTTGGTTGCCTCTCTTGAGTCCTTTAGTTTACCTTTGCTTGCTTGAGTACTTGTTTAAGGTGTCTTCACTGCTTTCTAGCCCTTTTGAAGGCTATGCACTATTCTCTATTAGACATAGCTGCACTTTTTTTCCCTAGAAGCTTGTTACAGTCATACAAACTTGCGTTCTTAAACGTTTGTTGTTTGTGGTAATGATAGCACACTTTTACTGTTTCGTATCCCTTCCATTAGGGTTTGACCTCAAGTTTGAGTTCTTAGGGTGGCTTTGAAAGGTCGCTTGGTTTAGATACTTTCTGATTATCTTTTGAGTTCAGTCCAAGTAAGTTAAAGTTTTCGAGTTAGCTTTTCTTTCGAGTATGTGTGTTGGTAGGGTCACTTTTTTGGCTTGCTTACCTACTCCCTTGTTTGGCGAGTGTTTTCTTGGGTAATTGGAGATGGTCAATATCTAAACAAATTAGAATTGTTGTTGCCATTTCTAGGACTAGTTTCTACAATCCTTAAAAAATAAAACACAAATATTGGAATGAGGTCATATAAGATCATTGAATGATATAATTAGGGTAATACCTTTTTCGTTGAAAACATCCTATATAACGGTAGTATCATTAGACACGTTGGTAACTACTACTGAATTTGTTGTGCCGTGTGTGTTGAAGAATCCCTCGTCTTGCCTCAAGACAACTTTCAAATATTTTCTATGCATCTGAAATGCTTGCCTTTCACCAATGATCATCCAACATAATGCCTCTGATAAAAAAAAAAATTACTCACACTCATCATTAATGACAAGTCATGAATCCAATAATAAATATGTCTTAATGATGAACCGAGGATAGAAATAAAACCTTTGATCCATGAGTTTTCTCAACCTGGAAGCTGGAATGATAGGAAACGTTAACTTGTGTTGGATGGTAAGGTTATCTTCTATAATTTTGTAAATTTACATCCACTCAAGGGTCCGTTGAGACATTGTAACCTCACTACATGTAGCAAAATAATAGATTAGACCTTACAGAAATTAGACAAACTTCAAGTGGCAATATAAAATACATAGGAAAACAAGCATCACCCGAGGTTAAACATTATAGGAAATTGAGGAGACAATACAAGTCATTTGATGCTTAATTGTTGTCCACTTTAATTTTTCTAATGCAGAGCAATCGAATTACATATAAAGTACCCAAAGTATGCTAGCAAAAGAAGATTGTGATGAACTAATTAGCAAAAATTAAAAATTGGAAGAATCTCCGACAAAAATAAATTATATAAGGCAACTAGCTTGAAATATTACCATGCACATAAATAATTTTATTGATTTATGGTGAAAGAAAAATTAAAACGAAAGAATTAATTTCCATTCTGGAATTAAATTTATTACCATATTTCCAAACTTGTATAATTTCATATGGAACAGTAATTTTGGTCACAAACAGATTACCATACCATAGGATCAATCAAGATAAACCATAGTTGTGCCATTTTGTATACTTATTTTAACTTGACATCTTGATTTGCAATAAGACCCCATCGACACCCATCTGTCTTTACATATTCACATCTTTGAACTGTTGTATACTAATCTTCAATAACATGTAATAAAATAAACATATAGATCATATAACAAAAAGAGAGATATAGTTGAAGATACCAACCTGGGTGTGAAACCCTTCTTGTAAAAATACTCAGAAGTGTTACTTTCAAAGAAGACTGATTGTGCCTCCGAGAGGCCAGTCTACTCTAGGAAGCAGCTGACCCTACAAGAGGGTGTGTACAAACCATAGAGAGAGAAATGACTGGAGTTGATTAAGCCAATGATAGTCAAGCACAGTACATAAATCAACATAAATAAATTAGTCACAAAAATTATAAACTTCAACCAAGTCTCAGCACAAGAGAAGTGATTTTCAGCACACCACAACTGGTCATAGGTGATCAAAGTCGAGTACTCTATAAGACCAAAAATTCAACAAGGTGGTATAAAAAAAATGAAGGAGGGTAAATGACCGCATTAACCACAAGTCAAAGACAAGGTACCGCAAGTCCAATAATAACTCAATCAAGGTGGGGAAGGTACACCAAGTATTTAATAACTCAATCAGTAACATGTAATAAAATAAACATATTGATCATATAACAATAAGAGAGGTATAGTTGAAGATCTCCACGTCAACATTAAACCAAAAATCAGATCTGAAGTGTGGGTACAAATATAAAAAATGGTCATATAATAAGAAAATATAAACAATGGTAATAACATAGGTGTGGATAGTACAAGACCCATGACCCTTAGAACCAAGGGTATTCTCCAAATGTGGCCAAACAACCATAGTACTCAATAAGACCAAAACTTCAACACGGTGGTTTAAAAAAAATTACTCAATTAGTGTAAATGACCCCATTAAACACAAGTGAAAGATAAGGTACCACAAGACCAATCATAACTCAATAAAGGTGGGGAAGGTACAACCAGTCATATCTCTCTCAAATGTACAAACGTTCCATATAACCTAAAAGTTCATCATCACAGTATAAGGAAGGGTGGTGGGATGCCAAATAAAAATATCCCTCATTTCTCTCTATGCAATCCTGATAGCATCACGTAACAGATAAGTACCTTGTACTATATAAAATAAAAGCCACCTGTGTTACCTTTCAATTTAGGAATATGGTCTACAAAAGCAAAATTTCATCACAATTACCATCCAAATTTCTGACTAGTGCTAAAGCAACAGTAAAATATTTTATAACATAATTTTGATCTCTATCAACTTTAGCACTCCTCTGTGGTCCCTGTGCTGAAGTTGGTCCTCGAGATGTAATGGGCAGTAATCAAACTATAACATATGCAGCAACAATAAATAATAAATGAAAAAAGCGAATAAAAATTGATTAGGCTTCCTTGTACTTAGACAACATTTTGGTTCAGATCTTATCCCTTCAAGGGACAAGTCACCAAGGGAACATGAAAGTACCTTGAGAGAGAGGAAAAGTTAAGTACAGACCTCAAACAGGTTAAGACAGTCCACATACTACAATAATTAAGCACACAGATGAAAGAAAGGTATAATAACACAACAATTATCCAGCTGCATGATAAAACGGTACTATTTCTGAATAGTGCTAAAGCAACAATAAAAAAATTTATAACATAATTTTCATCTCTTTCAACCTCTGCACTCATCAAGGTGATCACACCACAACTGATCAAAGGTGATCAAAGTCAAGTACTCTATAAGACCAAAAATTCAACAACGCGGTATAAAAAAAATGGAGGGTAAATGACCGCACTAACCACAAGTCAAAGACGAGGTACCAAAAGTCCAATAATAACTCAATCAAGATGGGGAAGGTACAACAAGTATGTAATAACTCAGTTAGTAACAGGTAATAAAATAAACATATTGATCATATAACAATAAGAGAGGTATAGTTGAAGATCTCCACGTCAACATTAAACCCAAAATCAGATCTGAAGTGTGGGTACAAATATAAACAATGGTCATAACATAGGTGTGGGTAGTACAAGACCCATGACCCTTAGAACCAAGGGTATGCTCCAAATGTGGCCAAACAACCATAGTACTCTATAAGACCAAAACTTTAACAAGGTGGTTTTAAAAAGGTTACTAAAGGAGGGTAAATGACCCCATTAAAAACAAGTGAAAGATGAGGTACCACAAGACCAACCATAACTCAATCAAGGTGGGGAAGGTACAACCAGTCATATCTCTCTCAAATGTATAGATGTTCCATATAACCTGAAATTTTGTCATCACAGTATAAGGAAGGGTGGTGGGATTCCAAATAAACATATCCCTCATTTCTCTGTATGCAATCCTGATAGCATCACATAACAGATAAGTACCTTGTACTATAGAAAATAAAAGCCAGTCGTGTTACCTTTCAATTTAGGAATATGGTCTACAAAAGAAAAATTTCCTCACAATTACCATCCAAATTTCTGACTAGTGCTAAAGCAACAGTAAAAGATTTTATAACATAAATTTGATCTCTATATCTGTGGTCCCTATGCTAAAGTTGGTCCTCGAGATGTAATGGGCAGTAATCAAATTATAAAGAGTGATGATGATCGAAGTCATGATGAACATATCTAATATATCTAATATAAAGAGAATGAATGTTTCAGACTAATATATCTACATGCAGCACATACAGGAGTGATGATCTGTGAGAGAGCACAAAATTTGAATATTAAAATACAAAATAATTATAAACAAGCATACAATGACTTGTGATGACATTTAAATTTAAAATTCTAATTCTAAGAAAATAAAAGATATAAATGGGAAAATTCCTAAGAGCATCACATAAAAGATAAGTACCTCGTAACTATACCAAATAAAAGTTAACTATATTACCTTTCATATAAATGGGAAAAATCATTATATTTTAAGAACCTAATTATGTTACTAATAGCTAATATTAAGAGAATCCATGTTTCATACTAACAACATCAATATACATCAAAATACAAGTCATGAATTTATGTTGCATCTACTTTTTCGTTGATTTATGTTTTTTTGCATCAAAAAAACTTGCGAGTACGGTATCACAATCATCAATTGGCACAGTATTTACTGCGATATCTCCTATTATTGTTTGTGTTTCCATGCCCTCATGTATGCCACTTCTTGTACGTCGCTGAGCAGGGTGTGGAGGCAGTTCTGAAGGGGTGTGAACTGCAACAACGGGAATGAGCATATATATATGACGTTCAAATATTATTGAAATAAATATTTCATTATATTGATTAAAATTACAATATTTCTCTTTACTTGTCTGTGTAGATGTGACAACTGGGTGTTAATTGGAGGTCTAGTTGATTCCTCTTGCAGTTCAAGCTCCTGAGATGCATGGTCTTCCATTGAAGAAAGAAAATTTATAAGTATACATTAGGAAATATATATATCTAATCACAATAGATATTTATATTTCCAAAGCAGACATAATAGAATGGACACTATGCTCCACACTATCATGGGACATGTGCACCCCAACATCAACTGGTACTTGCTGAATACCGCTAGATTCACTGCTGCGGTTGCATTGTTGCTTAAAAACAAACATAAATTTTTAGCTATGGGTGATATAATCAGAACTAAATAGACTTTAATAATATACTACAATTGGTGATATACCTGCATTTGCGTCATTGGGGAGATTGGAGTCTACCCCAAGCTTTTCCAATATTCAACCACACTTTTAAAACCAAGCTTTAGGTCTTCCTCGGTGGTAGCAGCTTGGAACGTATTTCCCTGCAATGCATGATAACACATTTTAAAATTTCTAGTATCAAAATCAGATATTTGTTCGGTACTGTTAAATAAATATTCCCAACAATTAATCATTTAATACTTACGATTCTTGCTCTTAGTTTTCTATAGCCACCTTGGCCCAGTCTCTGTTTCCCGTGTTTTTCCATTCTAGCCTTGGTTGCTTTGGAGGTGTCAGGTAGCCTATATATGAAAATTTTGAAAAACCTTAGATATCAAAAATCTTACTTAAAACAAAAAAGAAAAAAATAATTGAGCTTATTTCAGTAAAAAGATGATATATGTTGCACCTTGTTTTACTAGGCCGTGGTTGTTTTCCTTGTCTTTTTAGCAAGTTCTCCTTTGCATCATCTATGAGTGCCTTCCACTCTTTATCCGGAACCATGGGAGGGATCTCATGCTTGAGTTCAGCTTGCAATCTTTCCCTATATTGGGCCCTGGTATATTTCAAATTCTCACCGGCTAACTTTGCAACAACTTTCCTGTTGAAAGTATTGCCCCACAAGTTGACCATGTGGTCCATCAATTCATATCTCTTATTGCTACCTTTGATATTCCACCCCGTGCGAATGGTGGGGCTAAACAACTCCAAGGCTTTGTCATTCAAATGCCTTTAGAATACATTGTTTCCTGCAAAAACATGTAATCCATTAATTTATAATAATTTCAACGTATGTCTATTTCAATTTCATGATTAAAATCAATAAATTAATTAACAAATACCTACAATCTTCTGAATCTTGATAGGAACACAAGATTCATCCACCAGAAAGGTGAGATCTAGTGATCCAGTGCTTTTAACTCATGTTTCTCTAGGAAACATTTCCTGGTCTCTACAGTACGTTCATCTCCAGAGTCATGTGGAGTACTAGGCTCCGTCTCATTATGCTTTGGCATGGTATCATGCTCCGGCATGGCATCATGCCTCCTCTCATCAGTGCCATCATTAATGGATTCGAGGCCAACCGCAAGAGTGCCAAAAAGACTCATTGGTACATTTCTTATTTTTTTCTACATTGGATCATCACTGCTACCTCTACCTGTCTCGGCAGGTTCTCTAGTCACGAGTTTTAAAAAATCCTACAAACAATAAAATTTACTTTATAAGATCACTTGGAAAATAAAAAACATAATATTAGATATAAAATCATGTCATAGCTTAAAAAAATTTGTGAAGATGCCACTTACCCCATAAGATTGTATTTGATCTTGCAGCTCTTGAATCCTTTCCCTGTTCTCCTGTGTCAAGGGCCATTTGCGAGCCAAGGCAAGCATTTCTATGTTTTTCTTTTTGAAGGCTATTCTAAAAGTGTGCAGTGGGTCAGTGGAATATAAAATGTCTTCCTCAAACCCCTCATCACCCAGATCGAGTGCACGTGACTAAATTCATCAAACAATAAATTAAATTAAGCAATATAATTTTAACATCATTCAAATATTGATATTGTAATGAAAATCAAGTTACTATTATGCAATAACTCTTACCAGATGTGGTGTTATGGCCGGTGAGTGTCCACGATCAACCGGCACCGTGGAAGCAGCAGGTGCCTTTCCACAGTCCCGAATGAACCAATAATCCATCATAATGTCATAAAAATGAACTAGTAATCCATCATAAGGTCAGAAAAATGTGAATGTCAATAGTGGACATTGAATGTTAACATACTAAATCGAAACATTTAGTTATTATACGTAACACTTACCTGACGGGCCATAGAGTGTGACCTTCCACGGTCACCCTCGACCATGGAAGCAGCAGGTGCCTTTCCAATGGAACCACCCTCACACAATAAATCAATAAATAAACATTTACCTCATACTAAATAATTGTAACATAAACAAAAATGATATATTGCATTAATATTTATTTTTACCTCAGAAGTAGAAGATACATGTTCTGCTCCATGGCCACGAGCAGACTCTTGCCACAGTTTAATAAGCATGTTATCATATGGAAATATTCACAATAAGCATGGAAAAAGAGAATGTTAACAGTGAAAATCGGAACATCTTGTTATTGTAGTCATATTTATTTACTATATTTAACATTTACCTGACGAGGCATAGATTCTGACCTTCCATGGTCACCCTGGACCGTGGAAGCAGCATGTGCCTTTCTACTTCCGCCACCCTAAACAAACGTTGAGTCAATAATTGCATCATAAACAAAAATGAGATATTCATAGCAGTGTAATCACCATGTAATCACATGGAAATATTCATAATAAGCACGAAAAGAGTGAATGTCAACAGTGGAAATCGAATGTTAAACAAAAAAAAAAACCGAAACATTTAGTTATTGTAGTCATGTTTAGTTACTACATTTATCATTTACCTGAGGAGGCATAGTTTCTGATGGTCCACGGTTACCCTGGACCACGGAAGCCACATCTATTCGATTTAAGTTGTAATCGATCAACAACTCTTCACCTGCAAGTATTGTTTTTATTGCACATACAAATATACGATGTTGTTCGCGTCCCTCGAATTCGCAATTTGGCTGCTTATTTGTTTTCACTGGTTATGTACTATTTATAAAGCCATCAACGTTTCCGAACGCTTTTGGTCTCCCATCAATATACATAGTCGCCCCTTTGTTTTTATTTTTTTCTGCTAGTTGAATATAATTCGCGGCAACTTCGTATCTCCGCATACTTTGAGTATATTGGACCAAGATCAACCAGTTATTGTATCTGTATAGTGGTACTACATACTCTAGCAATTCAGTTACAGTGCCATAGCAGACCTTTATTCCATCCATGGAAAATAGCCCCAATCCATGTAAGGATGAAGGAGCGATGCGATACATCCTCCCATTGATGAGGAAATTTGCATCTACTTGAGGTAGCATATTAGGTACCCATCGTTGCACTAGATGTTTATACCTCAATGGAAAATCAATGTCTCCTATGCTCTCAACATCATAATTACACCACCCACCGTTGGCAATAAAATATTTCATGCGTCTATGAAATATTTTCCTTATCTTTTCAGATCTAGTTGATATAAAACCAATAGATCTAGTACAACTCATCTCATTTTCAACCTCTCTGAGTATATCTTCATCATCACTTAAGAAAGATAGATCTGACAGATACCTATTTGGTGGTGCCTACAGTCAATCAAACAAGAATAAACAAGACAGTGCATTCTTTCTTCTTTGAAAGTACACATCCACAAATGCAAAGATTCTTAGTTAAACACATTTACTTCCCTCAAATATGAGGCTTAGGAGGGACATGCAAACCCTAGTGGATGTAGTGTTACAAATCTCAACTGAAGTGTTTGGTATTGGGAGGATGATTTGTGGAAGGAAGAGACCAAGTTACAATGCCATAACAAGCTGTCCATACGACACCACATTCATCACTCTAGGCCGTGAGCTCTTTTGTGGACTGAGTTTGCATACTTGGGGGTATTTTTCTCTTGTGGGGAGAACAAAACCACTGGGAACAACAAATTAAGGAAGTTAACTAGTATATCACCCAGTTTTGGTCCTTCTAACACTACTAGGCATATTATTGGCAGCCTACCCTCTTCTTTGAATGGCATATTATTGGCAGCCTACCCTTCATTTTTAAAATTTACAAGCTGGTATTTTATGCTAATGCATATGAAAACTATTTGTTAGTGAATTGTTTGGCAAAATCGCTCAACTAAGAAACATTAATTGACTATATCATCCCAACAAACCATAACTATAGTGAGAGGGTCCACTCAAGAATACATTGCAGCAGTGTTCGTAACTGTTTGTCAATACATATGAACCAAATAATCAGTAAAATACTACAACAGAGAACACAAAATACATCAGCTAACTTATGTGAGATATTACACCTTAGACATGTTGCAAATTTCAAATTCATGCAAAGTGGCACTCAAATGGCCATGAGAAATTTGATTTTCAAAGACTTTCAATATTATGAGGATCTTTTTTGTATCAAGCTTTAGCAAACAACTTGTAGGACAAATTTTCAGACATTATGTGTATATTGATTTTCCGACTATATTGATTTAAAAAAAATAATAATAATAAATTTCAATCAAGAATGAGCGTATCCATCAACCAAGCAAGAGGACCAAACCAGAAAAATGTCAACCTGAGAGTAGTATGGTGAACAACCAGAAATGAATTTATATTAACAAGGGAAATTAACAACAACGACTCAGTTAAGGGAGATTGGCATTTATTAACTCTCCACAATATTTCAATAATTCAATTGGACAGGTGTACACATCAATATACTTTAATGCCACATTTCATTTAATAAGCAAGTACTGAAATTAAATAGCAAGACAGAAATTAAACACAGCTTTCATATCTTTCAACTTTTCATCTTTAGCACTCCCAAGTCGGTCACTGTGTTGAAGAAACTTCAACACTACCAGTTAGGTCAATGTGCTAATACAATTTTCAGTAACATGTAATGTAAGATAAACACATTAATCACATAATAACATGGTTTAGGATACTTACCTTGGTGTGAAACCCTTCCGATGTTGAACCCAGAATTATTACTTTCAAATAAGGGACTGTGACTCGTAGAGGCTTGTCAAGCTCTAGGAACTAGAAAACCCCGTTAAGGGTAAGTACAAACCAGAGAGAGAGATAACTGGGTTGAGGTAGAAGTCAATGAAAACCAGAAATGGAGAGTTGAACTTTTACAGAACTCAGCTTAAAGATCAATTACCCAAAAGGTCACAAACAGTATATCTTAATATAAGTGAGACTCGGTACAAAGCAAAAACCTCAGATCTACCTGGGTAAGAGTATCAACATATGAGGTTAAGTTCAGATCAACATAGCTCATTGTTCATAGGTCATTGATCATGTAGCCCACTAAGACTTAATAAAAAAACTATGTCAAGTCAAACATGGGTGACGGTACCATGACCAAAATAAAAGAAAATGGTACAAGTTAAAAAGATGATAATGGGTGTTATGACCGAACTCCCTTTGTACCAAAGGGTGTACCACAACCAAAGTACCCAAAAGACCAAAGCAATAAGTTAAAGAATAACTTAAGGTGGGTAAGTGACCCTAATAATCACCAGTCAAAATACAAGGTACCATAAGACCAAAAATCAATAGGGTAAAAGGACCAAAAGTAAATCAACCAGGATGGGGTAAAGGTACAACCGGTTATCTCTCTCAAATGTACAAATGTTCCATTAACTAACTAAAAGTTCATCGTCACTGTATACGGTAAGGTTCACACGGATTATGTGAACATGTGGTACTGTACAGCTACGTGGGAATCATCTCTTGCTAGCTGACTAGTGGGATGACTTTGGGGTTTTGGAACTGTTTCATGCGATAGAACTGGATAACATCAGCTATTGAGGACTTTGAATTGAGTGTACCAAGGAATTTTGTCCCGAATGTTGTTATTTAATTATTTATCCTAATGGTATCAATGACCTTTTTAATAGACTGTTATTAAGGTTTCTATGCCTCCAAATAACTACAAAATATGCCAAATAAGGGGAGCACTCTAGTCTCCCAAGCAAGCAAACAACCGAAGGATTCCACCTCAGCACCTGATAGTCAAAATCATAGAGGTCATTGATACCATTAGGATAAATAATTAAATAACAACATTCGGGACCAATGTGTTAGTTGCAATTAAATGTGTGGGGAATGTTATGTAAGACCCTCAAACAACCCTTACACACCACATGTGCTTGATGCAAACATTAACATACTTGACAATTTAAGCCTCAACTTAAATGAAATCAACAAGAGATATAAATGTTGGAAACAACCAAACCATGACTACAATGATAGCTGAAAATCAAATGTGCAATAAGACAATCTTGAAAATTCGAAAACACCATGCATACAAAGAAGAGATGAAGTCCATGTTCATAGTCTCATGATAAATAGGATTATCATTGATGACAACATAAAAGTAACTAACCATTATGGAAAACATCTGAAAGTTTTTATAACTTTGAAAAGTAAGATCTAAAAGTTTTTATGACTTTCTTTTCAATCTTTATGACAATCTGAATGGACAGGCCCCACTCATATCCAAATACTTTTGAGACATTTACAAATCATCGAAGTATGGGGGACCATGTTTTTCTCGAAAGACATTGGATTCAGTTCACCATGCCTTTGAATAAATAGACCTCCAAACCACGTGTCTATTATGATGCATGTGGACGTCTATGCGGGTTTTGACAAGTCATTGTTGTTTGTATCTAATGTAGTACCCAAGGATTTGATCCTCAGTAATCTTTGTCTGCAAAATATCTTTGACCTATTCGAGAGATTATCCAAATTCCCGTTTTAGATTATAAATAACAGCTGGTTCTAATGCTGTCAGGTTGATGCCGAATGACTGCCACCAATCTCTCATCCATTCAGGGACGTAGAATGCAGGATCCTCATGGATATGTGTAATTTGAAGTCCAAACTTTAGCATGGTATAATATGTTCTATCTGTATTTTCTTTTCTCGAGAATTTCCACCATAATTTTTTATATTTTTCAAAAGTGTGTGTAGTACTTGGAAACCAGAGACTATCATCTTGATGTGGCCATGCTTCCAAAGAACGTATCTGGTTAATACAATAGTTTTGTTGGTCTAGTTGTAGCCCGGGGTGATGTGTAGAGACCTCTGTCGATATTAATTTAAGATCATGGTAGAGGTGTGTTAACCAATTGCTTTCATCAACTGCTTTTCTCAGTGAGTTGCTGTAAATAATCTCTGGTACAATACTGGATCGCATAGGCATTCTTCTGAGTTCTGGCACTAGTCTAATAAAAGCATCAGATCCCTGTAAGTTAGCATCTAATACTTCAGTATGTCTCAACTCCCACCTAGGTTTCCAGTCTTGCATATAATCCAACCAACTCATATTATCATTAATAGTATATATATGACATTTTCCTCCGTTCCAAGCAGAGATTTCCATGTTTACTTGTGGGTTATGGGCCCACTAGATTCCACTTTGACCTTCTACGCTCGCTTGCCTCATGCTTTCTTAAACCAGGCTCGCTTGCTTCAAGCTTGCTTGTTAAAAATTAACAGCATACTTGTGTGTCAAATATTCTCTTATTAGTAACCATTGTGGTACTTTGGTCCAAATGTTTTTCCTAACTCATTGTTTCTCCATATTGTGTGCCTAGTGCCACCTCTCTATGTCAAAGTATAAATCAACCTCTTCTTGGTTTGTGGTTCTAGTTGGCCTTGTTTTGGGCCTTGTAGTGGTTCTCTATTGTCACAACCATAGTCATTGACACATTAAAACACCTTAGATCTAAGCTCGAAGTGAATAAGGATTCAGAGTCAAATACCAGTGGCTAGTACCTAGTAGTCGTCAGTAATCACTCGTCACCTTGCAAAGCTAAGCACTGAGTGCATGACATGAGTGAGTGAATGAGTGAGTGTACCAAGGCTGATTTGCTCCCGAATGTTGTTATTTAATTATTTATCCTAATGGTATCAATGGCCTTTTTAATAGATTGTTAAAAATGTTTCTATGCCTCCAAATAACTACAAAATATGCCAAATAAGGGGAGCACTCTAGTCTCCAAAGCAAGGAAACAACCGAAGGATTCCACCTCAACACCTGATAGTGAAAATCATAGAGGTCATTGACACCATTAGGATAAATAATTAAATAACAACATTCGGGAGCAATGTGTTAGTTGCAATCAAATGTGTGGGGAATGTTATGTAAGACCCTCAAACAACACTTATACCCCACATGTGCTTGATGCAATCATTCAAATAAGAGATGATGATGCCAAACAAGAAGACAATGAACATCATCTAAATACTATACACTAATAATATACCATCAGAAACAATCCCACCATGGTGATGTGCTCTATAGAGCAAAAACAATAGAAAATCATGCATTAGAACAACTCCATCAGCAGTAAATATGCCTTTTTGTCTTTAAGACTAATGTTAAAATCCTTGAAAATTTAAGCCTTAACTTAAGTGAAATCAATACGAGATATAAGTGTTGGAAACAACCAAACCATGACTACAATGATAGCTGAAAATCAAATGTGCAATAAGTCAATTTTGAAAATTCAAAAACACCATGTGATCTTTCAAATCAATACCAAGGCTTTCAGAATTCCATCAACCTAATCCTTTGAATTTCCCACAAAGCCTATTTATACCTATGAGATGAGGGACATTAATGCATTGGTGCAACACTTCTCTAATATAGGGCTCCACTTAATAAACAATGGGGGCTTGTATATCCAGTGAAAAGTATGGTTGCAACAATATCAATCCATTTGGATAGTTAATGGGACTTTATGAATTAGAGCACATAGTCTTGATGTCCATTCATACAAATAATTGTGGGATTCATAGTAAATACCACCCTCTAATCAGAGGGATCTTCTCACCCATAGAAACCTTCAAATTTTGTTGTTTTGGTTTGACATCAAATTTATAAAAATAGAAACAAAATAATGGGGGCAATGGTGCATTATATAATGTTGGACTAGGGTTTAGGAAGGTGGGGGGTTACCTTATGTTTTTTTTTAATGCATTTTGGTGGGCCAAAAGTTGGATTGGTTCCGAATGAATTAGTTTAGATCAAAACCATTTGGCTCAAGAAAGAACCCATCCCAGTTCAATTTGTTTTTCAGGGAATGAACTACTTTTCATCCTAACCAATCTAATCTGTCTGATTTCGGTCACGCTATACTAATGCCATTACTTCTATTCAATATAAGAAATATGGGACTTGATTTAGGTTGCAAGGTAGCCCCAAAAGGCTTGGCATAATTGTTGCATGATGAATGCTTTAGCAACCCAACCCTACCCTGCAAACATTTAGAGAGAGCACAATCATTTTGAAACCAATGTCTTGAATTTCCCCACTCTAAGGAACCTGTTGATGGTGCTCTATTCACCTTCTCTAAGTTCCTTTTTCGCTTATGATTTTGCTAAAGAAACATGTGATTTCCCGCATACATTCATTGCTTCACCTTTATCCAAATGTAAAATGCCAACTACTTCCACAGACTCAACTCGTGAGTCTTTTTTAGATCTAAGAAGGTAATTTGAATTCTTGGGAGGGGAGATGACCTTTTCTTTCGTCTCAAATGAAGGCAATGTCTGAGCAATGGACAAGCTATCTCCCTTAACATCGGGAAATCTCTCATGGCCATAAACGTCTAAAGGAAGTTGTGACACTAGAAGGCACCGATTTCTTTTTTCAATTGTCTCTTCCTGACTCGATAAATCCAACCAAACCAAATATATATGTTCATGAGCAAAACCAATTGGTTCATGGACATACCGCCCTCCCAAATTTAAAGATTAAATGGATTCCTTACCAGCATTACGAATAATGTTTTCACAGATAAGTGGATTCGTACCTTTTTCATATATGTTCAAACCCAAATGGGAAAATGATTGTCTCCTAATGCCCTAATTGGTGATGGTTCCAAAGACTCTGTGAGCATACCGTTGAAGCCATCCATGGGAATCACAAAACCCACAGCTGCGGGCTTCTGGAGCGACCAATAGGGGGGGACTGTGATGCACCTGCAACAATTAATTAATAAGAATATGCAAAATAGTAGAAATGACAGAACTCAGAATCACTTTTATATTGATCACAGGTCACTTCGAGGGGGCAACCTCCTATGAAAAAGCTCAATACAAATAACTTCACGGTGCCTTCATAGGTGTCAACACACACTTGTATACTAAGTCTAGGCGCCAATACTATGGGTCAAAACCATGGGCCACTACAAACTATGGATCACAATACTATGGGCGACTTACAAAGCATATGCGCAAACAACAATAACACAAACTATTGATCAACAAATACCATGGGACGACTTACAAAGCATATGCGTCCAACAGCAACATACTAACAAAGTAAAGACATGGGTTCCTAACATCCCCTCCCCCTTCATAAAAAGCTTTGTCCTAAAAGCTTTAGATGTGGAAATTGTTGTTGAATCTGAAGGAGTGGTTCCCATGTAGCATCCTCTGGTTGCATTCCATGCCACTGAATTAAGACCTCTGTGATAGAGCGAGAGAGAAGCTTATGCGTGTGCCGATTGAGGATGGCCTCTGGCTCCAAAAGGATGGATCCTTCATTATCTAGTTCGGGTAAAATTGTTTGTCCACTGATGTTGGTGCCAAGAACTTTCTTCAGACAAGAGACATGAAAGACTGGATGAATGTGGGAAGAAGGAGGAAGTTCCAATTTATAAGCAACGGACCCAATCTTCTGAAGAATCCGATATGGCCCATAGAAATTTGGAGCGAGCTTATGACGCCCTTTGAGTTTCAAGGAGGATTGCTTGTACTGTTGGAGACGAATAAAAACCATATCGCCGACTTGAAAAGTGCGCTCAGAATGGTGTTGATTAGCTTGTTGCTTCATGCGATTTCTTGCTATGTGAAGATTGTCCCGCAAAATGCAAAGAATCTGATCACGGTTTCGAAGGACCGTGTCAACTTCTTGAACTGGTGAACTGGTGGCGGTGTATGGAAGAAGAACTGGAGGTGCCTGGCCATAGACTCTTCATATGGGGTCATTTTAGAGGCAGTTTGGTAAGAGGTATTGTACCACCATTCAACGAGAGGGAGCCACTTTGCCCACTGATGTTGTTGTTCCGAGGTGAAGCAACAAAGATAAGTTTCCAAGCATTTATTGATAATTTTAGTCTGACCATCTGTTTGTGGGTGATACCCTGAACTCATCTTCAGTTTGGTGCCAGTGTGGAGAAATAGTTCTGTCCAAAAATGACTGGTGAAAGTCGCATCACGATCCGAGACAATGGAAGAAGGGATGCCATGAAGACGAAAGATCTAGCCCAGGAAAATTTGAGCGATGAAGGAGCCTGTATAGGGATGGCTGAGAGCACAAAAATGACTATATTTGGAGAGGCGATCAACCACAACGAGAATCACTATCTTCCCGCCAGATTTAGGGAGCCTTTCAATGAAATCCATAGAAATATCTGTCCAAATCCATGTAGGTATGGGCAAGGATTCAAGCAATCCTGGAAGGAGTGTTGTTTCACCCTTATTGCGTTGGCAGGTATCACATTCGGCCATCATCTGTTGAATTGTCCTTTTCATGCCCTACCAAAAGAAGTTACGCCGTGCTCGTTCATACATTTTGAGGAACCCAAAGTGCCCTACCGATGGAGAAGCATGGAGTTCATAGAAGATAGCCTGTTGAAGATCTGGGCTCTGGGGAAGCACCAGACGACCCTTGTATCGCAGAGAAGCACCATCCCAAGAGTAATGTGGTACAACAGAAGGGTTGTTGGTCAAGCATTGGATGATTTGAGATAAGGAAGAGTCATTGACATAACCCTATTGAACAGATTGCGACCAATTTGGAACAGGCATAGAAATAGATGAAAGAGAACCTTGGGCATCAAATGTGCGAGAAAGAGCATCTGCCACAATATTGTCTTTACCCTTCTTGTAAGTGATCTCATAGTCATAACCCATGAGTTTGCTAACCCATTTCTATTGTGTCGGGGAGGAGACACGCTATTCCAAGAAATATTTTAGACTCTCGTGATCAGTCTTGATGCAGAAATGATTCCCTAATAGGTATGGGCGCCACTTCTGTACTGCATGCAAAATAGCCATCATTTCCTTCTCATAGGTAGAGGCAGCTAAATTCTTACCTGAAAGGACTTTGTTGGTGAACGCAATGGGGTGTTCATCTTGAAGGAGAACAGCACCAAGTCCATTGCCGCAAGCATCACTCTCAATAGTGAAGGGCTTGGAAAAATCGGGCATAGCTAGAACATGTGTAGTACACATAGCTTGTTTTAGTTTGTCAAATGCACACTGAGCAGCAGTTGTCCATGTAAAAGAATCCTTTTTCAATAGAGCAGTTAATGGAGCTGCAATATTCCCATAATCCATGACAAACTTGCAGTAGTAGCCAGTCAACCCGCAAAAACCACGAAGGCTCTTGAGTGTCTGAGGATGCAGCCAATTATTCATGGCATCGATTTTGGCAAGATCCACGCGAACCCCTTGTGCTGAGATAATGTGACCGAGATACTCAACTTCCTTCTGTCCAAAAGCACATTTACACTGCTTGGCATGGAGATGATAGTCAGAGAAAAGTTGCATGACAAGATCCAGATCTCAGAGTGCCAATTTGGCGAAGTTTAGTGAGGGCTCCTGTGAAGTTATCAAAAGCACTAGGACCAAATCGTTGCAAAAGGAGCTGGCAAAAGTCTGACCATTTGGGCTCTGGATGAGCCTTGATGTACCAATGGTACCATTGAAGAGCTTCCTGTTCCAAATTAAAGGATGCCAGCGGAACTTTGTTGACATCAAAAGTATTATGCAGACTGAAATATTGTTCTGCATGATAGATCCATCCAGTTGGGTCAGTACCTTTGAAGCGAGGAAAATCAAGCTTCGGACCACGGAAATTGCTGGAAGAAGAGAACCCATTGTCTGCTGAAGACTCGAACTGCCGTTTGTTGTTCATAGTTGAATGTTCAAGATGGAGGCCGAGAAATTTTTCATCCAGATCCTGGAGTTTGGCTTGGATGGCTGCAAGTGCGTCTTCCATGGTTTTTGCTCCTGCATGGGTGACAACCATAACCAGGAGTTTTTTTTTTTTTGACTCGGTAGGAAAACAAAAACAGAAACTGCTTCAGTAAGGGAAAATCTGGACTTGGGAAAAAATATGAAGGGTAATTGGGGTTTGACTAGGTGTTGGACACTGTCGACTAGACAGGGAAGCAAAAATGAGGATTTCAGAAGCGGGGTGAAAGAATGGGAAAATTTGGCAGAGGGGGACAAAGAAGCAGAATTCAGAAAGGAACTCTGTGGTAAAATTTGAAGGTGATTAGGTGAAATCTGAGGAAGTTATGGCAAACCCTAAAAATAGACAAATGTGGGATTTCGGGCTTTGGGAAGGCGAATTAGGGATAGGGTCCTCAGGAATGAAATATGCAAAATGGGATGACAGGAGTTCCCCGAAAATTTCAAGGGAAATAGAGTGAAAACAAGGGAGATATGGAGAAAAAACTGAATTTTATACTCGGGTTTTTTCTTTTTCTAAAATTGGAGCAGCTACGGCTCGGAAGGGATCTGGAACAGCGCTGAATGGATTGAAAATGGCTGGATCTAGAACGGCTTACAAAATGGATCTGAAACGACGCAGCAGTGATCGACAACAGTTCAGCTGAAAGTAGATATGGACCCCAGGTATGTGCGGCTTCCTAACAGTTCAGGGGTTTCACTCGGCCACCAATGCTGTCTGACGGCTTGCGTATTGGGGTAGTACCCCTCACTCCACGGCTGAGGTAAAACTGATAACCGCTTTGCCACAAACGACAGCTCTTGGTTTACCTCACGAGTGGGAACTAGTCAATCGGGTAGGGGTCGTTGCCCTTTTCGCTGGCAGGTCCTCTCAATGCGCCAGCTACTTCGAGGTTCCTATGGTACTCCTCACAATGAGTTTTAGGGTTTATGCCCAAGTACTTCCCACAATTAAGCGGATAGGGATTATTCCCAAATCCGAACCTGCAACAGATGCGAAAAAAAATTGGTAGAAATTTCACCCAGCGAACCCAAGAAAGTGCTCTAATACCAAATGATACGAACCATTACACCAAAACCTCGAGATGTTAGTGAAGGCCTCCCACTAGGATCTTAAAATCCCACCACACTCCGTAATCCAGACTCTGGGCTGGATGTGCGCCCATACGGTGGTGTCCCCTTTGAGCCGTACGAGCCTCGGGCGAACACTGCAATGCTGACGTTGCCACCCGCTCTGTGACTTGAACCTGGATGGAGGCTCTGATACCAGATGTGATGCACCTGCAACAATTAATTAATAAGAATATGCGAAATAGCAGAAATGACAGAACTCAGAATCACTTTTATATTGATCACAGGCCACTTCGAGGGGGCAACCTCCTATGAGCAAGCTTAATACAAATAACTTCACGGTGCCTTCATTGGTCTCAACACACACTTATATACTAAGTCTAGGCACCAATACTATGGGTCAAAACCATGGGCCACTACAAACTATGGATCACAATACTACGGGCGACTTACAAAGCATATGCGCCAACAACAATAACACAAAATATTGATCAACAAATACTACGGGACGACTTACAAAGCATATGCGCCAACAACAATAACACAAAATATTGATCAACAAATACTACGGGACGACTTACAAAGCATATGCGTCCAACAACAACATACTAACAAAGTAAAGACATGGGTTCCTAACAGGGACCGAAGCCCAGTCGTTTGAGTGAGGTGGGGGCTAATTATCCTGAAAACTGATAATCCATGAAATAATGTGTTTCCAATTACCGGGAGCAGATTCAACTAGACATTTTCATACTCATCCATCACCTATCCTTCCTTACCCTCTGACCTCAATTCCGTGTGATATGGGTAGTCCGAAAGGTGACGACTAGGCACATTCTAAAATATGTTTTTTATTACTAAAACCCTCCCTCTCGTACCTCAGGAGAGCGGCTCCGCTCCAAGAATGCTTAAAATGATGAATTTGTGGAAATAAAACAATATTTAAAATGATGAATTTGAATTGGACAAGTCAGCCTCAAATAATTTAGAAAACAAAATGAATATCGAGAGATTCGAAATAAAATCAAAACCACCTAATTAGCAAATGAAATCAAAACCACCTAATTCGCACCCAAAAATGCGGAGATTCAACTCAATAGAGGAGGGTTTCAACTTACGATTTCCATTGAGGGTCTATGGGGATATGTAGACACGGACAAAGTGGGTGCCTAAAAAAATCCTACTTCAATAGCGCTCATATCAAATCAAAATGAGGACAATGCTAGAGCGGGTGCAACCAAAAACTGGGTGGAACATGCACATTCCAGACTCGTAGCAGAGTGCAATGAGGACACGATCGGATCGGGTGCCACCAAAATCCTGGTGGAACATGTACAGTCAAGGAGGACACGACCCAAGATCCGGTTGCATGCAGGGGGGTGTCGTCGAACCCAACAGAGCAACGGAGGGTTTTGGCCAAGCTCATGCGACACGTATGTTTTTTTTGTTGTTTAAAAAATTATAATATATATTTATATATATATACATACATATATATATATATATATATATATAATGTAATATTTATATTTATTAATGTAATATTAATATTAATACTTATATTTATTAAAATTAATTTTTTTAAGATTTTTCTAAATGACATTATTTTTTAATTTATTTTTATTTAATGTGAATTAAAGTTTTTAATTTTTTTTATTATTATTCTTTTTTAAATTGAAATGTTTTTAAGATTTTTCTAAATCATATTATTTTGTAATTTATTGTTGTTTCAATATTTTTAATTTAATGTGAATTAAAGTTTTTAATTATTTTAATTATTTATATTAAATTGTTTTTAATTTTTTTTAATAACCATTGTGTACTTTGGTCCAAATGTTTTTCCTAACTCATTGTTTCTCCATATTGTGTGCCTAGTGCCACCTCTCTATATCAATGCATAAATTAACACCCCAAAGGAAATTAAGAACTAAAATTCTCTTGGGCTTTGGATAAATCAACAAACAATAAGGCAAAGGTGTTTTCCCTCCTCTAATGATTAATGCTTCCCCTTAATGGAGGGATCAAACAATTCATAGTGATTGTGGATTCAAATAACAATTCACATTGACTAGGGGTTCAACTATATTAGTTAGACATATATATTATATCTTAGTCCCTAGAGATCTAGTGTTAATAAAATTAATACAAAGATCAAAAGAAATAATTGAAGGCATGGTTTGGATAAATCTCATCAAAAGCATAACAAGATGAATGCTAATCGTATAGTGTCTCATCAATTTACTCTATAGAAGGCATTGTTTGGGTAAATCTCAACAAGAAGTGACTAGAAGGCATAAGAAAAATGTTTAAAACCATTTTATATAAATAGCACGTCCATAAGTCTTTTCAAAGGAAAAAAGACTTATTAAAGCAACAATTTATCTCAAGAAAAAATACTTGATTGATTAAATTTAAAAATAGTAAAAGAATAACATATAAACAAACTACACTTGAAATCGAACCAAGATGGCTCAGAGGGTCATTAACAATGAATATATTAGTAAAAATCATGTTTGAGTCTAGAAACCCTCCCATACCGTCAATACATGTGTCTAGTATAACCATGCAAAACTCCAGTCCATACAACCACCCATTGAAAAAATTCAACGTTGGCCCCATTGGGTAGATTAATTATTCTATACATTATACAAAATTAAGAAAAAAAATACTTTTCTTTACATTATACAAATACACTAATTAGTAATTGAAACACGGGGGGTTCACTAGTGAGGCAATATCATATCACGTCCATTCATATTGGGGGGTTGAATACTCTTAAAAACCTCAAAAATATATTTCCCTGTATTAAGGGGTCAAGGGGGTTTTTTAATTTGACATAGTAATATAATAATTGGGGGTTATTTTATTTGGGTGTGATGAGGAACAACCTCCAAATCATGGGATGGATTCATACCTCCAAATCACAGGCTCAGTTCATACCCACCTAAAGCTTAAGGACCTTCAATTTTTATTTGATATTGCTTATGATCCTAAGTTTTGCATAAATATGATAATAGTGTACCAATGATAATATTGATGGAAGTCTCTTTGTATTATTGGCCTTGAGAAATACTCATTTAATAGCTTATTTAGGCTTGGTTTGAATTGATGTTATATTGTTTTTCATCTTTAAATTATTTAATCGGGAGTTCCGAACTTGAACGATTGTATTGTATTTTTTGTAGGCATTCAAGTAAAATATTTAACTCTTCATTTTTCAGGTTGGGGTTTAGGTGGTAATTGAGATTCAATTAAACCTTGCTCCATGGAAACGAATAAAAGTGAGATCAATCTTTCTTGGCTCACTGGAACCAACAAAAGTTAGCTCAATGTTTCTTGACTAATTATTTCTTTCAAATTTTTTTATTCTTCTTTAATATTTTCACATTGCCAGTTAGGAATAGCTGTTAGATTGAGTTATATTTGGCACATTGATAATTGTAGTTTCAATTATTATATGTAAGGCATTTTCTTAATGTTGTATTGAAATTAACATGAACATAAGTGAAAATCTAAATCCTTATTTACATACCCTATGTGTTATCGTTACCATGAAATGGTATCATATAAGTTTCACCATCTGTGTATCTTTATAACTATTGCATGCTTGAAACCTAACAATGGATATTTTCCCCTATCCTTTAAAGATTAAAAAAACTGGATATAACCCAAGAAAAGGTAACTAAATGTTGTTAATTCGCTTGATTGCGAGAATACATGTAGATGAAGTGGAGGAAATTCATTGGATCTTGTGAATGACCCAAATCCAAGCTATGGACATGATCATATGGTGTTATTGAAAAGTAAAAGGGTTCAATTTTTCATTTTTATGGAGTTTAATTTATTAATCTTATAGAAAACATGATTTCTCTATGGCTATATTTGTATTTACATGATCTAAAATTGGTAGATTGGTAGGTTGTGGTGTGAAACATCTGGAATTCTCATCTTTTCTAAGCATTGCACTAACAATTAGACTATCGGTCTTTTACATTCTTTGTTATGTTGATCTCTTGACTAGGTTTTGTCTTACGCATTTTTCCTTCCCCAATACTATTTCTTGGGGTGTTCCACTATCCAATGCTACCAATTGATCAGTCGTCCCTACAATCCTAGTGGGATCATTATTAGCATTATACTATTATTTTATTTAGAATCTTGTTTGATTATACTAAGATGTGTTAGGGATCATGTTTGTTACAACTTGATAATATGATATAAAGGGGGTGTTAAAAATGGGTTGATAAAAACGGATACCTACAATATCTAGTGAAACTAGGGGTTTTCTTAACTGGAAAGGAATATTGGGAGGGGGGTTGAATAATATAATTTTAGGATTCATTTTCCAATATTTAATGAAATTAGTGGTATTCTTTAATATCATGTGAACGATCGTGCTATGTAACAAGTTCACTAAGTGAATCCCCCGTGAATTGAAATAACCCAAAAATTAACACATAAATCTTATAACTTCATTTTGTATCTTGCTCAAGTGACACATGTTCGATTCAAACCATTACCACTACAATGTCCAGGAACACCCATGCTGCTGCACATGTAGAACATGAGATTAGAAAACTAATTTTCAAATATAACCAAGTTAATCAACAAAATGAACATATGGTGAGTGCATTTACTTTAACCTATAAACATTATGTACTTCTACTTTTCAACAATTAAATATCATTCATCTTCTTCTTCTTCATCCAACTCAACATCTGTATCAGGTTCTGGTTCTGAATAGATATTGATGAAATGATCATTCACATTGTCATCATCATCAAAGTCATCTTCGCTAATATAGTCGTCCATATCGTCAATGACATCATCGTCTGCTACATTTGCATGATCAACCTCTTCAACTTCTTCATCTAACACATCGAATGTAGCCTGATCTGAATCATCATCATCTTCTTCTTCTTTGTGATTATCTTCATCATCTAGTACATGATTATACTTTACTGGTCTTCCTCTTGGATCGTATCGAACACCATATGACCAACCTGCTTTACCTGGTACCTCGGAGTAGTAGACTTGCTCACATTGACTTGGAAGATCATAAGGCTCTGTACCCAAGTCAAATGCCCTTGTATTAACCATGGTAAATCCATTAGCATGCTCAATAGCAGTTCTTTCAGGATCACGTTCATGCATCTGTAGCCTGTACCACTTCACCTCAAACAAAACTATTTTAAAGGAATTAAAATCACACTCAATAATGTCCTCCAAATGCCCATAGTACCTATTCTCAGTTTCTTCTAGATGTCTATCACTTCTAGAGGAAACAATGGTGACCTTAAAAACTGCAGTTATCCCACAATCCGAGGTTTTTCTGTTATCATCCAACTTTTGATACGAAATTTACGACCATTACACCACATAGCCTTGTGATGTTTCAACTGCAACATTGACAACAGATTAAAAATACACCGTGAATTAATAAACGCCATATAGGACTTAGTAAATATAATTGAAAACTTAAACAAATGAAATTTAATTGGAAAAATAGATCGAAGTAACTGGAAAAAATGTGGGTAAACAATTTACTTGCCTTTTTATCTTTTAAAAAATATGCTAAATCAACTTACCTTTGCGACATAAGTTCGGGAAATTGATGTCGAATAAGATGAGTTGTTTTAATCATGTTACTGACCCCTTCCCATGATAACCTACCGAAGAATTCTTCACAATCTTCTATCCAATGCTCTATCCAATCAAGGTTGTTTGCAATGTATAAATGTAAAGCATCCCACACTCGACCAACTATAGGAAAAAATAACAATTCAATATCATTAATTAGAATATATCATTAAAGGCACATAGTTTAATATAGTTGAAAATGCATAATTAATAAAAAAAATTAAAAAACAGTATGATAATATAAAATTGGAAAAAATACACGTGTAACATATTAATTCAACAACATATAATAATTACCTTTCACAGTCCTCAATGTACCTCTCCCCAATAGGACCTCCCCTTCAAATTTGTTGATGGAGTCGAGATGCCAAATGCGAGGCACATTCATATTTTCTGCTAATTTAGGTAGATATTCACTAATATACATGCATTGATATACCATATATCCTTCAACCATAGAACCCTCGGGATGCGCTCTTTGTCTAACAAAATCCTTCAGTCACTTCAACTGCCTCTCCACCATCCACATCGACCTTGTGTGTACTAGTCCACATAATTCAATCTCCTCAGCTTGGTGTATGAGGTAGTGTTCTTGTGCATTGAGAAATGCCGGACGTAGATATTGTTGCATTTCACACATTAGTCGGGGAATTTCTCTCTTCCAATGCCTTATATCTTCTTTATGGATTTCTTTTGATGAAAGCCACCTACAAATGATGCAATAAAATAATATCAAGGCATATATAATATTTGCGGGAAAAACATAATATGTCAATAAGTTCCGCTACAAACCACATACCAAGTACATTTTCCATGTAATACATTACTTACCTCATGTATTTTCCAAGAACATAAATAATATGTTTTATGTTGTTGTCAAAGTCGTTTGGGAGAGATAAAGGTAGAACATACTGTATCAAAAAGCACATAATTATTAATATTTATTTCAAAATAAGAGAAAAAAATTAATAAAATAGTGCATATCGATAATGAAATATATTATAGACTCATAATTACCTTAATGAATGTATGCCAATTATGTGTTTTAACCCCAGCAAAACATCTTTTTTCATCAAGATATTCTTTATGTTTGATGAAAAACCCGTCGGAAACCTGATTTTTTTTATGACCTCTTTCACAATATTGCTCTGTTAATCCATCAAGCACCAAGGAAGACTAATATTTTGTTAACGGCCATCGCCATTAGAATTTATGATCACACTTTGCAATGCGTCATTAGCTTCTTGGATGTCACTACAAATCTTTCCTATTTTTTCTTTTTCAGTCCTTCCATCTAATATTCGACATAACATTTCTATTATGTTCTTCCCGATATGCATTGTATCAAACAATTGAACTATTTGCAGGTGCTCGTAGTATGGAAGCCTACTGAATTGAATCGTGTAAATTTTCATTCCTCGTAGAAGCCCATTCGTGCCTTAACGACATTCATGAAACATCAACAAAATCAAATTAACACTAATTAATCAATATAGGTATAACATATCGCGCTAAACATAATTCAGTAAAAAAAAAAAATTGCCATACCTTGACAGTTTCTATTATATTCCAACTTCCATAGGTGAGGTGTCATTCTTCGTGGTTTTTTTCCATTCTCTTCTTTACTATTAAATTTTTCTTTACCTGTAGTTCGATAACTGTGGTTCTTAGGCAGAAAGTGCCTATACTCATCGAACACTTCCTTTACTAAACTCCTTGAATGATGATATTTTATGCTAGGACCACAAACTGGACATGCAAATTTACCCTTTGTTTGAAGACCTACAAGATATATGAATTGGTGTAGCAAATTAGAATTACAATTTAAAATAATGCATGATATTTTCAGCAAATATATAAAATATTAAGGAACAAAAGAAAGTAACAATATACCACAAAAATATGTTAACCCGGGAGCATCACGAATTGTAAATGCAAGTATTCCATGGAATTGAAATAATCTTTGCCTTATTGGTCTAGAGATGTCGTACATACTGATGCTAGCCCATAACTTCAACAACTCATTGATAAGAGGTTCAATATATACGTTCATATCTTTGACTTGGTACTTTCCTAATTGGTCCAACATACATGATTAATTATATTTAGCGCTTATATGTCATTATATATAGAAGACATAATTATCATGCACGAAAAAAATCAATGAAATATTTAGTGATCAGACTTTCAAGTAAAAAATTACATATTAATTAAATACCTGGAACAATCATTGCCAACATTTTGTGCTCTCTCTTGATCGACATCCAAGGAGGAAAGTTATTGTTTATAACAAAAACAGGCCACATTGAGTAGGTAGAATGAAGCTCTCCAAATGGATTGACACCATCAACTGCCAATGAAAGTTTAACATTACGAGGTTCTTCTTTAAAAATTGGCCACTTTTCATCGATGTACCTCAATGCAGAACCATCTGCAGGAATTCGAAGAACATCATCACGAGTTCTGTTCTTTGTATGGAAATCCATAAACTGTGCTATACTTTGACACTTGAACAACCGTTGGAAACGTGGAATTATCGGAATATAACAAAGAACTTTTTGAGGCACCTTTTTTGTCACTTTATCGGTTCGATACCTACTTGTTTGACATTGTGGGCATTCATTTTCTAATGGATATTGTCCATAATATATGATATGATCATTAGGACATGCATCAATAGCTTGATACTCCATTCCAAATGCTTTCATAATGACATATATCTCTCGATATGTGTGTGGTAAAATATTTGAAGTTGGTAATAGAAATTCACCTAAACATCTACAAAATTCAAAAGAATAAGTCAATGTAAACAATATTAATCATCAATATCGCATCCAAACTTTACAAATTAGATAACAATAGCAATAATATAGGAAAAAATTCAACCCTTTCTATAGATGTGAACATGCAAACAAAAATGTTTAATAAATTACATACCGTAGTATCTATGTCAGACATGTGTTTGATAAACCATTCAAAACCTTCAAGTTCACTAACAACAATACAACAGATAGAAGATTTGTTTTTGAGCCTTCATAAAGAGGTTGACGTGACTTCTCGAGTAGAGGATCAACATCATGACTATCATCCTGGTTGTCCTCATCCATTGGAGAAAATGTGTATTGGATCAATCTATGTATCTCATCTTCCTGATTTGTATCACTAATGTTATCTATGTCCATATCATCAGAAATAACTACTTGATCATCTTCAATATTATGTTCTAGAAGTTCGTCAGGCTGTAAATGAGTATTTCTGCTAGTACTTGGCAAATAACTCTCTGGAGGGAGACAATTTGGGGGCATTGTCTATAAATTTACAAACAACGTAGAAAAATTAGTGTGTATAGAACATATAGTAAAAAAATAAGACATTTTACTGAAATTCATGACATGATGAATATTACAGTGAATATATTAAAAATTGAATAACGACCTCTTACCAGGGGACGATATTCATAACCCCCTTCGGCGTGCCCCTTCTCCCTACAATGTCTTTCAGCTGTTGTTATTAAAAGTCTTTTTTTTTGCAAGCCCCTGCAATCAGAGCAAGGACAATAACATTTTCCATCTCCTCTCGCCTCTAATGCATCTCTAAAATGAGAAAGATTCCTTTCATTTTCATTCATAGTGACAAATCCTTGTAGTGGTACAAGTAATTGTCTTACCTACAACATACAAAACAATAACTTGTCAATTATATCAAATATTATAAGTATATTTTTTAATACAGTATATCATAAACCAATTTCTATATTTATAAAGAAAAACATGAAGACCAAAGTAATATATACTTCCAATGTACCATCTTCTTGTGTTAAGTATTTCCATAACCTTATAATTCAAAACAAGAGAATAATCTTGTTATATGTATGGGTGACCTAATTCTGATATATTATATCATATTTATCTACGATTATTATAAACTTTATAAATACATTCATAGATACATTTAATAAATAGAAAAACAAAATTAGCCTAACCCTAATAGATGTATCATTTAACACCTAAGCCTCATTACTAAACAATATTAAATTCTAACCCTTATAAAAATATAGACAAAAAAGTATAAAATACTAACCTTGCAAGTTCAAAATTAGAGCTATGTAGAATATCCAAGCTCAAACAATCACCTCGCAAGTTCAAAATCCGCACTCAATGTGTCGCAACTATAGAAAATGTGTAAATAATGGTTAGAGTATCTAGTAAATATAGCTCGACCTTCATCTATATTGCAACGAAAATTGCAATATAGAAATTTCGTCGATATAGAGATGAAAGTTTGTCGCAAATTAAACATCATCGATATTGCCACAGTTTTTTTGCCATGTGAATTTTTTTTTTTTTAAATTATAAAAATTCATTTCATTAACCCACGAATGTTGAAAACGTGGAAATATTGTGTGGAACAATCTGCCCATATGTAATAGTGTAACATTCATCTAATTCCAGAGCTATTTATGTTAGAGACAAAAAAAATGTATTAAGTAAACATTCTTATTTCGATTGTAACCATCATGATTTCTGTAGTATCCCAGGAAATATTTAACCTAGATATTAACTCAAGTTCAGAATTTTAAGTTAAATTTACTTGTCCATTTTTAATCAATTCACCGAACAAAGAAGGAAGTCAGTGATGGGTAAGGAGACTTGAAACCGAGTTTGGTAAGATGAACTTTCAATTCTGGAATTTATATGGGACAATGTGAAGCAGCAAATTAGACAGTGGAAAATTGGATCCTTTGTACAAAGCATGGAGACCATTTATGTTTCGGACATCAGCTACCGCTGAAGCCTACCGCAATGCTTCCTGGGTACATCCGCATTTACAAACTAGATCGAGAAGGATAACAGGGTTTATAATAGTCAATGGGTTGTTGGTTATGCTCAAAATAATAAATGATCAGTCTTGGAAGAGTTTGCAGAGAATTGGTGCTTTTGGCCTCTCCTGGGATTGTGGAGCTAGTCTTTTCCAGAACTTCCCAAACAATGTCTAAAGGCTACCAAATTATTGAACTCAGGGCTGTTATGGATACTGGGATGTTTCAAGGACCTGTTCCAACTAACACATTAACAAGAGAGTGTACAGAATGAATTTTATAGACAAAATGGCAAAACTAGTTGAATTTAGGCATCAAACTAGCTAGTCTTGGATTTTATCATGATAAACTATCTTAAGGAAATACAAACCCTATTCGGATGACTGTATTAGATCTGATATGAATTATTATAACCATTAAACATCAAATATAGAGTTCATAATATTTTTCTTAACTTCTAATGCTTGCTTTATAGTGGACAATGCCTCACAGGCTATTTTCTTCTTACATGAGCTAGAGAAAAGAGTAGAGAAGGAGAGAATTACTGTGGATCTGAACTGGAAGTAATTATCAGTCCATATACTTTTCAGATGATTGAAATTGCTGCATTCTGAATGTAATGACCTTCAATGGGAGCCAGGATCATCAGTTCTCCTCTCTTAGGAAAATCACCTCCAATCCGGCAGCAAGTAGAGTAGAAGAGAGAGAAGAGAAGGAGTTCGATATGAACTTGATATTCTGGAATATGGAATCCTCTTATGTCTGCAAATAACCACTGATAACCTTCACATAATATTCTAAGAACACCCTCCCATATGCATCTTCATCTATGGTGCTTCCTTCTAAAAAATTGATTGTAAAACACCTCCAATGGAAGCCTCCTCTCCGATATGACAATAGATCTTCATTGTTGCTCCATACTGAATGTCATTTGCTGTAATACTATCTGTTGTACCTGCATAACACTCATAGAACACTCACAAATCCTTGGGGCACATCTCCCAAGAGAAATGTTTGAGGCACAACACTCAACAGTTGAGTAGCTCAGAGCTCTCAAACCGAAATTGCAAACGACAAAAGTTTTCTTTTGAAGTTGGAATCATGCTTAAATAGATGAGATAGCTTGCTTGTCAATCTAGACCACACGTGTGGGTGAGGTAGGGCGTATCCTCTCTAAGATTGGCACCTTCTAAGCTTTCTCCACTTTCTTTCCTCAACCTCCTTCAATCAGAATTGGCATTTGTGCCCTATCTGCTTTTATGGATGTTGCTAATTATCTTCTGAATGTTTTTCCTAATTCTTTCCATTCCATTTACTTTCTACTTTTTTGCTTTTGCCAACTTTTTCCAGCTTTTGCCAACTTTCTCCAGCTTTTGCCAGTTTCTCATTCCATTTTGACTTTCTTTCCTTTCTGAGATATCCTCCACTTAGGCAAGGTTATCCTCTTATCACCAATTCGACCTCCTAGCCTTCATTATCCAACTTGGAAACATTTATTAGCATTTAAATAATAAAAACACAAAAATACTTATCAATATTAATTTCAGCTTCATAATTAATTAAATAACTCAGTAATCAATTATTTCCTAAGGTGTATTTGCCTCAAAATATACCCATGAATTAAATACTCAATTAATAGTGAACTTAGACCCCTAGGGATAGGAAGATACAAGTGGTGACCAAGGTCACTAGGGGGGGGACATGACAGTCCTCCCTTCCCAAGACTGCTTGTCCTCAACCAGTTTCAAACTAGGATGCTGCATAATCTGTTCATCTTCCCAAGTGGCATCCTCACTAGGCAGACCTTTCCATTGTACCAGGTATTCTTTGATAATTCTGCTTCTCAGCTTCCTCTCCCTGGTCTGCAAGATGTCTTCATGCTCTAGTACCAGATGTCTTTCATCATCAAGGGGGGGCAATATTTCTGAAACCTTAACCTATTGGCCCACTGCCTTCTTCAAACAGGACACATGAAAGACATTGTGTATTTTGCTTTCTGCTGGCAAATCTAACTCATAGGCTACTTCACCCACTTTCCTTGTTATTTTGTAGGGCCCATAAAACCTTGGCAATAATTTTTCAGCCCCCTTTGTCTTAAGAGTGGTTTTCCTGTATAGCTACAATCTCAGATAAACCAAGTCTCCTTCCTGGAAATTTCGATCTGTTATGTTCTTATCTGCATTAATTTTCTGTTGATTTTGTGCAACCTATAAATTTTCTTTCAGTGCTCTGAGGATGTCCTGGCCTTCTTGCAGCCAATCTTTTGCCTTTTGTGCCTTGCAGTTTCCAAAAACCATATCTGCAAAAGTAGCAGACTCATACCCATACAAAGCTTTGAATGGGGTCATTCCAATGGACATATGGAAGGTGGTGTTATCACAAAATTCCCCCAGATGTAACCAGTTTACCCAAGCCTTATGCTGCCCTGTAACATAGTTCCTACGATACCCTTCCAGCCATTGGTTAACTCTTTCAGTTTGCCCATCTGTCTGGGGATGGTAGCTGGTACTGAGGTTTAGATTAGTTGCACCGAGAGGCGCTCTATAGCCCAGTATGAGGGAGATCTTGTAACATGTGTCGAGTGTTTGTCGAGTAAAAAAATAATACAAAGTAGCCAAAAAAGAATAATACAAAGTAAAAACTAATAAATATTATGTCAGCCATAAACATAAAAGAATAATACAAAGTAAAAAGTAAATATGAGGGAGATTTTGTAACGTTTGTCCAGTGTTTGTCAAGTAACAAAATAATACAAAGTAAACAAAAAAGAATAATACAAAGTAAAAAGTAATAAATATTATGTCGGCCCTAAACAAAAAAGAATAATACAAAGTAAAAAGTAAATATGAGGGAGATCGTGTAATTTCTATTTCTTATGTCGACTATAGTAATTTCTTTTTACTAGCTCTCCTTGAATAACTCCTTGTATACCTGAGCTGAGGTTTGCACCTCAGGATATTTGATCCCTCTCGGTGCTTGATAGAGCCTAATATTTGGATATAGGCTGGTATTTACCAATTCGAACAAAGATTTCCAAAAGGCACTCGTGAACTTACTATCCCTGTCACTGATTATGATTTTTGGCAGCCCATGCAATCTAAATACTTCCCTAAAAAAGAGTGCAGCAACTTGACTAGCAGAAATAATAGATGTGACAGCAAAAAAATGAGCAAATTTGGTTAATCTGTCAACTACTACAAAAAAATTGTCTTTACCCTGGGATTTGGGAAAACCTGTGATGAAATCCATTGATATGCTCTCCCATTTCTGTCCAAGAATTGTTAAAGGTTGTAGGAGACCGGCAGGACGAGTGTGCTCCACCTTGTTCTGTTGGCATGCAGTACACTCACTAACATGTCTTAGAACATCCTCCTTGAGTCCCTTCCAGGTGAATCTTTCTCTCAACTTCCGGTAAGTTTTGAAAATACCATGATGGCCTACTACCGGAGAATTGTGGGCAGCTATCAAAATCTACTCCTTCAGCTTAGATTCAGGAGTTAAAAAAAATATGTTCTTATAATAGATGACATCATTGATGACCTGGTAATGATCTTCCTGATTTACTCTATCTAGCAATTCACTAGCAAACTGATTTTCTGCATATTCTTTAATTAGTTGTGCCTTCTAGTCGGTAGGCACTTGCAGCAAGGAAATAACAGGATTCCTAGAAAGGGCATCATCAATTACATTCAACTTACCCTTCTTATATTCAATATCAAAATCATAAGATTGAATTTTTCTTACCCACTTTTGCTGCCTGTCATTCAGCTCCTTCTGGGTTAGGAAATGCCTCAAACTATTGTGGTATGTTTTAACTATGAATTTACCTCCCACCAGGTACTGCCTGAATTTTTCCAATGCATGCATGATGGCTAACATATCCTTGTCATAGATCGAATACAGCCTCTCATGGGGTTGCAACTTTCTGCTCTCATAAGCAATCGGGTGTCTATTCTGCATCAAAACTGCTCCTATGCCTTCACCCGAGGCATCACACTCCAATACAAAAGGCTGGCTGAAATCTGGGAGTGCCAAGAATGGGAAGCTGCTCATGACTTCGTTCATTTTATTGAAGGCTTTTTCAGCCTCCTCATTCTAGAAGAAAGCTCCCTTCTTAGTAAGGTCTATCAAGGGAGAAGTGAGTAAAAGAGAATCCCTTCACAAATTTCTTGTAATATGTGCATAAGCCTATGAACCCTCTTAGAGCAGTTATATTCTTTGGGCTAGGCCAATCTAAGATGGCTTGGATCTTCTCCAAGTGTACCTTTACTCCTTCTTTCTCAATGATGTGGCCAAGATAGAGGAGTTCCTTCATACCAAACTCACACTTCGGCAGTTTGGCATAAAAGGATTGTTCTGCAAGTAGAGTTAGTACACTATCCAAATGCTGCAAATGATCTTCCCATGCCTTACTATAAATCAGAATGTCATAAAAAAAAACAAGTACAAACTTACAAAGTTGTTTTCTAAAGATTCTGTTCATGCAGGAATGAAAAGTTGCTGGTGCATTTGTCAAGCCAAAAGGCATGACCAGAAATTCAAAATGCCCAAAATGGCACCGAAAGGCAGTTTTCTGCACATCTTCACTTTTCATTCTGATTTGGTGGTAACTAGAACGAAGATCAATCTTAGAAAAATAGTTGGCTCCATGCAGCTCATCCATCAGCTCATCAATCCTTGGAATAGGATATCTATTCTTGATGGTTTTCTTATTTAAAGCTCTGTAATCAATGCACATGCGCATTGTCCCATATTTCTTTTTGACCAAAACCACCGATGAAGCAAAGGGGCTTGAGCTTGGTCTTATGAACCCCATTTCAAGTAGCTCTTTGATGGTATTCTCTATTTCATCTTTGAATCTCTTGGGCTGTTTGTAGGGATGGGTTTTTATGGGACAAGTACCAGGTTCCAGCTCTATCCAATGTTCAATACCCCTATTAGGAGGCCTTCCATGTGGCAGATCCTCAAACACTTTTTGTGTTTTTGCAGTAGTTTTTGGATATCTTCAGGATGTTGTGACACATCAATGGTGGTTCCTTTGGTAGAGATAAAACATTCAGCATCCCACTCTATGTCTCCATGCCTCAAAACAGATCTCATACTATGTGCAGAAATCACTTGTTTTGGGTAGGTGTTAACACCCCTCAAAACCACTTGCTTACCCTCAATATCTCTAAAGCACATTTGGGGAATCCTATAATTTACCACATGCTCCCCAAGTGAGAATAGCCATTGTACCCCCAACACAATATTAGTATCAGCAACATCAACAATGTAAAAACTATCAGTTAATGTATGGTCTCCAATAGTTACCTGCAGCTTGGGAATCCATCTGTTGCACTGCATAGTGTTGTTCTTACCAGGAATAATAACTATGAAACCCCCAAATTTTTCAGTTTGGAGTTTTCTTCTCTCCACCATGGCTACATCAATGAAATTATGTGTGTCCCCCCCATCGACCAGCACTGAAACTTTATTCCCTTGCACTACTCCTTTAAATCTCATAGTGTGGTAGCAGGGAACTCCACTCAAAACTGCAAATTTTGCTTCTGTTTGTGTTGGTTCCTCTTCTTCTACTGTATTATACCCTTCTTTTGCTGGTTCTTCCACTTGTGCTTCTGCACTCATTTCCTCTTCATCACTTTCAGAAAATACTTCTATGTAATGAGCTTTTCCTTTTGCACATTTGTGCCCCGGAACCCATGGTTCTTGGTAGGAAAATCACAGCTTTTTCCTCCTTAACTCATCCCGATCTCGGAATGAGTATTCTTTCTTATTTTGGGAAGAATTATTTCTGAATGGTGGCTTTGAATTCTGAAATTTTGCAGGTGGATTAAACTTAGGTGGGTATCTACTTCTTGGGATTGTATCCTACAAATCCCTCGTTCTGCTCATAGCTTCTTGCAGGGTGACTGGTCGATAGGCTTTAACCAGCCCTTTCAAAGGTTCTGTTAATCCTTCTGTGAATAGTAGGATAACCCTAGGTTCTTATACGTCAGTGACCATCACTGCCAACTTTTGAAATTCTAATATATATGCTTCTGCTGTGCTGGTTTGTTTCAAATGTGCCAGCTAACAGAAAGACAACTCAGGATCCCTCCTATCAAATCTTTCCACCAACCTCCTGGTGAAATATTCATAAGACTCAAATAAATCATGTCCAAAGGTTCTCATGCCATGAAACCACCAATCACTGGCTTCCCCTTCCAAATGCAAAACTGCCATCTTGCTGGCATCCTTTTCTGCCATGGGATGCAGCTGCAAATATATGTCTAGTTTCTGCACCCAGGAACTAGCATTGCATTTTGTAGTCCCATCAAAGTAAGGTATTTGGACCCTACCTGCAGCATTCCTCAACTCAAAATTGCTTGTTGGCTGCCTATTATATCCCCTTGGCTGATTTTTAAGGTAAATATCAAAAAAATCCTTGAAAGTGAGATCTCTTCTGCACTCATCACTCAAGGTCAGATATACTGCATGTCTCTCCTCACAGGTAGCTACAGGTGCACCGGGTGCTTCTTTATTTTCCTCAAAGAAGGTAGGCATGGTTTGTCGAGGTTGATCTTTCAAATCCATTTTAAATTCTCTAGGCCTATTGAATGGATCAGTCTTTGAAAAAATGGTTTCTCCAAATGTTTTTCTTTCAACCTGGTGAGAACCACTAGCACTCCCTTCTGCCTCTTTGTGTGCAAACTGTCTACTAAGGATTTCTTTAGTTTCATGACCATTCTGTGCTACAGTATGTGTTAGATTTTATATCCCTCTAAACATTTTAATAAGCAGTTGTCTAAACTCATAATTATCTTCCTGTTCAAACATGTCTCTATTCCCTTGTATTTCTCCTTTAGTAGAATCTACCTCTTCTTCCCTAGTGTCTTTGGGGCCTTTTCCTTTGGTGCTAGGGTTTTTTCTTGATCTCATCACCACAACAAGAGTAGGTTTAGAGGAACATGCTCTGATACCACTGTAGTATCCTAGGAAATATTTAACCCAGAGTTTAACTCAAGTTCAGAATTTTAAGTTAAATTTACTTGTCCATTTTTAATCAATTCACCGAACAGAGAAGGAATTCAGTGACGGGTAAGGAGACTTGAAACCGAGTTTGGTAAGATGAACTTTTAATTCTGGAATTTATATGGGACAATGTGCAGCAACAAATTAGACAGTGGGAAATTGGATCCTTTGTACAAATCACGGAGACAATTTATGTTTCGGACATCAGCTACCACTGAAGCCTACCGCAATGATTCCTGGGTACATCCGCATATACAAACTAGATCAGGAAGGATAATAGAGATTATAAAATTAAATGGGTTGCTGGTTATGCTCAGAATAATAAATGATCAGTCTTGGAAGAGTTTGCAGAGAATTGGGGCTTTTGGCCTCTCCGGGGATTGTGGAGCTAGTCTTTTCCAGAACTTCCCAAACAATGTCTAAAGGCTACCAAATTATGGAATTGAGGGATTTTATGGATACTCGGATGTTTCAAGGACCTTCTCCAACTGACATATTAACAAAAGAGTGTACAGAATGAATTTTATAGACAAAATGGCAAAACTAGTCGAATTTAGGCATCAAACTAGCTAGTCTTGGATTTTATCATGATAAACTGTCTTAAGGAAATACAAACCCTGTTCAGATGACTGTATTAGATCTTATATGAATTATTATAACCATTAAACATCAAATATAGAGTTCATAACAGTTCTCTTAACTTCTAATGCTTGCTTTACAGTGGACAATGCCTCACAGGCTATTTTCTTCTTACATGAGCTAGAGAACAGAGTAGAGAAGGACATAATTACTATGGATATGAACTGGAAGTAATTATCAGTCCATATACTTGTTAGATGACTGAAATTGCTGCATTCTGAATGTAATGACATTCAATGGGAGCCAGGATCATCAGTTCTCTTCTCTTATGAAAATCACCTCCAATCCGGCAGCAAGTAGAGTAGAAGAGAGAGAAGAGAAGGAGTTCGATCTGAACTTTATATTCTGTAATATGGCAGCCTCTTATGTCTGCAAATAACCACTGATAACCTTCACATAAGATTCTGAGAACATCCTCCCATATGCATCTTCATCTATGGTGCTTCCTCCTCAAAAATTGACTGTAAAACACCTCCAATGGAAGCCTCCTCTCCAATATGGCAATAGATATTCATTGCTGCTCCATACTGAATGTCACTAGCTGTAATACTATCTGATGTACCTGCATAACACTCATAGAACACTCACAAAGCCTTGGGGCACATCTCCCAAGAGAAATTGTTGAGGCACAACACTCAACAGTTGAGTAGCTCAGAGCTCTCAAACAAAAATTGCAAATGACAAAAGTTCTCTTCTGAAGTTGGAATCATGCTTAAATAGATGAGATAGCTTGCTTGGCAAGCTAGACCACACGTGTGGGTGAGGTAGGGTGCATCCTCTCTGAGATTGGCAACTTCTGAGCTTTCTCCACTTTCTTTCCTCAACCTCCTTCAATCAGAATTGGCAAGTGTGCCCTATCTGCTTTTCTGGATGTTGCTAATTATCTTCTGAATGCTTTTCCTGATTCTTTCTATTCCATTTACTTTCTACTTTTCTACTTTTGCCAACTTTTTCCAGCTTTTGCCAACTTTCTCCATCTTTTTCCAGTTTCTAATTCCATTCTGACTTTCTTTCCTTTCTAAGATATCCTCCACTTAGGCAAGGTTATCCTCTTATCACCAATTCGACCTCCTAGCCTTCATTATCCAACTTGGCAACATTTATTAGCATTTAAATAATAAAAACACCAAAATACTTCTCAATATTAATTCCAGCTTCATAATTAATTAAATAACTCAGTAATCAATTATTTCCTAAGATGTATTTGCCTCAAAATATCCCCATGAATTAAATACTCAATTAATAGTGAACTTAGACCCCTAGGGATAGGAAGATTTAAGTGGTGACCAAGGTCACTAGGGAGGGGACATGACAATTTCTTTGACCTTTCCTAAGATAAATATGTGTTGGAAAACAAAACAAAACATCTTCATTATGCTTAAAATGACATGACTCTATACTTTAATAATTTCATTAACATATTCTCCTCTTTCGGACAAAACTACCATCTTGATAAGTATGCACACAAGATTCAAACATATATTTCAAATTCAATAGACAAATTGACTTTTATAAAACCTTTACTTACATGTGGGTGAAGATGACAAATTTTCCCTCAATATTTAAGAGATTTAAAACACATAAGCTCATATAAATGAGACCACATATAGGAGACCCAAAATGACGAGAAGGCATATTAATGAAAACACAATATAAATAAATACACAAATAAGGGACATAAAAGATACGCACACCAAGTACACCATTTTACCGTGGTTCACCCACAACTTGGGCTACGTCCACAAAGAGGTTTCTTTAGATATTAATCTTTAAAAAAGAGTTTTACATCTGCAACCAATTGTTGTTGAAATAGAATTCCACTTTCTTAGTAACTCCTTCGAGAGCATTTAATACTATAACAAAGGATGGTTTAATGATTCATATATGTGACCAGTTTTTCTTTACCTAGAATCCACTCTAGTAATACAAAATACTTACCCCATTTGATAGGGATTAAGTTATCTAATAACCGAAGGTTTTTATTCTAGTTTTGTGCCAACATCAAGACAATCCCCATGGTTTCGTCCTTGCCATTCAATCACAAGCACTATATGGATTTCACCTCTAGATTTACAACTATAAATAATTCAGCATTTTCTGAGGTATATATATATATATATATATATATATATATATATTTCTAGATTACATCTGAAACTAACCCACACATTCATCCTTATAAACATAATCTATGGAACATAACTTAAGCTAATATGAAATCTAAGTTAACTGCTCAACAATAAACTAAGCTCAAGGATCGATCTTGCTCCCATCGAGTCGATCCTTCCTAACTGTGTACAGTCAAACAAGGAGAAATACACCAGTATCATAATTGGCATAATAAGGAAAGAAAAGAATATTTAGACAAAGATATAACAAGCTTGGGATCGGCTTTGTAAGCCATCCTCCTTTTCGAACTCTGCCTAGCCAAACCACAAAGTAAAACCTACTAACAAATCGCATTTCTTGTGCAGGAGAAGATACCCAAATCAACCAAGGATCGGTCTATGGTAATTTACTTCCCAAGCATTCTATTAAACAAAATGCAAAGATAACGCAGGCATAAATTATATAAGCCTAATTCCCCATGATTTCATGGCATCCTATACGATAACACTCAAACTGGGATCAAGGAATAGACGGTATACACAAAGACAGAGTACATGGATTTCATCCTACATTGTTTATAATTCTTTAACAGGGCAGAGGTTTGAAATTTCATATGACTACATTCCTGAATCCACATAACTCTTTCCTCTTTGTTTTCATAATTTTTATTAGGAAAAAATGCATCCATTCTTGGAGGTATAGATTGGCGAGTGCATCGTTCTACTCTGACAAGTATGGCGATCTAGGAGTTATAACAGAGACAGTGTTGATGATGGCGATTACCTCAACAAGTAATGGCATAAAAAAACGCATTACTCTGTTGCAGTGTTGTGATGTGGAAAACTTCACAACCCTAGGGAAGATGTATTCAAAAAGAAATTTAACACTCTGTCTACCTACAAATTTATGGTAAGGCTAGACGTTAACTTTAGTCCACACAGTCAAATAAAGATAAAGTTTGGCAAATATATATACACACATAAATTAACGCTCTGTCTACCTACAGATCTATAGTAAGGTGGGATCCTAACTTTTGTCCACAAATTTATGATAAAAGATATATGCAGAATTTGAACATATAAGAACAGGCTCCATCTAGGAAATTGGCGATTGGTAAGGTGATAAGGTACGTACCAGGTTTCCCATGAGATTTATATGCAGAGAAATTACATGCGCAAGAAATATTTACCACCGAAATTTGGAAAACAAGCTCTTAAGTCAAATCGATAGAGAGTTTACAAGCTTGGGAAATACTTACATGCAGATCCCAATACCAAGCTCACCAGCTAGCATGCCTCTCTCCCCGCAACTGCATCTTCCATCCCTAAGAGAGTCGTTTCCCCAACTAGATGGTAGGGTGTAAGAAAAAAAAAATAATCATGCTCCTCTTCGTAACCCCCCCCAGATCGCATGCCAACATTTGAACAAAGATCACCCATAGATATCATTGGTCTGTGATTCACGACCTTGCCCTGAGATCACTAACTTCCATGCAAGAAGAGGTACTGGAGCAGAATGCAGTCACTTTCAGAGATAGCCAATCTCCCCGCCCTTCTACGCTGAGACCTAGTATTTAAAACATAGTCAACTCATCGACTTGTTTTTCTTTTGGAAAAAATGCCCAGAAATGGAATCCAGTGTGACAGTTGTCAAATTATTTAGGGGAATGGCGCCCTTTGGATTTTAGGTGTCAAAAAAATTTATAGCATTAAGGAGATCCCTTAGTGGAGCTCGCAGTCTTCCCTCCTTTACAGGGAAGTGGCCATTGGTGCAAAACAAATTAACCGTGATTTTTGGGTGGTGCTTTTTCCCCATGATTGCCGTGACCGTTCGACTATCAAAAATAAACAATCAAACTACATGTTATAATATTCTAACTTTTCAACCTATATATACTATATGTTTATTATTTCTAAAAACATGCATATATATATATATATATATAAATACTATATATTTATTATATCAGTATATATATATACCTATTCATCAATAACTAAAAGTATTAGGATAACCTCCTTAACTAGGCAGAAATCATTTCCTAAAGATAACCTAACTAAAGTGCTCCCTCTAGAACAAGTGATAGTTTTGTGCTGAGCGACGTTAGCGTCAAGCTCTTGAATGATGAGTGCACATGATATATCTCTATAACTACCTCTGCTTCTCTTCGTATTAGGTTTATTCATGCTTTGCACTATTTCATAAAATTTATTAAAATGTATATATATATGTTAGGATATTCCTATACTCCATCCTAGTCCTACCAGCATTTTCATTATTTTTTATTTCATTCATGCATGCAGGCATGCAATTGCATGCATCCCAGTCATCAGTATGGTGTTTCCTAACACCTAGTGCTTAGTTTACTAGCCTCGGTAGCCTGTTTCCACTTAGTTCTAGCCCTCCTAGTCTGTGATGCGCCCTCTCTCACCTACCACAGGAAGAAGTGCGCCCTCTCTCACCTACCACCAGTGACACACTCAGTTAGTGTTCCCTCTCTCACCTACCACTAGTGACACACACAGTTGTTGCTTGATTTGTGGACATATTGACTGATACACTCAGTGAGACCTCCAAAGAGACTAGTTGATATGTTCTGACTGCAGTTAGCTCCTCATGCACCCTCCATTAGTGCTCCATGCACTAGTTACACCTACTACACTCAGTTAGACTTAGTTTGACACATGGTTGATGGTTACTTGTGCATTGATGACACTCTACTGATCTGATGATGAGTTCATGCTGGCTAATTCGAATTTCCACCTTGGCATTCGAATCCTCTCCATTGTATTATTTATTGTTCATATTATGATTAATGAATTAGTGTGATGTTATTCTACTTCTATCTGAGTTCTATTGCATCTATGTTCTGCTGCTCCATTCTACACTCTTCTTCTATTTTCCTGCTTAATCTTTCTTGTGAGGCATACATCAGCTCTTAGATCTACTTTAAGGACTTTCACATGGTATCAGAGCATGTTGAGAGTATAGTCTATCTCCATTCCTGAGAGTTTTTTTTTGCAGGTTATTACCAAGATTTTGAGTGCAGCAGTAGTTTCAACAGTTTCAGCAGTTTTTAGCAGTTGCAGCAGTTTTTAGCAGTTGCAGCAGTTTTCTGTAGCTTTGCAGCAGTAGCAGTTGCCGATATTCTCTACTTTTTTTGCAGGTCTTCTGCAACAACTTCCATGAATTTGGAAGGAATTCCTCCTCTCTCTCCATTCAACTATGATGAGTGGAAACCAACGATGATAGCATATTTGAACAAACATGGTCTTTTTTATTATTGTCTTGAAAGAGAGTTCGAATCCTCTGAAGAGGAGAATGATTGGTTAAATGAAGGTGATAGAGCCTATGGAGCAATGTTGACTGCTATGTCTCGTTGTATGCAATCCCACTTCTATGATTCCATTGAATCTCCAAAAGAGCTATGGGCCCATTTGGATGAAATATTTGGAAAACATAATGAAAGGATTGGTGCAAACTACTTGGAGAGCAAGCCCAGTGATGCATTCACCCTCCTTGATGGTCTCTCTGATCATGATTCAGTATCAAACATATCTCATAATGAATTTGTCCAAAAAGAAGAAGAACTTGCAGATTCAACACTCATGTTCTCAGTGTCTTCTATTTCGAATTCTAAGCCAACTCACACTCTAGAAACTGAAGAGGTTCTTAATCCTCTCTTGCACAAGAGTCTGTTGGTTTGCATAATGATGATCTATTGAATGTTTCAGAGGTTAAATCAGCAATTAGAGGTGATGCATTCGCTCTCCTTGATCAGTTACCTCTTATGTACTACTATATGATCATTTGTACATGCTCTCAGAAGTTCATTAAAGATGTAGGGAAATACCATTCACTTGGGATCATTTCTCATGCATATCATGGTTTATTTGGTTTTGATCTCACCCCTACTGGTTCAAAGGAGATCTCAAGAAACCATTTATCAAGTCTTGGAGCTGATTTGAAGTCCGAGCAACCACTATCATGTGATGGTTCTTTTGGTCATGATCTCACCTATGATGGTTCAGAGGAGATAACAAAAGACTATCTACACATTCATGGATTTGATGCTACCTAAACTAATTCGAATCACAAGTTCTAGGATCATCCTCATACCTTTGGATTTGTTCTCATCACATTCGGTCTGAAGAGCAAGTACAAGAACATGTTTTTGGAATATGAACCACTTCTTCCCAAGAAGAAGATACCTCCAAACATATGACCAAGCATCACACCTGCTTGAGTTTCGAGCATTTATTTTTGGTGTGCCTTAAAGTCTCTTTTGAGGGGGGGTATTTTTCCCATGAGGTTTTTCCCTTTTCCTTGTTTCATGGACTGTTCTTAATTATTCATTGTATTAGGTGACCTTTGGTCTCAATTACCAGGGCCCAGGATGGATTAAGGGGGGGGGGGGGGGGCGCAGTGTTAGGATATTCCTATACTCCATCCTAGTCCTACCGACATTTTTCATTATTTTGTATTTCAGTCATGCATGCATTTTTGCATGCATCCCAGTCATTAGTATGGTGTCTCCCAGCACCTAGTGCTTAGTTTACTAGCACCGGGAGCATGTTTCCACTTAGTTCCAGCCCTCCTAGTCTATGATGCGCCCTCTCTCACCTACCACCAGTGACACACTCAATTAGTGCGCCCTCTCTCACCTACCACCAGTGACACACTTAGTTGTTGCTTGATTTGTGGATCTGATCCTTGATTTTAGGACAGATTGACTGATACACTCAGTGATACCTATAGAGAGACTAGTTGATATGTTCTAACTGCAGTTAGCTCCTCATGCACCCTCCATTAGTGCTACATGAATCAGTTACACCTACTACACTCAATTAGACTCAGTTTGACACATGGTTGATGGTTACTTGTGCATTGATGACACTCTACTGATCTGATGATGAGTTCATGCAGGATAATTTGAATTGCCACCTTGGCATTCGAATCCTCTCCATTGTATTATTTATTGTTCAAATTATGATTAATGAACTAGTGTGATGTTAATCTACTTCTATCTGAGTTCTATTGCATCTATGTTCTACTACTCCATTCTGCACTCTTCTTCTATTTTCCTGCTTAATCTTTCTTGTGAGGTATACATCGGCTCTTAGATTTGCTGTGAGGATTTTCACAATATACACCTAATAATAATATTTATACAAACCCCACACTTTAATACAAGAAGTAAAACAATCCATTATTTTCTACCCTTTTGGCATATGCCTATACCAAAATGAATATGTGAGAACTTAATATGATAAAGGTTTTTTGATCATGGTAAGTCATATTTTCTACGAAAGTATGGTCCTTCTACGTCTTTTTCTCTTGTTTATAAGAGTATATTTATACTTTTATATATTTATTTATATATATTTTTATGGTTAATAACTTATAGGCGTATCATATTCTTTTGTTTACCCCAAGATTAAGTAGTAGTACTAGTTTCCTGCTAAGTAGGTATAGCTTTATGCCAATTGTTAGGTTGTCGGAGAAAAATATTAGCGTGCGACAACTAGCCGCTATCCTTATCCTAGGATCATAACCTTATTTTTTTCCGTTATAATTCACTTACTATCTCTCTAGTTATCGTAGCGTAGGATGACCCTACGTCTTTAATTAGTGGATGCATGCCTTGTCGTTGTAGTTGTACTTGCAACTTTCCGTGACCTAGGTATTTCACCTATAATTCCAACTTTAAGAAATAAATACCATTACATCCAATGTTTACTGGTGGGGCCTTGTCCTTGAGATCCTCACGAGAAACGATTACAATAATTATTTATATTTATACAATTTATTAGGTAAAAAAGGAGGGATGTTACACCTACACACCTTGCAGGTTGGACAATTGATTTTATGATGCTTGGGTTGAGGAGGATACTTCATGGAGGTTGGTGATGGAACCAAGGACCTATGTTGAGGAGGAGAGTTGTAACTTTGTGACCACGTTGTCATGCAATAGAGTAACATTGCGCACATGTAGCACATAGTTAGAGAAGGAGTACCTTGCATGAGGAAACTTGCATATCAAACCACTGTGGAAGAGGGAGTGTTAGACTAACGTCGTCGAGTTTTGGTGGGAAATCCATGAATGAAGCAATATGACCACCGCCTGTTCCAAATTGAATCCCCAACATGATATATATGAGGGGGAACTCCATACCTCTTTGCATGCATTAACTAGTCAAGTGGACCAAGAAACACACTTCTATATCTGTGTTGTGAGAAAATTCCAAATCAAATCAAAACATGTCTTATACTAAAAAATAATTCAAATATAAATGACTCTAAAAGAAATTACACCTTTGAGAGAAAAATAGCTTTTGATAACATTTTTGGGAAGAAATAACTTTTGATATTAAAACATTACAAGTAAATATATTTGCACGCTAAATTATATCCTCTTTGTAACTTATGTTCTTGTGTTATCGAGTGTAGGTACCACCAAATAGGTATCTGTCAGATATATCTTCCTCGAGTGATGATGAAGATATACTCGGAGAGGTTGAAAGTGAGACGTGTTGTACTAGATCTATCGGTTCTATATCAACTAGATGTGAAAAGGTAAGGAAAATATTTCGTAGACGCTTGCAATATTTTATTGCCAACAGAGGGTCATGTAATTATGATGCTGAGAGCATAGCTGACATTGAGTTTCCCTTGAGGTATAGACATCTAGTGCAACAATGGATACCTAAAAAGTTACCCCAAGTGGACACAAATTTCTTCATCAATGGGAGGATGTATCGCATTGCTCCTTCATCCTTACATGGATTGGGGCTATTTTCCATGGATGGCATAAAGGTCGGATATGGAATTGTAACTGAATTGATGGAGTATGTCGGACCATTATACAGATACAATAAATCATTGATCTTGGTCCAATATACTCGAAGTATGCGGAGATACGGAGTTGCCCCAAATTATATCCCACTAGCAAAAAATAATAAAAAAAAGGGGCAACTATGTATATTGATGGGAGACCAAAATCGTCTGTAAACGTTGTTGGCTTTATAAATAGTGCACGGCCAATGATAGCAATTAAGCAATCGAATTGCGAATTTGAGGGATCCAAAGAACATCGTATATTTGTATGTGCAACAAAAACAATACTTCCAGGTGAAGAGTTGTTGATCGATTACAACTTAAATCGAATAGATGTAGCTTCCACAGTCTAGGGTAACCATGGAAGGTCACACGCTATGCCTCATCAGGTAAATGGTAAACATAGTAACTAAACATGACTACAAAAACTAAATGTTTTGATTTTTTCTGTTAACATTCGATTTCCACCGAGGTCATTCGCTTTTTTCATGCTTATTATGAATATTTCCATGTGATAGCATTCTTATTACACTGTTATGCTTATCTCATTTTTTTATGGTACAATTATTGACTCAACGTTTACTGATTGGTTTATTTTGTCAGGGTGGAAGAAGTGGAAAGCCACATTCTATTTCCATAGTCCAGGGTGACCGTGGAAGGTCACAATCTATGCCTCGTGAGGTAAATGTTAAATATAGTAAATAAATATGACTACAATAACCAAATGTTTCGATTTTTTTAGTTAACATTCGATTTTCACTATTACCATTTGCTTTTTTTCGTGCTTTATGGCACTTTGAGCTTTGTTTTGGCACGCTGATCTAGAGTTTTCCAGTCGATCGCTTGTCCTCAACTTCATGCTTTCCAAGTCCATGTCACCTTGTTCTCCAATGCCCTGTCTTGAATTCTTGCCATGTCATCTTGTATTTTATCTTGTCACCTTGCCATGTCATCATTCTTCTCTTCATTTGTTCATGTCAGCATTTGTCATTACTTCAAGATCAACAATCTATTCATGCTTGCTTGCCTTCTCCAAGTCCCCATCCTTCTTGTGCTTATTCTGAATATTTCCAAGTGATAACATGCTTATTACACTGTTATGCTTATCTCATTTTTTTTATGTTACAATTATTAACTCAATTTTTATTGATTGATTTATTTTGTCAGGGTGGCACCAATGGAAAGCCACATTCTGCTTCCACAGTCCAGGGTGATCGTGGAAGGTCACAATCTATGCCTCGTGAGGTAAATGTTAAATATAGTAAATAAATATGACTACAATAACAAAATGTTTTGATTTTTTCAGTTAACATTCGATTTTCACTGTTACCATTCGCTTTTTTCGTTCTTATTGTGAATATTTCAATATGATAACATGCTTATTACACTGTGGCAGCGGTCTGCTCATCGCCATGGACCAGAACATCTATCTTCTCCTTCATAGGTAAAAGTAAATATTATTGCCATATCTCATTTTTGTTTATGTCACAATTATTTACTCAACTAAATATAGTAACTACATATGACTACAATAACTAGAAACTCCAACCCGAGAAGATTTCCATGTGAAAACATGCTTATTACAATGTGGCAGGGGACTTCCCATGTTTGTCATGAGATAGAATGCATGTCCTCTACTTCTGAGGTAAAAATAAATATTATTGCAATATCTCATTTTTTATTATGCTACAATTATTTTCATAACGTTTATTTAATGATTTATTGTGTTAGGGTGGTGCTAGTGGAAAGGCACATGCTGCTTCCATGGACCAGAGTGACCGTGGAAGGTCACACTCTGTGCCCCGTCAGGTAAGTATAAAAAATAATAACTAAATTTTTTGATTTTTTCTGTTAACATTCGATTTCCACTGTTGACATTCGCATTTTTCTGTGCTTATGATGAATTATTGATTGATTTATCATGTCAAGGTGAGGACTATGGAGAGGCACCTGCTGCTTCCATGGTCCAGGGTGACCATGGACGGTCACCCACTAGAAGTATATCAATATAGGGTGACCGTGGGAAGTCGCCAGCCACAACACTACATCAGGTAAGTGTTAGTTCTTAATAGTAACTAACTTTCATTACAATAACAATGTTTGAATGATGTTAAAATTATTTTGCTTAATTTATTGTTTGATGAATTTAGTATAGTGCACTTGATCTGGGTGATGAGGAGCTTGAGGATGAAATTTACTATTCCATAGACCCAACGGAAACTATAAAGAAGTCCCTGAAAAAGGAAAACATAGAAATGATTGCCTGGGCTCGCACAAGGCCAATGACACAGGAAATCAGGGCAAGGATTGAAGAGCTGAAAGAACAAATAGAATCTTATGGGGTAAGTGGCATCTTCACATATTTTTTAAGCTATGACATGATTTCATATCTGATATTATGTTTTCTATTTTTCCAAGTGATCTGATAAAGTAAATTTTTTCGTTTGTAGGAGTTTTTACGACCCGTGACTAGAGAAACTGTCGAGACAGGTATAGGTAGTAGTGATGCTCCAATGCAGCAACAACGTCAACGAAGGAATGTAACAATGAGGCTTTTTGACACTCCTGCGGTTGGCCTCGAATCCATTGATGAGGGCATTTATTTTGATCGGAATGACATGCCGGAGCATGATGAGATGAAGCCTAGGACTCCAGATGACTCCAGATATGAACGTACTGTAGATGATGAGAAATTTTTTACTGGAGCAGCACGAGTTAAAACCACCGGATCACTAGATCTCACCTTTCTGGTGGATGACGCTTCTGTTTTGATCAAGGTTCAAAAGATTGCATGTATTTATTAATTAATTTATTCATTTTAATCATGAAATTGAAATGGACATATGTTGAATCTATTATAAATTAATGGATTACACGTTTCTGCAGGAAACAATGTTTTCTACAAGAATTTGAATGACAAAGCATTGAGCTGTTTGGCCCCACCATTCGCACAGGGTGGAATAACCACGATAGTGTAAAAAGAGATCAATTGATAGACCACATGGTAAACTTGTTCGGCAATACATTCAACAAGAAAGTGGTTGCAAAGTTAGCCGGCGAGAATTTAAAATATACCAAGGCCCAATATAGGGATAAATTGCGACTTGACCTTAAGCATGAGCACCCTCCCATGGTTCCGGATAAAGGGTGGAAGGAACTCATAGAGGATGCAAAGGAGATCTCGCTAAAAATACAAGGAAAACAACCACAGCCTGGAAAAGAAAGGTACAACACATATCATCTTCTTAGTGAAATATGCTCATTTATTTTTTTGTTTTTGTTTTAAGTAAGAATTCTGATATCTAACGTTTTTCAAAATTTTCATATATAGGCTACCTGACACCTCCAAAGCCACTAAGGATAGAGTGGAAAAGCATGGGAAACATAGACTGGGCCAGGGTGGCTATAGAAAACTAAGAAGCCAAATCATAAGAATTAAATGATTAACAGTGGGGAATATTTATTTGACAGTAGCGAACAAATATATGTTTTGATACTGGAAATTTTAAATGTGTTATGCATTGAAGGGAAATACATTCCAAGATGTTGCCACCAAGGAAGACCTGAAGCTTGGTTTCAAGTATGGTTTTAAAAGTGTGATTGAATATCGGAAAAGCTTGGGGAAGACTCCAATCTCCCCAATGATGCAAATGCAGGTAAATAAAATGAATAACGACATCATTGCAGTATACTATTAAACTCTATTCAGTTTTGATTATATCACCCATAAATAAATATTTATGTTTTCTTTTAAGCAACAGTGCAACCGCAATAGTGCAACTACAATAGTGAATCTAGTGCTACTCGGCACGTACTAGCTAATGTTGGGATGCGCTTGTCCCATGATAGTGGGGAGAAAAGTAGCCATTCTGGTATGTCTGCTTTGGAAATAGAAATATCTACTGTGATTATAGATATTTATTTCCTGACGTATACTTATAATTTTTCTTCTTTCAATGGAAGACCATGTAGCTCAGGAGGGTGAACCACAACAGGAATTAGCAAGTAGAGAAACAATTAACACACCATCTGTCACAGCTACACAGACAGGTAAAGAGCAATATTGTAATTTTAATCAAAGTAATGAACTATTAATTTAAATAATATTTCAACATATCGATATGCCCATTTTCATTGTTGCAGTTCATGCCCCTTCAGAATTGCCTCCACGCCCTACTCAACGACGTAGGAGAAGTTATATGACACATGAGGGCATGGAAACACAAACACTAGTAGGACATGGCTCTATAGATATTCCACCAAATGATGATGATAATACCCTAATCGTGAGTTATTACAATGCAAAAAAACAAAAAACAAAGAAAAATTAGATGTATAAATTCATGACTTGTATTTGGATGTATATCGATGTTGTTAGTCTGAAACATTGTTTATATAAATTACCTCATTATGCTTCAATGTTTTTCTTCCTATATGTTTTGATGACTAGCCTAGTTATGCATGAATGTTTACATGTTTTGTATGTAAACAACATCATTTATTGGGTATGGGGAATTGAGAGCGATGTAAGGGGGGGGAGGGGCCATATGAGCTTCCACCTTCACATGGATGGCCCTGTTCAGTAGAGAATATAAAACTATTCTTGAAACAGATAGGAGCTCAATAAGGTATAAATACTCTTTTATTACTATGTATTAAAGATGGTTGTAAATTTTTAAATGCATGTCTATTTCTTAAAATATTGTTAATAAATTTAACATTTCAAGGTTCAATGATTTCTACAGGACTTTGTAGTAGGATTTAAATGACCTTTTATTTGCTTATACATTATTTACTCATATAAAAATTCTGTCTTTGATGATTTATGCGGGTCTTGGTGATGGAAATGCATCTAGTGGACAACTCTTATCAAGTTGTATGGGCGAATGGATCTGGAGAAAGGAAAATGATAAGGTAAGTGTTTTGACGTTTTCTTTATCCTTAATGTGTTTGTCTTTATCCATAAATTCTATTTCATTCTATTAATATACAAGAGATACAACCAATAGTAAATAACTACTTTTAGACTATCATCCAAACTAGGAGACAACCTTCTACATAAAAAAAAAATGCTCCTTCATAACGTAAGAATATGTTTGCTAATGGGAGAGTATCATCAAGTCTGGTGTTTCTATTTCTCTCATGAAGCTCAGTACATGCCTTAGGAAATTAAAAACAAAATAACAAATATATGAGAACTACAGGTCAGAATCCAAGAATGGGAGATATGGTGAGCCCTTCATAAATTGATATGTCTATATCTTCAAATGTAGCAGATAAAGTGATGTTATTACATGAGGAGTGTCTACAAGGAAATTATGATATGGTTTCTAAACTACAAATTGCATGCTCCACTGTGCAACCTACTTCTCAATGCCAAAAGGTAATTTATGATGATTGTTTTGCTACATGAGATCATTCCTAGTAATAGGATAGAAATAAGTTGTCAATGTTTTGTTGATTAACATGTCTATTTCCACCATGTGCTCAAGGGACTGTTTTTATCTTATGAGCATATTTGACACTAACTTGACCAATTTTGTCCATGCTTGAGGTGGTTGCATAAGAAGGATCAACTTTTCATATTCACCTCTTCCAATAATGAGCAACATCAAAACAACTTACCACCAGTTGGCACTACAAAGATCCTACATAGATTTTCCAGGTGAAAAAACTACTCTTTTCCCTAGGGTTGAGTTATTTTATTATTATTTATTTATTTCTCAATAAAGACAAATTCAGTGCACCTTATGTTTTTTGTAGTATGATGAATTCTCACTAGTATCTCTTCACATGTAGTAGAGCAAGTGATGGTATTTCACGAGGAGTGTCTCCAAGGCAATTATGATATGGTTTCTAAACTACAAATTGCATGCTCAACTGTGCAACCGGCTTATGATCAATGCCAAAAGGTGATCTATGATGAATTTTTTGTTATATGATATCATGCATAGTAAAAGAATAGAAATAAGTTGTCAATATTTTGTTGATTAACATGTCTCTTTCCCATCATGTGCTCAAGGGACTCTTTTTATCTTATGGGCATATTTGACCAACTTTGGCCATGCTTGAGGTTGTTTCATAAGAAGGATCAACTTTTTATATTCACCTCTTCCAATAATGAGAAACATCAAAACAACTTACACCAATTGGCACTACAAAGATCCTACACAGATTTTTCAAGTGAAAAACTACTCTTTCTCCCTACGGGTTGAGTTATTTTTTTATTATTTATTTATTTCTCAATAAAGATGAATTTAGTGCACCTTATGTTTTTTGTAGTATGATGAATTCTCACTAGTAGCTCTTCAGATGTAGTAGAGCAAGTGATGCTATTTCACGAGGAGTGTCTCCAAGGCAATTATGATATGGTTTCTAAACTACAAATTGCATGCTCAACTATGCAGCCTGCTTATGATCAATGCCAAAAGGTGATCTATGATGATTTTTTTGTTATATGAGATCATGCATAGTAAAATAATAGAAATAATTTGTCAATTTTTTTTTTATTAACATGTCTCTTTCCCATCATGTGCTCAAGGGATTGTTTTTACCTTATGGGCATATTTGATACTAACTTGACCAATTTTGGCCATGCTTGAGGTGGTTGCATAAGAAGGATCAAATTTTCATATTCACCTCTTCTAATAATGAGCAACATCAAAACAACTTACCAACAGTTGGCACTACAAAGAGCCTACACAAATTTTCCAGGTGAACAACTACTCTTTTTCCCTAGGGGTTGAGTTATTTTTTTATTATTTTTTTTATTTTTCAGTAAAGACGAATTTAGTGCACCTTATTTTTTTTTAGTATGATGAATTCTCACTAGTAGCTCTTCACATGTAGTAGAGAAAGTGATTCTATTTCATGAGGAGCATCTCCAAGGCAATTATGATATGGTTTCTAAACTATAAATTGCATGCTCAACTGTGCAACCTACTTCTCATCAATGCCAAAAGGTGATCTATGATTAATTTTTTGCTATATGAGATCATGCATAATAAAAGAATAGAAATAAGTTGTCAATTTTTTGTTGATTAACATGTCTCTCTCCCATCATGTGCTCAAGGGACTGTTTTTATCTTATGGGCATATTTGATACTAACTTGACCAATTTTGGCCATGCTTGAGGTGCTTGCATAAGAAGGATCAACTTTTCATATTCACCTATTCCAATAATGAGCAACATCAAAACAACTTACCACCAGTTGGCACTACAAAGAGCCTACACAGATTTTCCAGGTGAACAACTACTCTTCTTCCCTAGGGGTTGAGTAACTTTTTTATTATTTATTTATTTTTCAATAAAGACAAATTCAGTGCACCTTATTTTTTTGTAGTATGATGAATTCTCACTAGTATCTCTTCACATGTAGTAGAGCAAGTGATGTTATTTCACGAGGAGTGTCTCCAAGGCAATTATGATATGGTTTCTAAACTACAAATTGCATGCTCAAGTATGCAACCTGCTTCTGATCAATGCCAAAAGGTGATTTATGATGAATTTTTTGTTATATGAGATCATGCATAGTAAAATAATAGAAATAAGTTGTCAATTTTTTGTTGATTAACATGTCTCTTTCCTATCATGTGCTCAAGGGACTTTTTTCTTCTTCTTTTGGGCATATTTGGTACTAACTTTGACCGATTTTGGCCATGTTTGAGGTGGCTGCATAAGAAGGATCATTTTTTCATTTTTATCTCTTCCAGTAATGTGCAAATTCAAAACAACTTACCACCAATTGGCACTACAAAGAGCCTACAAATATTTTCTAGGTGAACAACTACTCTTTTCCCCTAGGGGTTGAGTTAAGGTCACTATAATGTTCCATATCGTATATGTATGTACAATATTAAAAACTTTTCCAGTGGAATTTATTGTACAAAATGCATGTGACAACCTGTTCCAACTTCCACGATTGTAGAATATCTTCCTCCCTTAAGGAACTAAATCTGATCCCAACATAGCATTCAGACGAGTTCCAACCAATTTCCATGTCTTTTGGTTAAAGGTGGTTACCATATTGAAAAGAAAAAACATGAAACATGGGGATTCGTAGCACAAAAACTATCATGGAGTACTTCATCCTCCTAGGAACATTATGGGGCATTAACAACAACAGTATAAACAACTAAATCTGTTGGTTAGCAACTAAAAATTTCCATGCTTTCACCAGATTTAGATCAACTATGGCTCAAACTTCAGTGTTGTTGTGACAATTTTAGATCTCAAAACAACTTAAGATTAGACAAAATTGAAATGTTTTGGGCATGAAATCCATTGCTAATGCTAGTTTTGCATTCAATTTTTTGTAACTTGTAAGTATTCATGTCCAACCTCATTTGTTCATGAAAGATTGAAGCATTTCTCTTCTGAATTTACAATTAGATCAATCAAATGAGATATACTAGATCAATCTCTTTTTTCATTCTCTTCTTTTGCACTTGAAAATTCTAAAAACCATGATAAACTCACCATCAATTTCATTTAATCATCTTTGTTCTCAGAAAATATGATAAGCTCTTGTCCAATGCCAAAATTCACTAATATAATGTCACCTCGCTTGCACATTTAGGTTATACTCATAAGACATCAGTTTCCACGGTTTTTAATTTTTTTTTTTAAACTTCCAGGTATCGTCTATATATTGACGCACTTTCATCGAAGGTATAGCAAAACCATGGAAAGGTATAACATTTAGGTTATACTCATAAGACATCAGTTTCCACAATTTTTTTTAAACTTCCAGGTATCGTCTATATATCGACGACATTTCGTCGAAGCTATAGCAAAACATCAATGCACATTCATCGATAGTTGAGCCGAAACATCATCGTCGGTGTAGCAAAACCGTCATAGCCTCCGGATTTGTTTTAGTCTGTTTGATGAACAACCGTCAATAGAGAGACGGTTTTTCGTGGAAGCAAATTTCTATGCTACGCTTTTTCGACATATGTTTGTCATTATAGGCTCGAATGTTCATCGATAGAGATACGGTTTGTAGAAAATGAATAAAAAAAATCATTTTCAAGACCTCCTTATATAAGACACGGCCATTGTTCGTCTCTATTGCGACGACTTTCCAAATTGGTTGTTATATCCATGAAACAGGTTCCACGCAAAATCGAGTCCATGATCATTGCAATTGAGACGATAAAACGTGGAAATATCAACGCAAAAACGTGGCAAATTTGCTCATATGTATTAGTGATAGTTGGCTATGGTGAAACATAGTCAACCATGGTAAGCCATGGTTGTCTAGGATTGAATTATTAAAAAATATTACTATAATTTTTAATTGAATAAAGTTATACAATAACTAATATTATTAATGAGTTATATATATATATATATATATATATATATATATAACATTACTTTTAATTGGAAATATTAAAACAATGTGAATACCTTTCCTATGTAGAATACTCTATATTATTAATGGTGTGTGTGTGTGTATATATATATATATAGATATATATATATATATATATATATATATATGTGATGCATATATTTCTTTGATCCTATGTGTGTATAATATATGCCTATAGACATAAAAGACATTTTTATTAATGTGATTGTTAACATTAAAAATGATAAATACATAATAAAAATAAAAATATACATAATTGAAAACAAGTAAATTGACCATAATATAATTTATCATATGCAGTCACCTAGATCATTATATAATCTTTTTCTCCTTGAAAAAATAAAAATAAAATTCTTCAGTAGTTGAAATTTAAATATATTCTTCAGTAGTCTCAAAAATTTCAAAATAGATCATTTCTATATCGGCTTTCAGTAATTCAAAAAATCTACATAAATCAAGTAATATGCATACTATCAAGATCAATAGAGACCAATCTCTATAATTGAAATTGTTCAAATAAAGATCTATGAAAAATCTAGTTTTTTGTCGATATAAAATTTCCCAAAATTCTATAAATTGTGCTAGAAATATGTGTTAGTCCCAAAAGATCTGGAAGGGTAAACATGTTGCATCTTTTGGTCCACAAGTATCCCATAATCTGTTCAGAAATGTCCATCCAAAATCTTTTGACTCCTATTGCTAAAAAATATAGACTTGTAAATCTCAGTGAGTTGTGCTTGTAAAGTAAACAATACTATTGAAAAGCCAAAATATCTTCAAAGAAAACCCAACTATTAGAATATTTATCTAATGATTTCCAAAGTTGTGAGAGAGGGTTTGTGCATATAATTTGAAACAACTCCATTCTCATCAGTCATGATGTTCCACTATCCTTTGGTTAAATGAAGTCCTTTTTTCAATAGATAATCAACAACTTGATTTCTTTCTCTCTCTACATATGGTTGAAATATATGTTTTTAAAGAGAGAGCATAGTCTCCATATCTCTTCCAAGATCAAGAGTAACCGGAGATGATGACATTTTTGTTTCCTCTTTGCCCAATTAATGGCAATGAGTCAATCCACAAACACTTGAAGTTCCTCCAAACCCAATTCCAAAGCTAAGAAAAGGAATAATTTTAGGGACATCAACTATAAGTAATTATTGGAACCTTCCCCAAGATTTTTCTTTATACTTATATAGAAAAATCTATCGGATTTGAAAACAATTCCTCCTATACTAGCATTGTTGTCTTGTGTCGTGCTTATGCTGCCCCATCAAAATGCCCATGATCTGGCCCTATCTATATCCTAAATCTGAAACTTGCGATATTTGAATTCATTTTTCTTCTAAGGATAGAAATTCATAATATTTAGACCTTGAAGTGCACATCTGGAAGGACTGGTCTCTATACCTTCAAATAGTATTTTATTCCTTGCAAGCGATATACCCCATGCCAAAATATATGGCAATGATAAATAGTCTTGAGCCTACAGGTTATGATGCCAAGCCCTTAATCTGTCTTCAATAGAAATGCCTTCCCATACCAAAGTGCATCTAGTATAAAAAACTAAATCCTTCCAGACCTGGAGAGTATAAGAACAATCCAAGATAAGATGAGCATTGGTTTCTTCACTCATATGGCATAAAGTGCACCTACCTGGTCATTGGATCGATCTCCTTTGTATACAGTGCCAAGTTAAGACCTTGTTGTTGAGGAGACACCACATAAAAAGTTTTGATTTTGAAGGACAATTTATCCTCCAAACACTCTTCCACCACCAAATAGGTGCCTCATTTCCTACAATACAAAGGGTCTTGTAGCCTACCTTTGGTGTATAAATTCCCGATGGAGACAGAGTCCACACCAGCTGATCTCTTGTATTCTAAATCTGTATTGAGGCATTTTTTAGAGAAATCACAAAACATTTCCAAGTCTGTGATTCATCTTCAATAAAACCTAGGATGTGTGTCGATAACCAACCTTGTTCCCAAACAAATGTATTTGGTGGATTAACAATTTGATAGAGAGTGAAATATTCTAGACTCCTAAATTGATGCAACATGTGATCTGGTAGTCTAAATGAGTTACCACTGATCTACACCCAAAGTGACATTTGTACCATCACCAATTTTCCATGTAAGACCTTACTCAATTAAATGAAATACTATACTCAAAAATCTCAAAAAAATAAAATAAAATTATGCAATCTTTCTTAAGAGTACAATTTTTGGATATATATACTTCATCCAAACAACATTTTTCCAAAAACCATGTCTATTTAAAAGCCTCCAAGCTCCTTCTAGCAACCATTGATTTTGAGCACAGATGTAGGTTATAATATCTATGCATCCAGACTTGGTTATTAGAAATTTTCTAGCGTAGTCTTCCGTCTCAAATGGCTTAAAAATGTAGAATGACTTTTTAATATGGTTATAAAAAAAAAATCTATTTTATATTTTATATGAGGTATACAAATTTCTAGTGTTATATAAGGTATATGGTTGATTGGAATGGTATGTATCAATTATTTTTATGAAAAAATCAAATTACTATAAAAGTATTGAATGGTATTGAATTTATGTTTGCATTAAAAATAAAAGTTTTAACCAGTATAAATTTAATAAAGATTTTATAGGTGAATAAATTTTAAAAATTCAAAATTTTAATTTTTTCATTAAAATTAGAAGAAAATAAATTGTTTTGGTAAAGAAAAATGATGCTATTCCAATTAAAAGTCATTACCCACTACTATTAGATATACATCATTTGAATAGTCTTCTACTTTGGTTAAATGATGCTATTCCAATTAAAAGTCATTGATGCTATCTCAACGATAAAAAATCATGTTTTTGAATTTTGGCTTAAAAGTTGAATATATTTTTTATAAATATTTTGTTTTAAATATATTTTTTATATTTTTTATTAAAGATTTTTGTAATTTTAACTAAAAAGGAACATTACAAATTACAATTTTGTAAATGTTGATATATTATTTTAAATTTTTCACAATTTTAACTAAAAAAGAACATTATACTTTGGTAAATGTTGATATATTATTTTATTTTAACAATATGCAAGTAACATCGAGAAATATTGAATATTTTTTATTCAAAATACATAAAATTATACAAGTTTAGCAAATTCTCAATGTATATGTATATTTAACATTAATATTTCACATACATTAAAATTCATGGCTTTATAAGATTATATGTTCATGATATTGTTATAATTTCTTTTGAGGAAAATGATCATTATAGAGTTTTATTTTTTATAAAAAACAAAATAAATATAAGAAATTTAAATAAGAAAATTGATGCAGTCACTTTCCAACTCTAGAGTACTCTAGGAACCTGTAGCTTCACATGCACACCCTTAAACTGGAAAACAATAGTCTAATATACATAAAGACTCCATACAACCAGAATCAACTTAGACTTTTTATTGAACAGAATTTCATGCATAAATGTCTCGAGAGGACTAAGCCTATGCAACCAGCACTCCCATCTCTCCACTACAGGACACCCAGGTCCCAGATCACCGGCTTACAGGTCCAGCCCGCAACCACCAAAAGGAATAAAAAATAATCTAAGGAAAGCAAAACTACTTCATTTTCCGAGGCCCAACCTTTTTATTCTTGAGATTTCCTCCCAAAGGTAGGTCTGGAAAAGATGCAACCCTATTTCTGTTGTTCCTTCTCGAACTCAGAGTCCTCCCGCCAGTCCCTGTGATTACGAATCGAAACAATTGTTATGTTCTGAATCCCATGCTCCGCATCACAATAGCTCTTGAAGATTATGCGTTGGTTGTCATAGCTCGACGACAATGCGGTGGAGTGGAGGTGAGAGTGGATGCTCCGCATCATACTCCCCTCATTTAAAGAATTATGACCTCCTGGTTCATAGCCTTACGTTCTATTTTCTTCAACTTTCTCCATCAATCAAAATACAACCATAGAATCTTACACAACAACAATCTAATTAGTAACAACCACACCAAAAAACCTTGGTATAAACCATCTTTCTCCATAAACTAATTTTTCATATTGTCATTAGTTCTCTGCTCAATAACATTCAACACATTCAGTGATTCTTTCACATCCTTTTGACCTTCAACTGCATTAACCATTGGAACATCACCAATTTTCTCTGTTACACCTTTTTCAATGTCCTTCCTTCACATCTCAATTCCTACATGTAGGAGCTGCCAATAAGCAATTTTCTCTTCTGGTGCAACCTTGTCAACTTCATTTTCATTAAAGGAACCATTTTCCTTCCCAGCATCCCAATCTGATGGCCTATCTACATCTTCAGCCACACTCTTTATGCATCGCCCAACCATTTGTTCTTCCAACAATGGAAGAATTTGTTCCTCCTCATTTTCTCCCATGTGCTCAGTAGCACTGTATTCTTCTTTTTCAAGTGTTCCACCTTCTTCCGGGTAACAAAACACTTCCACTAGTGCTTCACCTTCTTCTGGGTAGAAAATCACTTCCACAACCGAGACCCCCTTTGAAAACTCTCTCTTTTCAATTTGATGTCTTTCTTTCTCCTCCAAGGCCATTATCACCTTTCGTATGGCTCGGATCTCCACTTTTATTTGCAGTATTTCATCACGCTCTTTGATTAGTTTCCTAATTGCTTGTATCTATGCCCTGATCCATTATTTCTCTTATTGTTTCACCCGCTTTTCCTTTGCCATTTTTAACTTTTACTTGCTAATCTCTCTCTCTTTGGATTTTCAAGAGCTTTCTCTCTTAAAGTTGTTCACAATATGGCTTTCCATAAGCCAAAACCATTGGTAACAATAATGCACCTCCGTGCAATCTAGTGCTCCTCCGAGCAATCTAGTGCTCCTCTGGGCACACTTGGTTCTCCTCTCGAACCAACTCTTTGGCACCTATGAGCTAGCTTAGTTCTCCTCTAGAACCAACTCTTCAGTTTAAGCAGCTAAGTCTCCAACGATCAGTCTGCAACAATGGATTCCCCTCTGGGCCATTGTGGGTTGCTTTGATACCAACTGATGCAGTCACTCTCCAACTGCAGAGTACTATGGGAACCTATAGCTTCACATGCACACCCTTAAACTGGAAAACAATAGTCTAATATACATAAAGACCCGATACAACCAGAATCAACTCATACTTTTTATTGAATAGGTAAATAAATCAATAGAACAAAATTTCATGCATAAATGTCTCTAGAGTACTGAGCCTATGCACCCAGCACTCCCATCTCTCCACTACAAGACACGCAAGTCCCAAATACACACTCACCGGCTTACGGGTCTAGCCCGCAGCCACCAAAAGGAATAAAAAACAATCTAAGGAAAGGAAAACTACTTCATTCGCCCAGGCCCAGCCTTTTTATTCTTGATATTTCCGCCCAAAGGTAGGTCCAGAAAAGGCGCAGTCGTGTTTCTATTGTGCCTACTCGAACTTAGAGAGCTCCCTCCATTCTCTATGATTACGGATCGAAACAGTCGCTGTGTTCTAAATCCCATACTCTGCATCACAATAGCTCTTGAAGATTATGCGATGGCTGTCACAGCTCAACAACAATGCGGTGGACTGGAGGTGAACGTGAATGCTGCGCATCAAAAATAAAACAAAGAAAAATAATAAAACAACAAAAATATATTTAAAGAATGAATTAATTGAAGTTGCTATTAAACTGAGCTTCACCTTTATCTTTTTCTTTAATATACTACTTTTCTCAAACTTATTTGAAAACATGATTAAAGAAATACTCATAAATATATAGTAATATCCTCAAACCTCCTTAAAAAAAAGGAATAATAAATCATTTAAATAATATTGTTTCCTCTTAAAGCGCTTAATAACATTCATTTCTTTTCACCTACCAAAGAAAGTAGGATTTTTACACCCATAATCTCCACTCAATTGTTAATTCCTTGCCTCAATCCATCTCTAAATATTTCATTTAAAATAATTGTTTAATGGAATTTTCCACTTATGGCTATGCATGCAAGATTTGCTCAAAGCATTTTTTTTTCATCAAGCACACTTTTTCCCTTTTACAAAGATTTTTTTAGGTGCGGGTAAGGTTTTCTATTGAAGAGTCATGAGAATGATACTGATAATTTAAATTGTTAATGGTAAATATAAGGTTATGGTTATATATATATATATATATATATATATATATATATATAAATAATTAAATAATACATTATAAAATTTAAAGGAATAATGATATATGTGAATGTTTAAAAAGTTATTAAGGTAAATATATTTAAATAAGTTATAAAATAATACTTCGGATGTGGGTGATCAACAATTAGTGGGAACATCCTCCAACCAGCATGATTAAAAGGAGGAAAGGACAGATGGTGAGGGGAAGGATTTAGAAGACCCGTCCCTAATTGGTGTATTAGGATACCTATCATGTTCTCCTCCCACTCAATCTTTGATGTTAAGGATGAGGATGCGGTCTCTATCGGCGAAGTGCAAGTTATTTACTCTATGCATAAGTATTCATATGCATTTGGAAATGGCATCTTTGAAATCCTTAATTCCCAACGATTGTGCACCTGTGCGACATCAAATTGTGCACACTTGGAAGGTCAAAAACATCACGCCAAATAATGCCAAGTGCATGGCTTACAATAGTAGTGGGTATAATGTGGAGAAATGGAAGGTGGGGGACTGTAATTTCTGTTCCCTCGGCCTTTTCGTGGGTGAGCGAAGTCTCAGGAGGAAATTTGGTTCTAGCCAAGAGCCGACTTGATGGTTGTGAAGCTAAGATACACTTACATTGTTTGGCACCACAAGCGGCAGGGAACTGGAAATAACCTCGGTTTTCTCTACGCCCTGAACTTAATGGATCCCTGTCATCTTGCAAGGAGTCGCAGAGGCGGGATGTCTGAGACGTTGCCTAACCTTTTAGCCTTATCACAACAGACCAATGTCTCTTTGGGTTTAATCCTTGGTGTGGAGAATGGAAACCACTTGATCCCACCAATATGCCCCCAAATCCTTGACTTTCACTAGTCATATTTGATCACAAATGTCTTTGTTTGACAATGTCATAGAAGGTTATTTAGTCTTTACCAATGTACCAGGGTATTTTTTAAAGATTCTAATAAACTTAAGTATAGTATCATAAGGGATTATTTTAGATTGAAGAAAACATGTATATAAATAGGTAGATGAATATTAAATATGAAACATACAATTTTAGCCAATATTATGATAAATACATATTTTATGTAAGTATAAGCGATAGAATAAAAATGACCAAATAACATATTTTATGTAAATATAAGCGATAGACTAAAAATGAACAAATAGCAAATTTATTTTTTGAAAAAAAGGCCAAAAAATAGTCAATTGGAAAAATTTCACCCTTAAAAATTATCTGCATTATGAATACATATTCATTACTTTTCTACTTATTATTTTAATAGTTAAGAATCATGTTTTAAAATTTTGGTTTTTATAATATTATTTTAATAATCTAAAATTATGCTTTAAAATTTTAGTTTTAATGTAAATAATTTTGTAATTCTTTATAATACCTATCACCCTTGCCCTCCCTTTGGTAAAACAAGCCTTTTCCTCCCCCACAACAATTTGTAAACCTTTACTGCTTGCCCCACCTTACCACCTTATTTGAGGGCCAGCCAACCACCCATTTACATAGGACTGGGCCACTTTGTGCCTTTAATCTTTAAGTTATTCCCTTCCCACCAAATCGACAAAGCATGACATTAAGAGAGCAAGGAATGGGAAAGGTGGAAAAAGCTTCGGTCACGGTCACGTAGGAAAGCACCTCCTGAGGACGTACCATATAAAAAATATTGTAATTTTACCTTTTTAAAAAAGACAACATTACATTTTTTAATGTTTATACATTATAATATACGTAGAATCTAAAAATTATTTCAAAATATTAAACATAAAATTATGTAAATACGTCAAACTCTAAAATAAATCTTATATATATATATATATATAATAAAGATAAATACTAGAGTAACTTGAATAAATTTAAAGAATGAATTAGTTCAATCATGAAAAGGATGGTTGTAATAAACTACTTTCTTCTGGAATATACCACTCTTCTCAAGCCCATTTGAAAACATGATTAAAATAGATACTAGTAAATGTTAGTAGGGCTCAAACCTCCTCCAGAAAATGAAATAATAATAATTTAAATAATATTGTTTCCCTTTTAGTCAATCACATTAATTGAATCTCAAAGATTTGTAACTTTGTAGCACCTTTTTCACACGCCAAAGAAAGTAGGTGTTTTAGAAGCGTTCAATCTACATAAGTGTTAATTCCTTGCCTAGTCATCTTTAAACATCAAACCATTCAAGATATTTAAAAATATCTGTTTAAGGGATTTTTTCACTTATGGCTATGTAATATCCCCACTTTTGACTTGGAATATATCAAATCAGGTTATGTAAATGATGTAAATATGATAGTATGGATTCCTAGTGTGGAACTCAAGGCCAAGTTTCAACTAGTGGATGACTAGGCATGTATAATGTAAATATTCCTATATATGGACCATGTGATTAGCTTGTCATGCTAACTCAAAAGGCTATGTAAATATTATGATGAAAAATTAATAAAATGGTCCAAGATGGTTGTTTAAAGAACACTAAAGGAGCTACGATTCATCTAGAGGGGAAGAGGAAAGGGGGGGCACTATGGGAGATTAAATCCTCCATTGCCAAGTTTCAACCTTAGAACTCAACCATTTGTTTCCATGTGCCTTGAATGAGCTAATTACTTCATTTTTACTCTTAAATCCAATCATTGAATGCATGTGTGAGGTTGGTGGGAAAGATTCTTTTCATGTAGTTATGGAAGCATGGGATGAATATATTTCTATGAATATTGTAAGAGTCCTCTCTTTTATAGTCAGAAGTGATGTTGGTTGTCTTTTCCCCATCCTCTCATCTCGTTTGGAGTCTATCATCCATTTTTCACAGGCATATTTTTACAACATATTTTACACTACATAATATTTTTCCCATGTTGTTCATTCTTGATAGGTATAACTTCTAAATTGATATTTCTCCATTAACCAAGATTTTTATTTATACATTGTCAAATGTCTCTTGGACTTCAGATTCCAAAGAGATCCATTGGAGTTCTTATGACTCCTCATCTTCCCTTTATTTAAGTGACTAAAATATGTACACTATTTACAATTGAGGTGAAATCATAATCCCAGAGGATTAGATTTCCAATGTTCCCCCTCTTAATATGAAGGGATGTTTGTGAGTCTGAGCATGGTTCTAAACTTTTCAAACTTTTCTCGTCCAATTGCTTTGGTGAAAGTGTCTGTAATTTGCTCATTCATGGAACAATGATGTAAATGAACTAGATTGGCCTCTACATGATGTCGAATCAAGTGATACTTTGTGTTAATGTGCTTGGTTCGATCATGGAATCTGATTTTCTTGTTCAAATTGATTGCATAAGTGTTGTCAATCAAAACTAGAGTGGATTTTCTTATTTCTCCGGCAAATCTTCAAGTATCTTCCTGAGGCACACAATCTCTTTCATTGCTCTACAACAAGCACATATTTTTCCTCTATTGTTGAATCTGTTGGAACTGGCTGTTTGTGTGATCTCTAGGATATAGTTACTGATCCAAGACTCATCATGTATCCATAAGTGGACACTCCAGTTTCTTTGTCACCATCGAAGTTTGAATCAGAGTACCCAATGAGTTTGAATTCTTCCACCTTAGAGTACTTGAGTCCAAATTCTTGAGTCCATTTCAAGTATCTCATAACTCTTTATGCAATAGACTAGTGTCCTTCACAAGGTTTGTGCATCACTATGAAAGGATGCCAACAACATAAGAAATATTTGGTATGGTGGTGGTAAGGTAGATAAGACTTCCTACAAGCTGTCGGTATTTGGTCACATCCTCAAATTTTTTTCATTCACTTTATGTGAGCTTCAACTTTTGTTCCATTGGAGTTGAGAGAGGGTTGCATTCTATCATGCCAAATATGTTCAACAAGTCTCCAATATACTTCTTCTGGGAGATGCATATGTACTTAGGATGTTGAGTCACTTCAATTCCTAAGTAGTAGTGAAGATGTCCCAGATTAGTCATTTAAAATCTTTCTTTATGGATGCTATAAAACTTTCATTGTTCACTATCATCAAAAGGTTGTCTACATACACAACAAGAAACACAACATATCTTCCAAATTTCTTTACAAACAATGTTGCTTCATCAAGATTATAATGTTTGACATTAAGCTTTAGAAGATGCTCAGTTATATTTTCATACCATGCTAGAGGTGCTTGTTTCAGGTCATATAAGGACTTGACACGTTTGCATACCTTGTGTTCGTGTCCCTTCACAACAAAGCCTCCAGGTTGAGACATGAAGACATTTTATTTCAAATATACATTCAAGAAGGTTGTTTTTACATCCATTTGGTGGACTTTCCATCCATTTTGTGCAGCCAAGGAGAGTAGGTGTGGATGGTGCCCCTTTTTCTATGGTGGATAATCTTTCTTCATAGTCAATTCCTTCTTTCTGTGCATAGCATTTTTCCACGAGCCTTGCTTTTTTCTTGTCAAGTGAGCCATCTGATTTGTATTTGTTATTGTATACCCATTAGCTACCAATTGGTTTGGTTTCGAATGGAGGGTCAAAGAGCTTCCAACTTCCATTCTTCCTTAGTGCATAATACTCATTTTGCATGGTTTCTTTCCACTCCTCACATGTAGCATCCTCTTCAAAAGAAGTTGGATCAAAGTTAGCAGGTAAATTCAATTCACAATCAAATGAGACATCCATTTCGACACCTGATTTATCTGCATTTCCTCCATCTTCTTGTTTGGTTGAGTTTCTTGTCCCGGTATTTCCAATTTCATATGGAAAAACACTTTCAAGTGTATTTGTGTCCCATTTCAGAATCTTCCTTGATGGCCTAGGTTGATCAGCTGGTGATGCTTCATGTTACATCGTAATCTTCCACCCTGTGAGCATCAGCATTGTTTGGCCTGTAGGATCCATTTCATTGACTCGGATCCACTTATATCCTTCAGAGATAGCAGTTTGCCCTATTTTTATTCCTACCCGCCTGTTGCATCTTTATAGAAGGCGTACTCGTGAGTTGCATCCCTATAGCCCACGGGTAGCATGTAAAATGGTAAAAACCACTATTAATTACTTTTTACTCCCAAAAAGCGGTCATTGGGTGACCTTTGGCTCTCCATCTGCCCGAGTAACGCCTCGATGTGTCCTTTCACCTACCTTTGAGAGGACTATATATTGAGCACATATGGCTTATGGACGGGAGAAAGAAGAGAATCGCAAGAGAACTCTAGTGGATTTTTTCCCTATCTTGAGTCTGCACTCATTGATCCTTGTAGTTGTGAACCATTTATGTTCACCTTCCAAAATCCCATCTAGTTTGAGTTTGCCATTCATGGAGGATTGAAATGGTGGAGGCACAAGTGGATTGATCTAGATCTTGGTTCAGATTGGTTGCCGACAAGAGGTTGTATCACTTTGTACTTCTTCTTGTTCATTAACAGAAATACTCAAAGCAATGCTATTATAAATGACAATGTTAAGATAATGGAGAAACGTGACCAACCTCGATCCAAACGTTTGATGTAGATCCCCGTTGGAGCTTTCAATCCATGCACTTGAAATCTGCAAATTAGTCTTGACAGCCAATATCCAACAAGTAAATATAATATATAAATGACATTAAAATTATCAATAACAATGGTCCATAATATCACAAGCAAATGTAAGCCAATGTATAATAAACAACATTCACACCATGAATGGACGAGAATATGAGTATTTCTATTAATGAACAAGAAGAAGTACAAAGTGATACGACTTCTTGTCAGCAACCAATCTAAACCAAGATCTAGATCAATCCACTTGTGCCTCCACCACTTCAATCCTCCATGAATGGAAAACTCAAACTAGATGGGAGTTTGGAAGGTGAACATAAATGGTTCACAACTACAAGGATCAATGAGTGCAGACTCAAGATAGGGCAAAAATCCACTAGAGTTCTCTTGCGATTCTCTTCTTCCTCCCGTCCATAAGCCATATGTGCTCAATATATAGTCCTCTCAAAGGTAGGTGAAAGGACACATCGAGACATTACTAAGGCAGATGGAGAGCCAAAGGTCACCCAATGACCGCTTTTTGGGAGTAAAAAGTAATTAATAGTGGTTTTTACCATTTTACATGCTACCCGCGGGCTATAGGGATGCAACTCACGGGTACGCCTGCTATAAAGATGCAACATGCAGGTAGGAATAAAAATAGGGCAAACTGGTATCTCTAAAGGATATAAGTGGATCTGGGTCACTGAAATGGATTCTACAGGGCAAACAATGCTGATGCTCACAGGGTGGAAGATTACGGTGTAACAGATGCCCCCTAATGTGTGAGGTCAGAGACTAAAATGTGCTACGATGGCCGAAATACATTATAAAACTCAGAAGTGGAGTGATGGAGACACAAGTGGAAAGAACAGCTCACTCGTCATAATACAATAGTATCTCTGAATACATGTCGGTATAGTACAACAATCTGATACAATGGCCATGAATAGGTAGTATATAATGGATACATGTCATAAGTGATCATAGCCATGATCCCTCTACAGTAAGATACAGTCTTCTGCTGAAAAGAAGACAACTGGTGCAAAACTGGAGGTACAAACTATTGAAATCTGAGAGGTCATATCTTAGATGTAAATTCAAAGTCATATGTAGCATACTGAATGCCACAATCGCCTAGGGTCTTCTACACAAGTCTTCGACGGTGCAAGTCCCATCAACTGAATAAAGGAGTTGGGGTTGAACCTGATGAGACATCGTCTGATTACCGATCAATAATGTATACCGTTAACAAATGCAAGATGACCCACCAATAATGAAAATGGGAATCAAGGAACACAGCACAATCAGCAGAGTGTGAATAAATGGGTTGAAGTTGAACACTAGGATGAATCCATCGATCAGGGGACATTGATGTATTCCCAAAACTGTCGATGGTGAGAGAACCTGCCACTAATGACTACAAGCCTCAAGGTACTCAACTGAACTCTAAGCCTCAAGTCCCAGAATAAATGAGTTGAAGTCGACGGAACGAGACTCGCTAGAAGGAGGGCATTAAGGAATCCCCCATCAACCAGCATGAGGTACTAGCAATGCTGAAATATTTGGAAGATCTCAGGTGAAACGGACTGACGTAATAAGGATGGCCGACATGCAATAGTCAAGAGGTCTAAGGACTGGCCGACACTGATTTCAGGACTTCCTTTGAACAAGAGCATGAGCAGATGGATAGAATCAGGCAGCATAGACTTGACATAAACTGTGCAATGCAGGAGGCATTACAGAGGGCTCCATAATGACTAGAAGCTTAACCAATCGGTGGAGAAAACTGAGAAACAAGTACATCTCCTAAGGCCCAACTATAGTCCCGACTCATAATGTACAAAGTGGAATGGATGCTCTCATGTTCAAAGACGACACAACAACTGCCAACAAGAAATAGTGACCATAATCCCGTCTGGCTTTTTGAAATATTTGATTTTTTTGGTCTTTTTCATATTTGGGAAAAGCTTGAAAAAGAATAAAATTGCTTATAATACAACAAGTGAGGGAACGAGTGTCAAATAGCTAGCAGACTAGTCCCAAGCAGTGGAACATACCTATGCTCAATGCAAGGAAGTGCGTGCAAGATGTGGACACTCGGGGGTATGTTCCCTCAGGGTCAAAAGGTCATCAAATTGTGAAGGGAAAATATAAGCTCTGCAGGGCTCGACAGGGGAAAAGTGCTCAGGCACCAGGCTAACAATTGAGTAAGCGGGAGCCGGCACAAGGCTCAAGCAACAAGTAGGATGATGCAATGCAATCACAACATGATATAACTGAGGGGAGTCCTTAAGGGAGATGGACATCATAAGACAAAGTAGAGTATGAGTCTTTATCGCAATGTCATGGCATGACTACAAAGGACTCCCAATCTTAAGGACAAACAACGACATGGGCACTAGAATGCATAAAGGGGTTCTAACTAGGGTACCCATGTTTAGGAAATCCCTACTGCCACATAATGACACTTCTAGAGCAGTGTGAAGGTTCCATGTCAGTTATGAAGTGGGGTCGCACCTAGGGTTTATGAAATGGTCAATAGGTCAAATGCATAATGCATGCGAAAATGGCATCTAACCTATATGGCGGGTGTGGAATGTACTTGCCGTAGGTGTGAAATGGTTCAGAACAACTCTAGTCGAGGAAATCTGTTGAAAAAAACACTACTCCATGACATGATATTAGTTCACAATGGCTCAAAATGGCAAAAACTATAGAAAAGTGGGTCCAGAAAATTATAAATAATAATAAAATTTTCCAAATTACAGTTCATTTGCACTATTCACCAATTTGGAGTTATTTGGGTAGTTTTCACCTGAAACTTCAAATGTCGATTGTGGGAGCTACAAGCGACCGTTCAACGAACCGTCCGGAGCAGGTTGGTGGTTACTCCCATACCTTTCATTTTAATGTTTTTATTTCAGTTTTGGTTGGTGGAATTTTTTGTTTGGCCAAGCCCTATATGGCTTTGGCACTACCCGCGAGCTATAACTATGCGGGTCGCGGGTAGGGCACAAAATGCACAGTCAAAAAATAGACTACTCGCGGGTACCCGCCCCTGTCTACAAATTTGCTCACGGGTATGGCCGTGAAGAAATGTTTAAACATGAAACTGACCAAAATTTACTTGTTTTGCACTCCAGGATGGTTCTAGAGTGGAGGGAAAGAGAGCATGACCAGGTTGATGAGGCCATGCACAATGATTTGCAAGCACAACAAGCATTGAAAGCATGTGGGTTGTATAAGTATTGGAGTATAGGGGGTTTAAGGGCCCAAAACCTATTACTTAGTCATTTGATCAACTACTGGGATGTGGATGCTCAACACTTCATCCTCAACAGGAAAACACTGACTCTTGAAGTAGAGGATATCTATTTCATTACCGGTTTGTCCCGTAGAGGCGAGGTGGCAAGTCTTCAGTCACAGACTATGGGTGGTGGGATCACTGTGCAAGACTACATATCACGGTATTGTCCTGCCAACACACGAGCAGTGGAAAGCCAAGTGCCGGTGAATGCCATAACAGATCTGAGTACAAAGATCATTGTGGCTACTCTAGTGCGTATCACGGGATCCAAAGCACTGCATCAGGAATCTCGACTGGTGATGTTCTATGCATCACAATGCATGCAACCTACTATATTTGACTGGTGTACTACTCTGCTGGTGTCTATGAACACACAACTGACAAAATACAAAGAGGGGAAGGCTAAAAACTTTAGTTATGGTAGCATCCTCTGCAGTTTCTTCTTTGAGAGGGTTCTAGGGCTTAGCTCGAGGGTGGATGTCCCTCCTCACAGTCTCCATGATCCATCCCTGACCTAGCGGGCTGAGATCTTGACACAACAGGGTGGTAGCCGTCTGGCGTCACCATATATTGAGGAGTTCTTCCGCTGGTGTAACCGGCAGGTGATCGCTATAGAGGACTACCCCTATGCGGGGATAGACTTCAAACCGGACCATGACATACCGCTCCCACCAGGGGCAGCTTTCGGAGACATAGGTGAGTACTCTTTTATTTTTGTGTTTATTAAATTTTTATGGATTTTTTTATTATAGTTGAAATGCAAAAAATCTTTTTGGTGGTAGTATCATGTGCTAATTGGTGATTGTTTGCTCGCAGACAAAGGCCCAGTGAGACCCGAGGGCTTCCGGAGACATGGTCATCGAGGTAGAGATGAGGTGGCAGCAGATGCTGCAGCAGGGCACACACTCTAGACGTTGCGGTGCAACATATCACGGATGGTTGCCCGAGTACCACAGATAGAGGTAGCCTGACTACCTGAGGCCATGCAGCGCCAGGTAGTGGGTGTTCATGGTGAGTGGGTGCGGCTACTGCAGCGGGTGGCCAATGCAGTATAATACTTCTATGAGACAAATCCCATCGAGGCGGCAGCTAGACCTCCTCGGAGAGAATAGATATCCTGGGGTCTCATTATTTTTTGTATCGATATGTATATTTTTGAGGGCTACGAGCTCCAGTTTTGTAAGACACTACCATTTTTGGACATATTTATATATATATACAAATTTGGTTCTCGGTTCTACTACATGTGTGTATGGACAAATGTATGAATGCCTTTGTATTTATGTGCTTCATGATGAATGTGACAAATTTCAATCTAATACATAGTTAGCGTATGCATTAGATATATAATTATGACTTCTCGAAATATGAATATATGTAATTGAAACAAAATGTCTCTCCAAGAGTCGTAACTTAAGGAATATCCGTAGTAATGTAGGGTCTCATACATGGTACTGCCCATTCAATTGAGACACAACTAGTTGTGAATCCAGGCAGACTTCTAAAGACTGGATGTCATGTGAAATAGCATCCCAAAGTAGCTCAACAACAACACTATACTCAGCCATATTATTAGATGTAGGACCGAGACAAGCACCTCCTGAAGACACAACTAGGTGGTCAAGTGAGAAGATAACCCAGGCAGCAGAAGCAAGCTGCTGCATATGTCGGCTAGCACCATCCGCGAAACCTAAGAACGTCGAAAATCTCGTTGACATCTGTCAATCAAATAGAGGCTAATCAGCAGACCCGACAACCAAAAGGCAACCTAAACTATGTACAGCAAAACTATACAATAGTGTACAAAAGTATCAGCCTGAACCAGAGGTTCAAGCGTAATACTGCTTGAGGTAGAGCCCATTTCTAGGCTCCTTCAAGGAAACTCCCTCATAGTCTTCTAACTCATAAGCTCCTTTTTCTAGGACACGCTTCACAATGTAAGGACCGTGCCACATGGGATTGAACTTGCCTGCCCCCAAGGGTTCTTTAGCTTGGTCATACAAGAGTACCAAGTCACCTTCAGCATATTGTCAGGGACGGACAGACCTATCATATTGAACCTTGACATGACACTTGTTAACATCAATGGCCACAATGTCATCTTGACGGTGCTCGTCAAGTTTCTCGAGGTGTATTAAACGTTGCTCAATCTCCGTCGTATCAGGGAGAATCTCTATGGCTAGCTTGAGCGAAGGGATTTTGCATTCAATCAGTAAAAGTGACTCCACACCATGAACTAACTGGAATGGTGAGAACCCGATGGCAGTCTTAACTGTGGTTCGATATGCCCACAAAGCAGGATATAACATGATATGCCAATTGGTCTTGCTTTGTTGGATGGTATGTTGGAGAATGGTCTTCAAAGAGTTATTTACTGCTTCAACCTGACCATTCGCTTGAGGATAGTAGGAATATGAGTGTTCCTGACGAAACCCAAGCTTGAGAGACAAATCCTCCATCACCTTGTTTTGAAAGTGACTGCCATGGTCAGTGACAATCTCTTTTGAGATACCGAACCGAGTGATAATCTGGTTGAACACGAAATGGGCTGCAGTAGCACAGTCGACTTTTATAGTAGGCATGGCCTCAGCCCACTTGGAAAAATAATCCACGGCCATGATAATATGGTGATACCCCCCTGTCGAAGCTGGTTTGCAATCCATGAAATCTAACCCCCACTTAGTGAAGGGACCGACAGTGATGATCGGATGGAGGGGCGGTGGATGCGAGTGTACGTTCCAAGAAAACACCTGGCAAGGGTGACATCTCTTCATAGCGTTAATACAATCTTTAAAGATAGTAGGCCAAAAATAACTAGCTCGCATGATACGTTGGGCTGTAGCAAGCCTGAATAAGTGACCGCCACATGCCCCCGCATGGCAATCATTAAGAACCCATTCTGCTTCTTCGTGATTCAAGCAACGACGGAGAATGGAATCCTTTCCTTGGCGATACAAAGTGTCACCGACGATAGTATAATCTTTAGCGTGATGTCTCACACACCGCCACTCATCTCGTGAATAATGCGGAGGAAACTTCAAAGTTTGGAGATATACAATGACATCCCCATACCAAGGGTCCTCGGTTGAGATAAGAAATAAGTGTTTATCCACAAAGGAATCTTCATGAATGACATCCTCATCAAGCCATAGAAGGTCTGACATAATCTCAGCGAACACCAATGATTTCATCGATTTTGTCGAAGCAAAATCAAGATCAAATTCCTGAAGGATCACAATCCATTTATTATACTTACCCCCGATAAGGCATCGTGATAGCATGAATTGAAACGGATTGATGTGAGCTACAACAGTGGTTGTTCGAAGCAAAATGTAATGCCGTAACCATTGGACTGCGTGGATAGTCGCAAGTTCCAGCATTTCTACGTGGGTGTACCTTAGTTCAGCGTCTACTAAATTTTGACTGAGATAATAGATAACACGCTCGACGAGCGCATCATCTACCTAAACCAAGACCATGCCAATAGTCTCTTGAGACGCGGCCACATAAAGAATGAAATCTCGCGTAAAGTCCAGTGGACTAAGCACAGGGGCTGATACCAAAGCTTTCTTAAGGGTGTCGAAAGACTACTGGGCTCACTCATCCCAGATAAAACGTGTGTCTTTCTTCAATAGGCGTGCAAAACCTTTAGTAATACTAGCATAGTTAGCTATAAACCGACGCAGAAAAGTAGCTCTCCCTTGGAGGCTCTGAAGTTGTAACAAATTATGCGGAGGAGGCAACTGAAGTATTGCCTCAACTTTAAGAGGATCGACTCTAATACCCTCCCTCGAAACTATGAATCCTAGAAGGCGACCAGTCCTAACTGCGAAGATGCATTTGTTTGGATTCAATCAAATTTTGCAGTGGATACATTGTTCGAGAATCATACGGAGGTGCATGGGGTGGTCCACTCTCTTGCGAGAATGGCCAGCAAGATCATCCAAGAAAAGTTCCATAATCATCTTAAGATCGTGAAAGGCATAGGTCATGGCTTGCTAAAAAGTAGCTCCGGCATTTTTAAGTCCAAAGGGCATTTTTCGGTATGCAAATGTTCCCCATGGACAAATAAATGCCATCTTATGTTGGTCCACGGGTTTGATTTGAATCTGATTATAACCCGAGAATCCGTCCATGAATGAAAAAATATCACTCCCCGCACAAGAATCCAATATTTGATCAATGAATGGTGTGGGGAAGTTGTATTTCGGACATGCACGATTCAAATCTCTGAAATCAGTGCACACACGGATTTTTCCCTGCTTCTTATCCACAGGAACGGGGTTTGACACCCATTCGGTAAATGGAATGGGGTAGATGAAACCAGCTTTGAGTAGTTTCTCCACCTCTTCCTTAATAGCAGCTGCCTTCCTATGGTTCACAGCACATAAGCGTTGTCGAACAGGTTTAGCATCAGGATATGTTCTAATCTCGTGTTCAACAATGCGGGGGTCTATTCCTGGCATCTCCTCGTATGACCAGGCGAAAGCTTCCCGGAGTTCGGTAAACAAGCAATGTAAATAGCGATCTCCTCAGGAGTGCAATCGGCACCAACATAAACGTTCTCAATCTTTCCGAGAGTGCGGGAGATGTTGATCGAAGTGGTTGGGGAAATATTAGCCATATTCCTCTCTGCAAAAACATCATGCGACTCCAAAAGAGCCACAGGGTGACCCACCATCTCAGCTATAGTCATCCTAAACTCCTCTTTCTCAACGAGCTCGAGGTTGGGAAGGAAATAAGAGTGATAGTGCATATCTTCCCAAGGCCTCTCACTACCACACATGGCCTCGAGGATAGCTTCATCAGATGGAAAAGTATCATCAAGGAAATCATGGCAGCAAGATGAGTTGGCTACCCAAACTGGCAACGTAATGGGATCTTCTTCAACTGTCTGGGAAGAAGAGAGATCTGGATCTGCAGTGGTTTGTTGGATATGATCATAAGCGAGCTCCACTATAGATAAAGGCATAGGCATCCCGACGTGCGTAATGTCTCCAGATGTGGAAGTCGTGGATGGTAAATTCCACGGATCATTTAAATAGGAGGTCCGGAATAACATATCATTCGAAGGAGGAGACTCATTGTCAGTAATGGTTCCAATAAAATTCACAGGTGCAGAAAGATTATATGTTCCCATCAATGAGGGGTACATTCCAACACCTATGTTCCCAATTGCTGGCTGAGAATCAGAAACTTGTGGGACTACAGATCCCGTGGATGTTGTGGAAGGAATGCCAGAAAAATCAAGCTAATCGATCGTCACAATCTTGCCTTCGTGGGGAAAGCAAATAACTCTAAATACAGTAGATGTGACATCCTTCATAGCGTACATCCAGTTCCAACCCAATAAAAGGTTGTAGTCGATGGGTGCATCAACCACTTCGACTTCAATATGCATGGACTTACATCCCAAGGAGACAACAAGGGAAGGGATAATTCCATGCGACATAAAAGATCCACCGTCGAATGCAGTGAGTGTAGTTCTAGACGCGAGTAGAGGAGGAGTGCCAAGAGCTTTCCAACAAGTTAACGACATTACTGACGCGGAGGAACCTTCATCAACCATAGTATGTTTGATGAATCTATTAAGGCAAACCACCTGGATTTGAAAAGCCATGTTGTAAGGTAAGCGGGCTGGACATCAGTAGTATCGAACTTGATAACACTAGGATTTCCCCCATCCTGAACTCCTAATGCACTCAAAAGGGCATGGTTCTGAGAAGGACAAGCTTGCAAAAATTCAATTGCCGATATGGCACACAGAGTTTGGCCCAAATCTTCTACGATGGAGTAGTTCTAGGCGGCTCGAGCATTAGGATTATGCGTGGAGCGCTTGAGAACACCTTTCGGTATCCGCAGCATAATGGAAGGCTTCTCGATATGCAAGGAATTATCAGGAGGAGGGGGAGGCTCATTCTCCAAATTCAGTTGTGGTGCACCATAATCGTGCTGACGAGTAGCAACACAAACCTTTGACTGAACCATATTCACACATCCATAACCACCAGTATTGGAAGAATCCGTTGCCGTTTCATTAGTACCATAACCTGTGGTGGGAGCATACGAAGCCATGTTTTGATGATGAGGAAGGGGATCCTTCAACACAGCTGGGCTCTGTGCCAAATGCTTCGATGCTTCTTCAATTCGAGGACATAAGTGAGTAAGATGATCCTCCCCACAAAGCTTGCAAGGGAATTTCACCTTACGCCTAGGTTTACGATCCTCGCCAGCATTACCGCCTTCCCGAGAAGGGTTGGCATCCTCTTTACGAGGAGTATTATGATTTCTATTGTTATTAATTCCATTGTTTCCACCCCTACGATTATTTCTCCCCTTTTTCTTACCACCAGGTTGATGGTTACCTGATGGTTTCATTGATTGCACATTGTGTACATCAAACGACGGAGTGGAAGTGCACAAGGTGTTAACCTATCCGGGAGCAGACTGGTTTAGCGACAAATTTTTCATTTGATTAGCTACCAAGTCTACAGGGCGAGTGCATGCGGACCCCACAATGCCATCGACATGTGGTCCAGGAACTGACGTGGGCTCATGTCTTGTTCTCGGTGCATCAGGAATAATGTCATACAAAATGACAGACTGAGAATAAAGTAGATCTAACTGTTGGACTTTCAAGATAGCTTGTTCCTCAGTCACAATGTCGGACATCGAAACATCCTCAGCAATGTATGGAAGTAAATACTTGAGGAACCATTCCAACAGGAACTCTGGAGGAATGTTGGCTTTCACTAATCTCTTCCGCCGACGCAACTCTTGAACGTGGTCAGAAATATGTGTGGCCTTATTCTGATGGAAGGTGGACAACAACTCAGTACCAGTATCATACTGCTGGACTTTCAAGATAGCTTGTTCCTCAGTCACAATGCCGGACATTGAAACATCCTTAGCAATGTATGGAAGTAAAGACTTGAGGAACCATTCCAATAGGAACTCTAGAGGAATGTTGGCTTTCACTAATCTCTTCCATCGATGCCACTCTTAAACGTGGTCAGAAATATGTGTGGCCTTATTCTGAGGGAAGGTGGACAACAACTCAGTACCAGTATCATAACGAACCGGTAACTGGAAATGGTCTAAGAAAACCAAAGAAATCTAGTTGAATCCCCTATAGATGTTTCTGGGAAACTCCACATACCACTTCACGGCTGCCCCCGTGAGGGTGCGTTGAAATAGTCGTAATCGAATGGAATCATGATTCAAAGAGTTGGAGGAGCACCAAAGGTGAAATGTCGTGACATGATCTCCCAGGTCCTCACCACCTTTCCCCTCAAACTTCGAAATGTCCGAAGGGAGCTTGGTAGGGACCGGGGGCCAAGTAGGGTCATGACACACCTGATCATTCGTGAGCTTCAAAAGATCCGGGAGATTCAAGCGTGCAAGGAACGGGAGTTGAGGCTGGAAAGCTTGATTATAAGCTCCCATAAAAGGTTGGTTAAATGGAACTGTTTTATAAGATGGACCAAACTGCTGATAATGAGGGCCTGACGGACCATAAGCTTTCCCATGGCCATAAGATTGATAACCTCCCCCTGCCAGACCCATTTGAGAGTAAGCAGGTATATGTGCATTTTGAGCACCATATTGGGGTGGTGGGTAGTACTGGTGGCCAGCACCGACTGTGTTGTAGTAAGGGTTTCCACCATGGGTATGGGGCATGTATGTACTATTCATAGCATGAACCGTGTTGTAATGACCTTAATGGTATGGTATGTTCCCACCCCCAACATTAGGATTAGCTTGAGCAGTCGTGTGGTGACCAGAAGCATTCCCAGCTCCAATATGGGTGTGACTAGTAGCAGGGTTGGGGGTGTGATGTCCATGTGGATAGGAAATATTCCCACCTCCTACATTAGCATTACTAGTAGTGGAAGTGGACGCAAAAGTATGCGGTATGTGTCCATCCCTATGGTTGGAAGGAACGACATCATGTGCAAAAGTAGTCATGGGTTGATGAGAAGCGACACGTGTATTAGGTTCTGGATGGCGAGTCATATTCCGAACAACATTCCGGTTAGGTTGGGTATTCCTAGGACGTGGTCGTGTTCCAACATTAGCATTGTTAGGAATCTGACCAGTCCCCATACTATGTGAGTGGGTGGACAACGTAGTGCCCCAAGCGAGGGTAGTGCCCCTAGTGGGTATATTATGGCTAACACTTTGACTAGTTCCAGCATGAGTACCAACCGTAGTGGAAGGTTCGATAGTACTATGACTAGGCATACCAAAAGAGAGTGCGGTGGGGTTGATAATAGGGCCAGTATCATCATGAGTCTCGGACATCCCAAATCTATAATTGCGTGGAAACGAAGGAACAAAAGGCTCATCCGGTTCTTCATCCTCGGGTAAGTCGGGCATTCCATAAAGATAATTATCCGGATTCGAAGGATCAAACGGATCCCGGTCAAGTGGATTAGGCCAAACAGAACCAGGTTGAGTCTCAGGTGGATCACCTCCCCAATCCTCACGAGGAGTATGGGGATCGAAAGTATGTTCAACTCTACCTGAAGGAGTTGAAGGATCTTTTCCAATATCGGGATGTGCAGCCATGTAGTCTTCAACGTAAGTCACGTAAGAATCCAAAGACTCAGAGGGAGCCCTCCGGAATCCTCTAGAAATACAGCATGTAACCTCGGCTGGCTTTAAACCAGCCAACCGATGGGACCGGCGGAGAGTAGGGCTCTGCGCCACAATATCTCCGAAGGAAGTCACAACGTCCCCTAAAAGCCAACTATCGATAAAAAACAGTAAATCAAAAGCACACGCCTAGAGAAACCAGAGCCAAGAGTAGACAAATAGAGAGGCTAAATGACCTCCCAACACTAGAGCCGGTATGTCTTTCCTAGGAAAGGCTTGAGACTCCCAAACTATAGCCGGAGGTAACAGAATCAGTTATAGAGACACCCAAGATTCACTGCGTCGACAGGGTCAAGTCCATTGCATGAACACAACTGTGCTGTCCAATCCCTATCTGACTCAGGACACAAATAGCATAACCACTGCAAGTACCCTATGCAGTACCTAGGTAAGGAAACTATGTTCACCGCAATATAACCAATGCTCAGGGGGACACTCGCAGGTGGGACCCGTCGTATGGGCAGGGTAGCTAAGCCTGAAGCACAAGAGGATGAACCTCTGGTACCCCCAGATACAAACAAATCCTAGATATATATCCCACATTCGGCCGGTATCAGAGGGATATCTCCTCAACCAACCTCCCATGACCTTGTGCTTAACTCTGGATTGAGTAGAGCTTCCTGAAAAGACCGATCTATACCATGGATTCCTCCACTCCCTGGTCAGACACCTAATGTTTCGTCTAGTTGTCTTGGATTGTTAACTCACAATGATCTATTCCAAGACTCTAAACCTATGCTAGTTGGTGTACCCTGTAAATAAAATCAGTCTAATCAATTTTAATGATTAAGTGTTAATTTTAGTGGCTGTGGTTACTCAAGGGATATGATCGTGAAACTAGTGATGTGTAGACTCAATAGTATGCAAAATCGTCCAATCCTAGACTCATCTATCCAATAAAACAATGTCACTAGTATGCAAAATCAACCAACAATTCCGAAATAAAGATGCAATCTTTTATCTTTTCAATGCACAAGAAGAACCTAAAATGAAGGAAACAAGCACTCAATGCAAGATGCAGTACATGAAAGTAAAATATTTTTGTATTTTCGCTTATAAACAAAAAGGAAAATGCAAAAAACTAGATGTATATTTTTGTATTTTTTCAATATAAATGGAAAGAAAAAATGCAAGCAAAATCCTACTATTCAGTCACTGAAGTGCCGAGAAGATCACTAAGACAACCCAGCAGATCCTAAACAACAAGACTCGGCCAAAGGAATGAGCTCAAAAGGAAAAAACGAAGAGGCTAAATCTGAATATTGGTAAAAAACCAAGAAGACTCAATCAAGAGAAACGAAGAGTTCTAGTCACAACCAAGGCATGAAACAGTCAAGAAAGAGGCCAACAAAGACTCAGGAACTAACCAAACTCACTCAGCAACAACCAATAGCCATAAACCAACAAAAGCCGGAGTTACACGCTACTGTCGAAGGAATACCTGCGGGTACCCGCGAGCAGTAGAGTAAACAAAGGCGGGTAGACGCGGGCAGAGCTAAGCTAGCCCGTGGGTGAAGAAAGGAAAATGGGCAAATAAAGAGTCTAGAGGCTCAGAAAAAAAACAAGTTTTCTATAGTGTATCTTAACGGCCAATCAGTGACACAGAGCTTCGATAAACAACAACTCTAATTAAGGACTAATGCTCAAAACATTTCCCAAACATGGATGTTTTCCCCTGCGGAGTCGCCATTTCTCCACTTTTGAGTTTTATAATGTATTTCAGTCATCGTAGCACATTTCAGTCTCTGACCTCACACATTAGGGGGCATCTGTTACACCGTAATCTTCCACCCTATGAGCATCAACATTGTTTGGCCTGTAGGATCCATTTCAGTGACTCAGATCCACTTATATCCTTCATAGATACCAGTTTCCCTATTTTTATTCTTACCCGCCTGTTGCATCTTTATAGCAGGCGTACCCGCAAGTTGCATCCCTATAGCCCACGGGTAGCATGTAAAATGGTAAAAAACCACTATTAATTACTTTTTACTCCCAAAAAGCGGTCATTGGGTGACCTTTGGATCTCTATCTACCCGAGTAACACCTCGATGTGTCCTTTCACCTACCTTTGAGAGGACTATATATTGAGCACATATGGCTTATGGATGGGAGGAAGAAGAGAATCGCAAGAGAACTCTAGTGGATTTTTGCCCTATCTTGAGTCTGCACTCATTGATCCTTATAGTTGTGAACCATTTATGTTCACCTTCCAAACTCCCATCTAGTTTGAGTTTTCCATTCATGGAGGATTGAAGTGGTGGAGGCACAAGTGGATTGATCTAGATCTTGGTTCAGATTGGTTGCTGGCAAGAGGTCGTATCACTTTGTACTTCTTCTTGTTCATTAATAGAAATCAACTCAATTCTCAAAGCAATGCTATTATAAATGACAATGTTAAGATAATGGAGAAACGTGACCAACCTCGATCCAAATGTTTGATGTAGATCCCCGTTGGAGCTTTCAATCCATGCACTTGAAATCTGTTGGCTGTCTAGACTAATTTGCAGATTTCAAGTGCATGGATTGAAAGCTCCAACAGGGATCTACATCAAACATTTGGATCGAGGTTGGTCACGTTTCTCCATTATCTTAACATTGTCATTTATAATAGCATTGCTTTGAGAATTGAGTTGATTTCTATTAATGAACAAGAAGAAGTACAAAGTGATATGACCTCTTGCCGATAACCAATCTGAACCAAGATCTAGATCAATCCACTTGTGCCTCCACCACTTCAATCCTCCATGAATGGAAAACTCAAACTAGATGGGATTTTGGAAGGTGAACATAAATGGTTCACAACTAGAAGGATCAATGAGTGTAGACTCAAGATAGAGAAAAAATCCACTAGAGTTCTCTTGCGATTCTCTTCTTCCTCTTGTCCATAAGCCATATGTGCTCAATATATAGTCTTCTCAAAGGTAGGTGAAAGGACACATCGAGGCGTTACTTGGGTAGATGGAGAGACAAAGGTCACCCAATGACCTCTTTTTGGGAGTAAAGGTAATTAATAGTGGTTTTTACCATTTTACATGCTACCCGCGGGCTATAGGGATGCAACTCACGGGTACGCCTGCTATAAAAATGCAACAAGTGGGTAGGAATAAAAATAGGGCAAACTGGTATCTCTGAAGGATATAAGTGGATCTGATTCACTGAAATGGATCCTACAGGCCAAATAATGCTGATGCTCACAGGGTGGAAGATTACGGTGTAACACTTCATTCTCTTCAACGTGCAATATTCCAGTCCTCTCAATCACATCATCCATTTGAGTCTCATGTTCAGATGAAGTGGGAGGATGTAATGTCCCTCGAGGATATAAAATGGTATTAGGGACATATCATGATCTCTCTAGGGCTAATTAGAATATTTTAGCACAACAGAATAATTTTATAAATATTTAATTTCTTTTTTCTACAATTTAATTATGACAAAATATCGATAATTCCAAACAAATTAAAATAAAATTTATATAACTGATCAAGAAAATTGAACCAAGGTTAACTAATATCATCTAAATAAGAACTAATTATCATTTTCCAATTAATTAAACAAAACAATTACGAAAATGACTCCACAAGACTACTTTACTAGTATTTAACACAAATAGCTAGTCTTGCATGAATTCAACACAACCATGCCAATGAACCAAAAAGTGAACCTACATCCATTAAACATATATTTAAGCATGCACACACAACCAAATAAAGTTTCATTTGGAGGTCAAATCATTTCACATAAACGATGATTCTTTCAAGCTAAATGAGTGCAATTAGTTAATAAACAATGCTAGGAATTTAACCCAATCAATTGTACTGAGTTCCAGAGCACACAGAGGAGAGAATAAAGATATGGAAAATATACTTCTACAGCAAAATTAAAGTAACAAAAACAGATCATATGGCCATGCATTCCAAAAATTACAAAACGATATATTCAATCTACAAACTAGTTACCAATTTCCACTGATTTGAGGCTAGTTTTTCTTTCTAGTGTCCAAATGCAAAACAATAATAAAGTATTAACTATTTTAGCTCATGGAAATCATATCAGAGGTCCACTATAGCCAAATTTATGTAGCTTTCTTCTCATAAATATTCCTCTTATTAATTAATCAAACTAGCTAAATCTACTTCTCCAAATTGGCTAGAAATTGAGGAATCAAGTAAGATAAATGCATAAAAAAATTACAGTCATTCGGAATCCATTCCAACTCTAAATACCATGTACTATCGGTCTTATTAGAGGTATAAATCATGTAAAAAAAATTTCAAACACTTCTCATGCAAATTCATAAATCCATTTAAAACAATTATTTCGAAGGAGCTAGTGAATGGAAACAAAACTGGGATTTCGATAAGCAAATCTAGAACTATCGAGGAAATATTCCACACATTTATTCATACATTTAAAGTGAATTTATCAGATATAATATCAGTTATCTCACTCAGAAATTTTCTCAAACATTTCACATGCCAAGTCTCGAAACTGCATAAAACAACCCAACCAGTGAATTGGTTTTTGAATAGAGGCTAGAAATAATTTAGAGAGGTGTTTCCAATCATTCCTAATCTATTGAAAAATAAAAGTACACATAATATAAATATCAGAGGCACAATTATAATATCTGTAGTAGAGGTGCCAAATAAACATTTTTCTCAAGCACTTGCTAACAAAATACCAAAAACTAGTTAGTTATTTTTCCCAAAACCTAGTAGCATAATGTAACTAAAATCCATGAGATATTTCTTCCATAATTAGATGATATATTTTCTCATACGTTTCATGTGAAACCATATAAGAATCATATCACATCCAATTAATTCAAATAAACATGAAATAAAGTACTTATCTTGCAAAATACAAAACTGAAATCAATTGTGTTGCGTTTCACCCAATCGTAGACACAATGAAAGCCAAAACTCACTTGTAAATGATCACCCCCAAGTTGGAACCATGATGCCACAAGAAAGAGTGCACTCAAACAAAAAACTAATCTAACATTGTTCCAACCAAAATCCAATGGCAAGTGGATTCCCCATCACTTCCAATCCAAGATCTCCAGTGGCAATTCCAGGACAAAGTTTTTAGGAGAAACCAGTCCAGCCACAAACCAATGGAAAGTCTTCCTTGACTTCCACTCCAAGGAAGTTCCAGTGGCTATGTGACAAAATATGTCAGACATCTATCAGTCCAACCTCAAATCCAATGGCAAGTGGATTCTACATCACTTCCATTACAGGATCTACATACGCAATTCCAGGACAAAATAGTGGCAATTCCAGAGTAAATCAACTTGGGAACAGGCTCAGAAAGGGTGCACCAACCAAGAAAAACTCATGTCAAGAGAAACCAAAACCAATCACACTAGTACCATAGAAAAAACAAGAGCCAAGAGCATGCATAACCCCCAAGAGAGACTAGCTCCCATCCACCCAAATCCCATTTCCCAAGAGAAATTTGAATTGGGTGGAGAGAGAGACACACAAGGGAGGAGTTACATTTCCAGATTAGAAAAATGGGAGTTACACTTCTCAAGAGGGCACATTATAGTGGAGAGGAAGAGTCTTCATCAAGGTGGGAGATACAAATTTTCATGAGGGGCACACTAGGCGAGGAAAAAAAACTCTAACTCCAAATAAAATTAATACCGGAATAAATGAAAGAAAAGTGTAACATAAAACATGAGGGTAAACAACCAAAAGGGTTCACCAAGTCCTAAAGAAGGGTGTATAACATCCACATAGGTCAAAACACAAGGTAACACTTTTCCCACAACCCCTTTCTCGTAGCATCATGGTTCCTCATACTCTTTTTCATGGCATCGATGATCCGATTATTTTATTTTATTAATTAATAATGTTGACAATAATAAAAGTAATAATAATGTGCAAACCATAGTCCAGGCACCTTGTGCCACTATGTCCAACATAAAAACAATAATAATATGTTCAAGGACTAAACTAGAGGGTCATTACATCCCTCCCCCCTTAAATCATGCATCGTCCTCAATGCATACACATACATGCATTTAAAAAAGGATAACAGACATTCCCATACATGCCTCAGATAGATAACATATTTCTAACCACAACACTTCCCACTACCACCTACTTTCCTGTCCGTCTCCATTTCCCATGGGAGAACGGATACTAGTAGAGTGGTGTCACCCACCCATTTTTTGAAATTATTATTTTATTGGCAAAATACTTTATGTTAAATTTTAATTGCAAAGTTTTGTAATTATGACCAAGTTGGGTCAAGAATGAATGTAATTACTGAATTATTATTAATTAATAAATTAAAGTAGGAGACAAACACCCAAGGGAACTGTTAAATGAGTGTTCACTGACCCACTAGGAGGAATGGAAGTTGTTAGAAGGCATGGGACAAATGGCAACAATTGCACTTCACCACTAGCTGTTGGTTATGGAAAAACTACCCCTACAAATGTGGCATTATCCCCCAGGTGGAGGGAGTGAGCAGGCAGCTCATTTAATGACCAGTTAACAACTGAAAAAGGTCTAGGCAGCCTACATAAGGAAAATTCGAATTGAGCAAGCAGCTCTTACACAATGTTTTCTGCAAAAATATTCCTCATGTGCATTAGGTGATGACTGAGAGATTTGAATAGGGAGGCTATGTGAGTGCATTGTAAGTCTACAATTTATTTTGAGGAGGAGAACCAGAGGTGTTGGTGTAGGTCCCTTTGACTGCTAAAGTCTTTGAGACTGAATAACTAATGCTACTGCAAGTTGAGGTCCTAATCTTCTAAGTTTCTTCCTCCTGGTGGTTCAGTGAACAGGCTCGGGGGTCCTAAGGCAAGTAACTTGGCTGTCTTCAGGAATTGGTTGGGTGGAACAGGCTCCTTGGGTTGTTTGTTTCCCTTGAGATAAACCAGGTTTTGTTGTTTCCTATTTTGTTTACAATTTAATAATTCTGTTAGTGAAATCATCAAACTCTGTTTTTTATAAATGTATTTATTTCTGATCTTTGTTTAAGTCTGAATGATAAGCTATGTTAATAATCTGATTAGAAAATCAATTCTATATTTTTCCACACACTGTTATTTGCATCGTACTCTAGTATAGAGAAGAAAATTAAATAATAGATGAGAGATAGGAAGTTTGGCATTGATTAGATAATTAATTACAGTAAATACTATGATTATAATTCTGTCCTATATCTAGACATAGAAAAACTTACTGTATAGTATCAACAGTGTTACAAGATTCTTTTGTTATTTCATGAAATATAAATATAGTTTAATTTCTGCACAGTCATGTAATTTCCTCTTATTTCTATTCAATCAAGATAGTAAACAAATGCAGTTGAAATCATACATATCATGTTTTCCAAGTAATAGTGTTTATAATTATTTTAACAGCTATTAGAACTGAAGAATAATTAGTTTTCTTATCTTTACCTATACTGTAATTCTTCACTATTTTCCTGTTTGATTTCATGTATCAGTTATTTATTTCTATAGTATCAAAAACCAAAACCAATGTAAACCCTAACTCTGTTTTCGATCATCATATTTTCCATTTTCAATACAAACTTTGGACATCATTCAAAGCATGAGAACTTATGACTTTTTAAACCGTAGATAGTACCTCCAGAACCATATTATCATTTTAACAGTTAGCCATAGGTGTGATTTATACGCTCATGTTCAAATTAGGGCTTCTGCAAAAGTTGGAATTTTTGAAATCTGTGGCCATGGCTGGAAACTCCTCAAAAAATAGAAGCTTAGAGCTTTGGATTGAACCTTTTGGTTGGGCAGAAGGGTGGGCTTTATCAAACCCTAGTTCGGGGTCCTGTCTAGTGAATCGGAAAGTTTCGAAGGCAATTTTGAGGGGTGAAACTTTGCAGTTTTCAAATTCTGAGTATACCGGCTTGATCAGCTCATCAAGGCGCATTTTTCTGTCCTTTCAGAAGTTTAAATTTTTAGGGTTTCTCTGACAAACCCTAATCTAGCTCCATATCCAGTTCCTGCAAATCAAGTGGATTAGGTTAATCCTAGAAGAAAATGGATTGGTCACCTGCATAAGTGTAGAAGTTCCTATTTCAGAGGGAGATGAGGCTAAGGCCTTACGTAAGAAGATTACAAGCAATCTCGACAAGTATGACTTACATGTATGTTTCGAATTCTGTTCATAGCTAAGTTTATGATATGTTTGTCTTCATATCATTACGGTTAGTACAATCTTGATTAATTACTAGACTTGTCGTATCACCTTAATAAAATTATGAATACATGATAGAAGATATTCATTGATTAAGGTTTTGAAACTTATGATTGTACTAATGCATTGTGATGTTGTATGAGGTTTATGTTGTTCGATGACATGAAAGGTACAACAAGAAAGACAAATCATGTTCTACTTCAAGAACATACTATCATGGTGACATGAAGACAAAGATTCATCCATTGTCATGGATCACATAGAATATCTACTTACGAGGTATGTATAACTTGGTTCTACAATGGTTAACTTATGAGACATGTAGGTTACTAGGACAAGTCATTGAAGAGAACCAGAAGACATCATGCAGGTATGTTAGACATAACTAGCTAACACAGTAATCCAGTGATTAAGGATGGATATAAGTTCATGGACAGGTAATCCAGGAAGCAAAGATCAAGAGGGAGCACACTCCAGTAGTTTCTGCAAGGATGCAGATATTTAGAGGGAGTTGACCACTTCTCACAATCCACATCAGGATGGAGTTGCAAAGATTGAGAGGGAGTCAACCCAACAACCAAACAAAGATAAGTATTTGAATTGTCATTTCTTACATATTTGTTTGTTTAAATAATGTTGTTCAATGATGTATATACTGATGTTCCTAGAATTAGGTTGTGCATAGTTGCATTGATGAACAATATACTACTAATATACATGGGTAAGTGGCCTATGGCACTGTACAACATTCTATTGCTACTTATCTAGAATGAAACCTCTTTGCTGACATGTTGGGAGTTGTGCACACTCTTAACAATGTTCTGGTAGATATTGGAAGACATCTAGAAAGTTATGGGATATGGATAAATGTTGTATTGAATCATTGGCTAAGATAATTGCATCACTGTATGACATATTTATTTATGTGTAAGAATTTGTTCTGAAAACTATGAGATGTTTTCTAATCATGCAATTTAACTTGTTTTGTAGGAAAGATCATATACCATCACCTACAAAAGAAGGACTACAACATTTGTTCAACAACAAATTTATCTATTGAAGATATTAAAAATATTGAAGTTCCCAGGATTTGGGAAGAATGCCATGATCGAGGAGTACCAGTCAATCATGAAGAATGATGGTTGGGATGTAGTCCCAAGACCTGAAGGGAAGTCTGCTATGACTTCCAAATGGATCTATAAGATCAAGCATGCTGCAAATGGTAGCATAGAGAAATACAAAGTGAGATTTGTAGCTCGTGGCTTCTCCCAGAAAGAGGAATTGATTATGAAGAGACTTTTGCTCTTATAGCCAAATACACTTCCATTAGTACTTGCTCTGACTGCAGTGATAAAATGGAAGATACACCATATGGATTTCAAGACAACTTTCTTGAATGGTGTAGTCGAAGAGGAAGTGTATGTAAAGCAGCTACTCGATTTTGAGTCATATATGTGCAGAACTTGGTATGGTAGGATAGACAGCTTTCTATCCAGTTTGGGCTTTACCAAGAGTAAAGTGGATTCCAACCTTTACTACAAGGTTGAGGAAGGCAATCCAGTGATACTACTTTTGTTTGCGGATAACCTGTTTGTTACAGGTGAGGATAGATTGATTTTCGACACGCAGCAGAAGCTTGCTACCGATTTCGAAATGAAGGACTTGGGGATGATGCACTACTTTCCAGGTATGGAGGTGTGGAAGAGTGCAAATGGAATCTTCCTTGGACAAAGGAAGTATGCAGTAGAGATCCTGAAGAGGTTCGGGATAATGGACTGCAAGGCCATGGACACACCTATGGCATCGAAACTGAAGCTTCATCTAATCTGGTTGATGTCACTATGTATCGTCAGATGATTGGGTCCTTGATGTACCTGATGAACACGAGACCAGATATTTTCTTTGTGGTGAACACATTGAGCCAGCTCCTGACGGATCTGAGAGGTGTTCACCTGGTTGCTATAAAGCATATTCTGAGGTACCTGAAGGGTACAGTTGATTATGGGCTCAAGTATAATGTGAATCAAAAGTTTAAACTACAGGGTTATGTTGATTCAGATTGGGCAGGCAATGCTGCAAATAGGAAGAGCACTTATGGGTGCTACTTCAGTATGGGATCAGGTGTGATCTCTTGGTTTAACAGGAAGCTATCCTACGTAGCACTGAGTATAGACGATGCAGAGTATGTTGTAGCCTGTTTAGCTAGTTGTGAGGGAGTATGGCTTCGGAAGCTGCTGTCTAAGTTATTTGATCTCCCACTGGAGGCTACTGGTTTCTTTTGTGACAACTAGAGTTGTGTGAAGCTATCTGAGAACTCGGTGTTCCACGACAGGTCGAAACACATAGATATCAAATATCACTAAATCAAGGATATGGTGCAGAGGGGAGCAGTGAAGCTCCTGTATGTTGCGACGGATGAGCATATTGCAGATGTGTTGACGAAGCCACTAGCCAGAGTGAAGTTCAAGTACTTCAGAGAGAGGCTTGGTGTTTTCATATCGACGACACTTCGAGGAAGAAGTAATGGAGACATTTGCTGAAGCCATTCCAAGCATGGTGGAAGGAGGATCCTTCACATGGCTATGGATGTAAGTGATGGATGATGAGCATCAGGATGATGTTCTAGTTTCTGCTTGATATGATCAGTTGGATCATTTATGTATGTATGCATCATGTTGGATGTTGGATATGATCAGTTGGATCATTTATGTATGTATGCATCATGCTGGATGATGGATATGATCAGTTGGATCATTTCTGTATGTATGCATCATGTTGGATGTTGGATATGATCAGTTGGATCATTTATGTATGTATTCATCATGTTGGATGTTGGATATGATCAGTTGGATCATTTATATGTATGCATATATGCATCATGTTGAATGCTTGGACCATGTATTTGTATATGTATCAGGTGGATACGATTGTATGATCAGGTAGATCATGTATGCTAATATATGTCAGGTGGATCATGTATCTGTGTATGTATCAGGTAGATACATTATATGATCAGGTGGATCATGAATGATGATATGTATCAGGTAGATACTTGGCATGCATCAAGACAATGCAGTGATGAGTTCCGAAGACACAGATGCACATGAGCTTTTCGGACATGGCTGTAGATGTGTTCTCCCATGGTCGTGATGTAATTGTTGGGATTTTCTGACATGGTGGCAGATGTGTTCTCCCATGGTCGTGATGTAATTTCCAGGGCCATTCGAGCATGGTTGTAGATGTGTTCTCCCATGGCTGCAATATAAGTGTTGGGGCCATTCGAGCATGGTTGTAGATGTGTTCTCCCATGGTTGCGATATAAGTGTTGGGGCCATTTAAGCATGGTTTCCATGGTTGAAATATAAGTGTTGTGCCATTCCGACATGGTGGTAGGTTGGTCCTCCCAGGATCGTTGATGTAAGTGCTGTGAGCCTTTCACGGATGGTGGTAGGTTAGTCCTCCCATGCCGGTGAGTGTAAGTGTTGTGTTTGTGCATCTAGGTTTTGCTTTGTGATACTCTATGGCCATGGACAGGTTGTGCAGTGGCATATAAAAGGTCCTGGGAGATCCGATAGGTTGAGCTTTGTGCTCGTAATTAGTCATGGGATGCTCTTTTGAGGTTTTGTTGACTCACGTAATAAGTCCTGAGGATTCCACAGTATGGCCAGTAATGATGAAGACCTACAAGTGGTGGGCCTACATCCAGTATGAAAAAGGACTAGCTCTATAGAACTTCCTATGAGGAGTAGATTCAAAGATTGATTGAGATAGCAGCAGCAATGACGATGACGATGATTCGAGGATGATGATTCGTTGATGATGATCCAGAGAAGAAGACTTGTTCTAGCATATCTGTGTTGAGAAATACCTTCCTAGTTAAGAGGGAGTGTTGATGTATATGTAAATTCAGAATGTATTTCATATATATATTTATTGTACTCCTATAGAGATGTATTATTCCTCTATATGGAAGTGTCATCATTTGTATTAACAAGTGTCGCAAGTGTCGTAAATTGCCGATGGGTTATTAGACCACCATGTAGTGGGTCGACCCTGATTAAGTTAATATTGGGTTATTGTACTAAGCTAGACAAGTCGAGTAACCAGGACAAGTATAAATAGAGATCTCCCGATCTCTATTTGGATCACTTCAGAACTCACTGTTCCTTCACTCAGAAAGTGGTGCACTTGTGGAGGAGGAGAAGCTGCTGCTAGGAGATGTCTATCTCTTATGATCGGGTTGTATCATTGCTCTATCTATCTCTGAGGAAGTTATTGGGGTTTTTCACCTTTATGGTTTTCCCCAAGTAAACTCTGTGTCTCTTGTGTGCTTTCATTATTGTGTCCATGAATGATATGTTGTAGATATGTTGTACATGTTGTTCTCTCAGTTAAGATCCTAGATCAGATTGAAGTAATTTCTGAAAAACTAACACATCAAGTGAGAAGCATGAATGTAAAAGCATTTTTGAGATTATGTACCTTGAATGTGCACAATGTAAAAGCATTTTCGAGATCATCATGTGAGAACCATGAATGTGCATAATGAAAATTTAGAGATTATGTATCTTGCACATGTAATTTCTAGAATTAACCAAGAGTGTGTAAATCACTTGGTTAGGGTGAATATGCTTTATTAAAACAAGAGATTAAAGCCCAATCAATTAGCCAATAAATAACCACTCACAGATCTAAGGATCTTGCCTTAAAGGGAAGATAATAATTGTTTCTATGCAAGAGGGAAAGAAAAACATATGAAAAACCCTAGATCTTATTCCAAAAAATACCCCAAAAGAATACACACTTGCAGGAGCCAACGGCGTGCAATATTGTTGCTCCGTTTTCTTTTTCGCTCCCGGACCGAAAGTCACCAAGTGTCCTTGAACAACATTTTCATGTGACTTGCAAATCGACATAACTCAGAAACCGGAGGTTGGATCGACGAACCGTCAACTCCGTTGGTCTCCTGGCGTGCAATTACCTCTAGGGGGCCTCTCCCTTGTTTTCTCATGGCCCAGTGACTTCATTGTGCATTCATTTCGTAAACTAGGGCTTTGCTCAGTTTCCTTCAATGCAACTCTAGCATTGGTGGGTCAACTCTGCAAAAACCTCCACCGAGCCAATGTTGGTAGTGTTCCCACGTCAGCATTTCCCATACACACTTGCAGGAGCCAATGACACACAATCTTGTTGCTCCATTTTATTTTTTGCTTTCGGACCGAAAGTCACCAAGTGTCCCTGAACGACGTTTTCATGCAACTTGGACCTCGACATAACTCGACGACCGGAGGTCAGATCAATGAACCGTCGACTCCGTTGGTCTCCTGGCATGCGATTACCTCTAGATATCCCTCTCCCCTCTATTTTCATGGCACAATGACTTCATTGTGCATTCATTTTGTAAACTAGGGTTTTGCTCAGTTTCCTTCAATGCAATCTCGGATTGGTGGGTCAACTCTGCAAAACCCTCCACCGATCCAGTGTTGGTACTGTTCCCACATCGACATTTCCCATACACACTTGCAGGAGCCAACAACATGCAATTTTTTTGCTTTGTTTTCTTTTTCTCTCTTGGACCGAAAGTCACCAAGTCTCCCTGAATGACATTTTCATGCGACTTGCAACTCGACATAACTCAGCAACTAGACGTCTGATCAATGAACCATCGACTCCGTTGGTCTCCTAGCATGCGATTACCTATAGGGGGCCCTCTCCCTCGTGTTCTCATGGTCCAATGACTTCGTTGTGCAATCATTTCGTAAACTAGGGTTTTGCTTAGTTTCCTTCAATGCAACTCTTGCATTGGTTGTTTCAACAACTGCACATGGGTCTACTTCAGGTAACTTAATCATTCGTTGTATATCAAATTCTACATATGTTACATTTGAACATGTTGCAGCATTAAGAAAACACAATGTGTCTAGATATCATGGGCTATATTATTCTTGTACTAAAGTATAAGCCAACAACCATATGCCTAAGCTACAGTTACAAATTACAAACCAACTAGGGTTTCATGAACTAGACACCGCATAATAAAACTAGGGTTCACAAATTGAGACATGGAACTACAAACTAGGGTTTTATGAACTCTTTAGGTTTTGATCATTAGATTGGTTAGTATCATTTAAGTAAAAACCCAAAGGCCATATACCTAGGCTATGCACATACATGAAACAAAATGAATAGGGTTGAACATGGATCACAAGTGGAAGTTCACATGCATACATGACTTAGAAGTATAAACACATGTACATGAATTACAAGCAAAACCAACTAAGGTTTCATGAATTATAAGAAATCCATGAGTATAGAGATCAGAGGCTATGTTATTTTCATTAAAGGAGAAGCCAATAGCCCATATACATAGGCTACACTTACAAATTGAAAACCAAATAGGGTTTCGTGAACTACAAATTGAATACTATAACTAGGGTAACGAAAATAATTGATAAAATCTTCTATATCTCTGTCAAACTTATAATTGTTTCCATCCAATTAATGAAACATTTTACAATCCAAATATATTTCCAATCGATGCCAAGTGATAATAAAAGTCACGTATGTATGGAAAACAATCTATGGAGGCAAAACCAAGTTTCTTTTACAATTTCCAAAGTCAAATTTTACTTGCATACCACTGTAAAAATCAACATCATTATAGCTGGAAATTACTTATGTTTGATAGTCCTTAAAATGTTCTTGTAGCATGTTTTGGATGGCCAAGTTGTTGAAGACTTTAGTTAAGTTAGGATAGGGATGTTAGGGAGTGAAATGATGTGAAGTAGGGCTGCAATAAAGGGTTAGGACAGTTAACAAAAGTGGCAGTCCTATAGGTGTCTAGGTAGTAAAATATGGCAATAAATACCTTGCTTTGAGAGTCTAGGAAGCCTAGATGAAGGGGGTATGTCCTAGGTTTAGTTTAGAAAAGTTTAGGGTGTCAAAATAGGAACTTAGGGCTACCCAAAAGGGAATTTACAATTTGTAAAAGAGGTAGTCCCGTAGATTGTTTAGACACAAAAAAAATATGGCAACTAGTGCCTTACGTCGAAGGATTATGATACTAGGGATGTAAGTCTAGGTATCTAGGATACGTTAGAAGCCTAAGGAGTGGGAAATAGAGGTTAGTTAGGGCTGCAAAATAGTTGAGGTTAGTTTCTAAGTTGCTTTAAGGTTTATTGATCATTCATAATCTTAGGGTTTATTGATCATATGTAAAAAATGGCATATTCATAAACTTGACATACAAAAGAACTTTTGGCATATTTATAAACAACATAAACGTAAATTTGGCATATCAAGAACACAAAATTCACATATTCATAAACAACATACACATGAGAAAATTGAGCATATATCAATATTCAATTACAAATCGCATTAATAGTATAGTATTAAAAGTATGTAACATACCTCATCATGATGAATATGTTGATGATGATGGATATGATGATGATGATGGTGATGATGATGAAGATGTTGATGATGATGATGATGGTGATGAAGATGATGATGATGATGAAGATGATGATGATGGAGATGTTGATGAGGAACCTAGAGATGACAATGATGATGAAGATGTTTTTGATGATGATGATGGTGATGATGATGAAGATGTTGATGATGAAGAAGAAGAAGAAGAAGATGATGATGATGATGATGGAGATGTTGATTTGATGAAGAAGAAGAAGATGATGATGAAGAAGAAGAAGATGATGATGATGGAGATGTTGATCTGATGATGGAGATGATGATGATGATGGTGATGAAGATGATGATGATGAAGAATATGATGATGATGGATATGTTTATGAGGAACCTAGAGATGACATTGATGATGATAAAAAAAAGTAGATTGCAACAACTCGAGAGCATGTTATTTTCCGGTTTCTATTTGTTGGTGTCTAAAGACACCGGTTGTTTTTGGAGCCTCCAATGTGACATAGATCATGTTTGTATCCTAGGCACACAAAAGGATAAACATTAGTACTCTCATAAGAAAATAAAGAGAACCCAATGAAAATGTGCAAACATTATTTACAGATAACTCACCTGAGGTTGTAGGATCATGTTTATAGTGTCCAATATCCTCTGAATAGTATTATGTATGTGAATGGTATCCTTCAATCACAGGTTAGTACATTGGGAATAAACTAAAGGCTAAATAATTTAAATTGTGCTTCAGCACGCACTTTAAAGATTAAACAACGCACCTGACAATCTAGCCACACTGGACAATCTAGTAACACCTGTCAATGCACTCACTTGAGTAGGCCATCTGGATCATCTTTGTTGCCAATGGTGTCCATCAATCTCTCATGCTCTAAATGAGGTAGCAAGTATCGTACATGTGACATATTTTTGTTTGAAATTATGTGCAGCTTGATGTTTATACCAACTACTAGGTTGGTGAAGTGATATACAATAGCTTCTGGTCTATAATCCTGATATACATACCCACCCTTCCTTTTCTGTTGTGCTGCTAGTGTCAAGTAATCCCCTTTTATAACCATCGATCCAGTTGGAAATTCAATATTTTCATCATCTGTAACAGGTTCGAGAATGGTTTGTTTCCCCTCTAAGAAACGTGCCAACCAATAGTCAGAACCCCATTCATTACTTTTTGGGGCAACCACTGCATATATCTGACCTGTGAAAAGAAATCGGAAAAGGTTAAAAATACATTTACTAAAAAAGGTCTTGCATGTAACATAAATAAAATTTCTTTCAATGTAAAGGCTTGTAGTGATTTAGGTACTACTAATTTACTTTTTTGTACCTGCTTGCATGAGATCCAATATGTGATCATAGTTTGTAGAAATATATGTCTGATCATCTTCCAAATGGTCTATTTCATTAATCCCCTTGAAATCGGTGCCAAGTGTCACTCGATCCCATTTATCAACTGTATCTGTATACTCACAATCATCCCATTCATCGATGCTTCAGGAACTAAAAAAGCAAGCCCTCAATCTTGTCCAAATTTGTAGGGCCGAGCTGTCTAAGCTTCTAATTGAATGAAACTGTTGAGTTCCATGCACTGTGTTCACCCGATGTGTTTGGGATCAGTCTGCATCTGTCACCTCATAGAATATTCTCTACACTAGGTGTTTCCTTGTTGCTTATTCTCCCATCACAGATGAACACCATTTCACTATAGATGAAGCGTCTCAAAGGTAAGCACCTGTAAACTTCATCTCTTCGCTTCGAAGGGAATTTTGTATGCATGCACCAGTACCATCGTGCTCTCCTTTTCCATGACTTGTTTCAAAGTAGTTCTGTGTATGTGAAACCTTGTATTTTATGTGCAACAATGTAGAGCCCCTCTTGTAGGGTTCTTCTGTGCTTAACCTCAAACTCAACCACTTGATGCAAACAAATTAGCTATCATAATTTACAGGAAAGATAAAATAAATAAATGAATAACTTAGCAAATTAAAACAAAACATAACCTGTCAACCGATTCATCTTGTCCACAGTTGTCCACGTCTTCCATAGGATCTTGCCAGCAAAGCTTGTTTGAAGGATAGGCGAAGCAACCGTTAGCTTCGCCACTCAACCATAGGCTCATGCTTTTGTTAAGATTTAATATGCTAAGACAAAAAATAGTAGCATTACATTCCATTTCACAATAATAGCATATACAGGATCACTGAAGAAACAACAAGCATAGCATAAACACAAGAGACACAGATTTATCCTGGGAAACCCTCATGGGGTAGAAAACCTAGTAAAGCTTCCTCAATATAGATGACCAGCAATATACAAAGATGCAAACCAAAGATATGATCTCCTCCTCCACCATAGCAGACCTCTCCTCCACAAGTGCGCCTCTCTCTCAAGTGAGTGTGTGTGTCAAATGAGGAACACACCTCCTCTATTTATACACTACTCTGACATATCTTTTACACAAGTACACGTAGGCTCGTATTTAACCAATGGGTTAAATACCCCACTACAACTGACTGGGATGACCCCTCTAGGGTGGTCTAATAACCCTTTGACCCACATAACACATACAGGGCCGACCCCCACTAGGGAAGTCTAATAACCCGAGTTACCACATTCCGACGGAGGAATAAACATCTCCGGATATACAATAAGATCTTCACGGAGGAATGAAACATATCCGGAATAATAAAGTACAAATATAATATTCTTTGAAGTTACAATATCTCAACAGCTTTCAGTCACATGGCCACCCCCAATCTTTGGGTCGTAGAGCTCACACACAACAATTCGAGAAACTCAGCTTGGGTTCCCCCCCCACCAAAATTTCCAGCCAAACCCTCAATAGCAGCAAGTCATGAGGCAATTCAAAATTACGAAAATCATCCAGGATCTAGGTCCTTTACCCATTCCCAAAGCCTTCCTTTTAAAGGAACATTCCATGCGACACATGTCACTTCATGCATAAATACATATTTTATTAAATTTGCAATTTAATAATACTCACCCATCCATGTGTCAGTTTTTCTAGGAGTTGCACCAACATTCATAAGTTTGCTCATGTTTGTCTCCTAGATATTTTACTTAACTCCTAGTTTGAGGTGTAGGTGGAGTTGACTAGGTGTCCATGCTTAGGATTCTACTTTGCTCCTAAATTAAAGATTTATATTATTTTAAATGCTCAAAATAATATTGTATGTGCAAATGCCTAAATAACACTTAATATTATTTAAATGCTAAAGTAATCATTTATGTGCAAATGCCTAAAGTACTCAAATGCATTTCTAAGTAATGTTCTAGGTGCAAATTTATATGTTTTTATGCAGTTAAGTTTAACAATCATTTTCAATAGGACCCCGGTGCCGCGCCGTTGGGCTTCCCCGTTCCTTAATTTCATTTCCTTAACATGGCACCACTCCGTCGGGTCTAGTCATTCGTAGTTTCCATTCTTCGGCAAGGTACCACATCGTTGGGTCCTTGCGTCCACTCTTTCCGTTCTCGACAAGGTACCGCACCGCCGAGCCCTTCTGCCATCATCCTTTTGTTTTGACTTGCGGGAACTTCATGTAGGGATTTTAGGATCTGTTACCTTCCATCCTCCATCTACACGCTATTAGGGACTAATGGTGCTGAGGAGTGAGTCCATTCTCACTGCGCGCCCCCCAACTCGCACATGACCAGCTCCGTTGTGGCCCACCTTGTACATCCTCACACTTTCCTCTTGAGCAAGCGGATCAGTGCTTATCTGCTCATGTGTGGTATTCTGTCAGAAGTCAACATCGTCGTCGCTCTCCTTGTGTTTGATTTATACGTACTCTACGACCCTTCATATTCCTTTATGTGTCCGTCACTGAACCGTTTCACCTGTCGCTACACACATTTCTCGCAAACATATATTAGTAGTATTGTCCTCAATAATCATCATTTGATTCATAAATATGCTACTTTGTTAAGCATTTATAATTTACTCAAACATTACTCATTCATCTAATCAAACATGCATTTCGTCAATAATTACTTTCTTCATCCTCATAACATGATCAATCGTATAGCTAGTCGTTAAGCATCATTCATAAGCATATTTTCCATAATCATAGTTAATCGTTAAACACATGTAATCATTCATTTACATCAACTGTCCAGATACACATACTCAGAATAAAATCAAAGGGTTATTTTATTAATGTTTCAATCAGTCGGGTCACTCAATAGGTGCCCTCAATGTCTAAAGTAGTCTAGGGGCACTACATACACCCCTACTTATTTAGAACTTCGTCCCAAAGTTCAGAAAAAATGCGGAAAGCTATGATGCATCTCAGTTGCATCCTCTCCAGCCGTAGAGCTAGGACTGTAATTGTCCCACTACACTCTGACTTGATCAATCAAGGTTAATCATTAAGCAATATGTAATCAATCAATTATCCCACTCAGCAATATGTAATCAATCAATTATCCCACTCAGCAATATGTAATCAATCAATTATCCCACTCCACACATATAATTTTAATTCCTTAAATCATTTATCAATTATTGTCATCATTCACATCTTCAGGTTTTCCTCAATCATTTAAGACATAACAAGGCTCAAGAGACCACTATTTCGAAGTTGTTCAGCCATGTCACTTGACATGTGCCCTTAAGGTCCACAGTCATTCTAGCGGCATTACATACACCGCCTCTTATATAGAACTTCGTCGTGAAGTTAATTTTGTTCTCGTACTTCCGACACTAGGCTTAACTTTAATTTTTTTTATTTTTTTTGTTTCTCATCTTCTTGCCAATCTCTTCTATTTTTCCCCAACAATCAAGGCCCTAAGCACTAGTGGTTCTAATCATTAGTTTTCCTTTTCATCCATCATGGTTCCAATATATCCTCAAGAACTCATTCATAATTTCGTATAACATCAATTTCTGATAATACATTCAGTAGTAGTCAGTCCCAACGAGATTTCTTATATCTCGTACTCATTCACGAAGGTCTACGATGTCCAAATTATCAATAAATTGCATTGCGTCAATGTACACCCAAAAGTTTATCCAATCATCATTCGGCATAAAAAATCCAAGCAAGGATTCCCATCTAAATAGTTATCCTCCCTCCAAGACGAGAAGGTAAACATCATAAGATATACAATCAAATATAGATAGGTAAGATATAATCACAGTTTTTAACAAATCAAGAGAGACCCTCAAATATTCCAAAACAAATTTCCATATTGTTACTTCCAAAAACCCCTAAATGTTGGTTCTCAATTTGATAGGATTTGAGACATCGAAACTTAGTGACTTAGTCGAAAGTTTAAATTTCTATCCCTTAGCCCTTTTATCAGTATCATTGTGTCCAAGTTAATGAGATTATCCCCTCCTTACTTCATTTCATTAATTTCATATTCATATTACCCATTTGGAAATGTCTCAAACTGTGTGAGTCATCAAAATCTCATCAACTCCTATCCTTCGAACTAGTCATCTCTTTGTTTAAGTTGCACCATGTCAAGTGGTTAGTATCATTGCGCTCAACTTTTCGTGTTGATTGTCTGCATGCTTTGTTTTACTAAAATGGTCTTTATTTGACTCATTCAGTAGATTTTCCTAGTTAAGAATTCTCCAATACCATGTGACGGTCACATCAGGTTTGCAGTTTTTCATTTTCGTTATCGGTCTCATCACAATGTAAAAATGAAGGTGATCATGTTTAACTCAAGACGTTGTTCACCTCAGTATCTCATTATTTTCAATTTTGAGTCTAAATCACATGGCTAGTTAACATGCAACATTACCATGTTTTTCTTCTCTAAATGTACCTTCCACCCTGTTGAGAAAACAACATTATGATGTACATAAGATCACTTAACCATTTTAAGGAGGAATTCAATTTAGTACACCTAGCATACCCTACAAATATATAGAGAGCTATTATGTCCAAAATATCTAAATATTGATATAAGGATGGTTATTCTTTTTATTTCAATTCAACCAATATAAAACTTATATATATATATATATATAACTTTGTTTCCAATGCATAATTATAATATTTAAATCCTAAGCAATTTTTATGTATTTTTTAGAGCCCCTCCTGTAGGGTCCTTCCGTGCTTAACCTGAAACTCAACCACTTGATACAAACAGATTAGCTATCACAATTTATAGGAAAGATAAAATAAATAATTGAATAACTTATCAAATTAAAACAAACCATAACCTGTCAACTGATTCATCTTGTCCAATGTTGTCCACGTCTTCCGTAGGATCCCTCCAGCAAAGCTCGTTTGAACCATAGGCAAAGAAACCATTAGCTTTGCCACCCAACCATAGGCTCATTCTTTCAGTCGCATGGCCACCCTCGAGCTTTGGGTCGTAGAGCTCACACACAACAATTCGAGAAACTTAGCTTGGGTTTCCTCCCCACCAAAATTTCCATCCAAACCCTCAATAGCAGCAAGTCATGAGGCAACTCAAAATTACAACAATCATCCAGGATATGGGTCCTTTACCCATTACCAAAGCCTTCATTTTAAAGGAACATTCCATGCAACACATGTCGATTCATGCATTAATACATATTTTATTAAAATTTCCAATTTAATAATACTCACCCATCTATGTGTCAGTTTTTCTATGAGCTGTACCAACATTCCTAAGTTTGCTCATGTTTGTCCTATAGATATTTTACTTAACTCCTAGTTTGAGGTGTAGGTGGAGTTGACTAGTGTTAAGAAACCATGTCTTTACTTTGTTAGTATATTGTTGTTGGACGCATATGCTTTGTAAGTCGTCCCGTAGTATTTGTTGATCCAGTTAGTATATTGTTGTTGGATGCATATGCTTTGTAAGTCGTCCCGTAGTATTTGCTGATCCATAGTTTATATTAGCCCATAGTATTGACTCATAGTATTGGACGCATATGCTTTGTAAGTCGTCCCATAGTATTATATGTCTCATGGTTTTGACTCATAGTATTGGTGCCTAGACTTAGCCCATGGTTTGTATTGACACATAGTATTGACCCATGGTATTGGTGCCTAGACTTAGTATATAAGTGTGTGTTGAGGCCTATGAAGGCATCGTGAAGTTAATTGTATTGAGCTTGCTCAAAGGAGGTTGCCCCCTCGAAGTGGCCCGTGATCAATATAAAAGTGATTCTGAGTTCTATTATTTCTGATATCTTGTGTATTTGCATTAATTAATTATTGCAGGTTCTTCACATCTGGTATCAGAGCACTTTCTTGGGCTCGTTGGGTGGTATTTCTGCCAATTTTTTTTTCGCATCTGTTGCAGCTTCAGATTTGGGAATAATCCCTATCCTCTTAACTGTGGGAAGTACTTGGGCATAATCCCTAAAACTCATTGTGAGAAGTACCACAGGAACCCCAAAGTAGCTGGCCCATTGAGAGGACCTGCCAGCGAAAAGGGCAATGACCCCTACCTGATTGACTAGTTCCCACTCGTGAGGTAAACCAAGAGCTGTCGTTTGTGGCAAAGCGGTTATCAGTTTTACCTTAGCCGTGGAGTGAGGGGTACTACCCCAATATGCAAGTCGTCAGACAGCATTGGTGGCCGAGTGAAACACCTGAACTGTTAGGAATCCGTACATACCTGGGGTCCATATCTGTTTTTAGTTGAATTGTTGTCGATCACTTCCGCTCTAGATCCAGCCGTTTCAAATCTATTCTAAAAGTCGTTCCAGATCGAGTCGTCGTTTCAGATCCAGCCGTTTTCGATCCCTTCCGCACCGTTGCAGATCCATTTGTTGTGGATCCCTTCCACGCCATTTCAGATCCATCTGTTGCGGATCCCTTCCGCGCCGCTGTTGCCGATCCATTTCTAAAAAAAAAAAAAAAAAAAGGTATAAAATTCTGTTTTTCGGCCATATCTCCCTTATTTCGACTGTGTTTTCCCTGAAGCTTCACTGACATCCCTGCAATCCCATTCTGCATATTTCATTCTTGAAGACCCTATCCCAAATTCCACTTCCAAGACCAAAAATCCCGCATTTGTCTATTTTTCAGGTTTGCCATAACTTCTTCAATTTTCACCCGATTTCCTTCAAAATTTACCATAGAGTTCCTGCTTTTGAAATCCCCATTGTTTGCTTCCCTGTCCCTCAGAAAGTGTCGAAAACCTAGTCAAACCCCAATTACCCCTCCGAGTTTTTCCCAAATCCAAATTTCCCCTTACTAAATAAGCTTCTGTTTGTGTTTTTCTATCCATTTCCCCCCACCCGCCCCAAAAAAAAATAAAAAATTACTGGTTATGGTTGTCACTTGCACAGGAGCAAACACCATGGAGGAAGCACTTACAGCCATCCAAACCAAACTCCAAGATCTGGATGCAAAATTTCTCAGCCTCCATCTTAAGCATTCAGCCATGAACAATAACCGACAGCCAGAATCTTTTGCAGCCACCGAATTCTCTTCTTCCAGCAATTTTCGTGGGCCGAAGCTTGATTTTCCTCGCTTCAATGGTACTGATCCGACTGGATGGATATACCGAGCAGAACAATATTTTAGTTTGCATAATACTTTTGATGTTCAAAAAGTTCCACTTGCATCCTTTCATTTGGAACAGGAAGCCCTTCAATGGTACCGTTGGTACATAAAAGCTCATCCCGAGCCAAACTGGACAGATTTTTTCCAACTCCTTTTGTCACGATTTGGTCCTAGTTCTTTTGACGACTTCACAGGAGCACTCACTAAACTCCACCAAACTGGCACAGTGAGAGAGTATCAGATGGAATTTGAGAAACTAGCCAATCACACAGAAGGATTGTCTGATGAATTCTATAGGAGTTGTTTTATCAGTCGTCTCAAGGATGAAATCCGCTCAGAGATCAAAATGTTTTGTCCCAACATAATGATGGAAGTCCTAAGGTTGGCTAAGCTGGCTGAGGACAAGATCACAGCTCAACAACGCTCCAAACCCACCTTCGTTCCCTTCATAAATATGGGTTCCCAATGACCTCCCATCACGCCTGCTCCTCAACCAACTCCTATCAAGCAATTGTCTGAAAGAGAGATGCAGGCACGCCAAGAAAAAGGGCTTTGTTATAATTGTGATGAGAAATTCACTCGGGGACATAGATGTGTTCAACAAAATCTCTATCTCTTGGATGTGGATTCTCCGCCTGCCTCAAAACTTGATGAAGAAGCTCCATATACAGTAGATGATCAGGTCGACATTCAACACCCGCCTGTTGACACCCCATCTCAGGACGACCCACCCGAGATCTCTCTCCATGCTGTAACCGGTGTCACCACCCCACAAACAATGCGAGTCAGGGGTTACTTCAAGAAGCTCCCTCTTACCATACTCATTGATTCTGGTAGCACTCATAACTTCATTGATCCTCGGATTGCCAAACAGGCTGATTGTTTTGTCCATCCTTGCTCCAATTTTGAAGTCATGGTTTCCAATGGGGGCACCTTACCTTGCAAGGGGAAGTGTCACAATGTGCGTATCTCTATGGAAGATTATAACCTACGCTCTTACATGTTTGCCTTGTCCTTAGGCGGATGTGATGTGGTTTTGGGCGTTCAATGGTTACGCACACTTGGCCCCATCTTATGGGATTTTGCTGAACTTTGGATGCAGATTTCAGTCAATGGGGCACAACACAAATTTATGGGTTTACAACAGGGCTATCTCTTCTATGAACTCCATGCTTCTTCATCAATAGGGCACTCTGGGTTCCTCAAAACGTATGACCAGGAACAATGTAACTTCTTTTGGCAGGGACTCAAAAGGACAATTCAACGGATGGTGGTTGATTGTGATACTTTCCAGGTCAACAAGGGTGAAACGACCCTCCTTTCAGGACTGCTCGAACCCTTACCCATCCCTCCATAGATTTGGACAACTATTTCTATGGATTTTCTAGAAGCGCTCCAATGGTATAGTACCACATCTCAAAGGACACGATATGAAGCAATCTTTGTACATGCACCACTAGTTCTTCTTCCATACACCTTCAGCAGCTCCCCAGTTCAGGCAATTGACTCAATTCTTCGAAACCATGATCAACTTCTTCTCATTCTGCAGGACAATTTTCACATGGCCGATCAGCACCGTTCTGAGCGTACTTTTCACATCACTGATATGGTTCTTCTTTGTCTACAGCCTTTCATGCAATCTCCCTTAAACTCCAAAGGCGCCAGTGGCTCGGAATGCAACTCGACGATGCTACAGGGGACCCACTCCTTCAGATTCTGCATCAATTTCCACATCTAAAGCTTTGAGGACAAAGCTTTTTCTAAGGGAGAGGGGATGTTAGGAAACCATGTCTTTACTTTGTTAGTATATTTTTGTTGGACGCACATGCTTTGTAAGTCGTCCTGTAGTATTTGTTGATCCAGTTAGTATATTGTTGTTGGACGCATATGCTTTGTAAGTCGTCTCGTAGTATTTGTTGATCCATAGTTTATATTAGCCCATAGTATTGACTCATAGTATTGGACACATATGCTTTGTAAGTCGTCCCATAGTATTATATGTCCCATGGTTTTGACTCATAGTATTGGCGCCTAGACTTAGCCCATGGTTTGTATTGACACATAGTATTGACCCATGGTATTGGTGTCTAGACTTAGTATATAAGTGTGTGTTGAGGCCTATGAAGGCACCGTGAAGTTAATTGTATTGAGCTTGCTCAAAGGAGGTTACCCCCTCGAAGTGGCCCGTGATCAATATAAAAGTGATTCTGAGTTCTATTATTTCTGATATCTTGTGTATTTGCATTAATTAATTATTGCAGGTTCTTCACAACTAGGTGTCCATGCTTAGGATTCTACTTTGCTCCTAAAATAAAGATTTATATTATTTTAAATGCTGAAAATAATATTGTATGTGCAAATGCCTAAATAACACTTAATATTATTTAAATGCCAAAGTAATCATTTATGTGAAAATGCCTAAAGTACTCAAATGCATTTCTAAGTAATGTTCTAGGTGCAAACTTATATGTTTTTATGTAGTTAAGTTTAACAATCATTTTCACTAGGACCCCGGTGCCGCGCTGTTGGGATTCCCCTTTCCTTAATTTCATTTCCTCGACATGGCACCACTCTGTCGGGTCCAATCATTTGTAGTTTCCATTCTTCAGCAAAGGTACCACATCGTTGGGTCCTTGTGTCCACTCTTTCCGTTCTCGACAGGGTACCGCATCGTCTGGCCCTTCTGCTGTCATCCTTTTGTTTTGACTTGCAGGAACTTCATGTAGGGATTTCAGGATTTGTTACCTTCCATACTCCGTCTACATGCTATTAGGGACTAATGGTGTTGAGGGGTGAGTCCGTTCTCACTGCGCACCCCCCAACTCATACGTGACCAACTCCATCGTGGCCTACCTCATGCGCCCTCATGCTTTCCTCTTGAGCAAGCGGATCAGTGCTTATCTTGTCATGTGTGGTATTCCATCGAAGTCGACATCGTCGTCTCTCTCCCTGTGTGTGATTTATCCATACTCTAAGACCCTTCATATTCCTTTGTGTGTCCGTCGGTGAATCGTTTCACCTGTCGCTACACATATTTATCGCAAACATATATTAGTAGTACTATCCTCAATAATCATCATTTGATTCATAAATATGCTACTTTGTTAAGCATTTATAATTTACTCGAACATTACTCATTCATCTAATCAAACATGCATTTCGTCAATAATTTTCATCCTCATCAGATGATCAATTGTATAGCTAGTCATTAAGTATCATTCATAAGCATATTTCCCATAATCATAGTTAATCGTTAAACACATGTAATCATTCATTTACATCAACTAATACACATACTCAAAATAAAATCAAAGAGTTATTTTATTAATGTTTCAATCAGTCGGGTCACTCAACAGGTTCCCTCAATGTCTACAGTAGTCTAGGGGCACTACAAACAAACACAACCATTAAAATACACGTGCATTCTTGAACTGTCCAGCACAACCATCTGACCAAATCAAATGACAATAAAATGGTATGTCCATAGCTATCACATGATCATAGAACATATGAAAGCAATGTTGCACACAATGGATGTCATGGGTCCAGTCATCACTTATGTAAAAGTGACTTTCTTTCAATATCACACGTTTCCCTTCATTTCTATCTGGCCGATGTCGATAAGTGATATGGACCATTATGCTCACCTGCTCTGAGTGATAGTATTGACTTTGTATTTCATTTTGTGGTTGTAGAGTGTAATTTTCCGCAAATTCAACCACTAATAGTAGTGTTCCAAGAGGGAAGGTGTCCTGACATATTATGAATTGCTCACATTGCCACCATGCCATATCGACATACTTAATGTACTATTGGATCTTTCCACAGAACTCTGAAATAAAATAACATACTTGCACCTGGTGGAAAAAAATAAACAGTTTTATAAAACAACATAAAAATATTTACATGAATATTAATATGCCAATATTTAACAATGTTATAAAACAACATAAACAATGTACACTTAGTTAAATGAATATTATTCGTGTAGATTGTCACCTTTGAAGTCACCAATTTAATCTTCCTTCTTTCTTTCCCATCATGTAGCTGATATGTCTTGTACTAATAGTTCTACTTCTCGATAATTGCATTCCTGAATGCTTGATCTTCACTCTCATGGATGCAATCGGACCATAATGATAGCCCACCACAATTGTTGCAAGAACCCTCTACACATTGTTTTAAGTAATGTGTCTACCCATATTGCCTTGGACACATTATGTTATGGATGAAATCTCTAGATGACATTGGCGGTATTGTACTTGAGCATTCCTGCACATGATTAGGATGCAAAAAATGACGTATATGTGAAAATGTATGATAATATAGATCAAACTCTATGTGTTATCTACAACAACAAGTGTTCTAGATGTCATTGATTCTAACATACCAAGGCTTGCATTTTTCAAAATATCTTTGCCCGAGCCTTATATCTACGTGGGAAACTTTAACCATCTCGAACAATTAAGTTTGTGTCATGTCAATATAATGTTTAACATGAGGTTCACTATTCATAGAACCCCTACAACGTTTTAACACATCCTTTGTGTTAGAAGAAGCCCTAGTGTTATCATGCCAAAAAGTGCACACTAGTCCCTTCACTGCTTCAACCAACTTCATGTCTTTGCGGGGAAACCTACCACTAAATGCCCATAATGTTTCCATTTGTCCCTCTACATCAAGGTTGTCTCTTCTTAATCGATATTTTTTAAGTTTCTTTTGGATGTAAAGGCACAATTTTTTATGTGGATTTAAGTAAACGACGTTGTCTTGTGGATCTACATACAATTGATTCATTCAATATGCGGCGAACAAGTCTATTATGATGCATGTGGATGTCTATGCGGGTTTTGACAAGTCATTGTTCTTTGTATCTAATGTAGTACCCAAGGATTTGATCCTCAGTAATCTTTGTCTGCAAAATATCTTTGACCTGTTTGAGAGATTATCCAAATTCCCATTTTAGATTATAAATAACAGCTGGTTCTAATGCTGTCAGGTTGATGCTGAATGATTGCCACCAGTCTCTCATCCATTCAGGGACGTAGAGTGTAGCATCCTCATGGATATGTGTAATTTGAAGTCCAAACTTTAGCATGGTATAATATGTTCTATTTGTATTTTCTTTTCTCGAGAATTTCCACCATAATTTTTAATATTTTTCATAAGTGTGTGTAGTACTTGGAAATCAGAGACTAGCATCTTGATGTGGCCATGCTTCCAAAGAACGTATCTGGTTAATACAATAGTTTTGTTGGTCTAGTTGTAGCCCGGGGTGATATGTAGAGACCTCTGTCGAGATTAATTTAAGATCATGGTAGAGGTGTGTTAACCAATTTCTTTCATCAACTGCTTTTCTCAGTGAGTTGTTGTAAATAATCTTTGGTACAATACTGGGTCGCATAGGCATTCTTCTGAGTTTTGGCACTAGTCTAATAAACGCATTAGATCCCTGTAAGTTAGCATCTAATACTTCATCGTTTTTCCAAAAACTGAGTTTATCATCAACCTAAAAAAATACGTACAAACATTATCATGGCTTGGCAAACATTAAAACATTTTCTTTTACACAGTAATATCAACGTTTAGTTCAAACAAAACTTTCCATTGCAAACCTTGGTGTACAGAGATAAACGAGCCCTCGGCTCTAAATTATTTACTCAACAGATATAACCAAAACTCTTAGAGTTTACATTTCGAACTTATCAAAGGTTCCAACATTACGAATAAACATCAACATTCATCAGAACGAGTTCACATTATCAAAAAATAAACTATATAGGTTTTATCCTTGTCTTCTAGCTTCCGAAAATGAGTATTAAAAACTCTTATCAATGACGAGCTAGGCCTAAAAACGACCGAGTAACAGTTTAAACATTTGAGTGTTTCCCCTGTACAATTTCTTCATGTCAAACTTAAGACTTTAAAAGAAAACATTGATAGATGGATGTCGCCCCAAACATTGATGAAATGGTTTTGACTCTCGGCAGTTGAATTCATCATCAAACCAAGTCCATTTGGCACCTACAAGGGTTTGAGGACCACCAGAACTTACCAGGGATGGAGGCATGCATTCCTTTTCCAAACCCCTGCCAAGAACTTCTTTCGAAACCTGTACCTTCCAAAAACGTAGTCAAAAGTTTAAAAGACAGGAAAAACGTAGGTTGCAAGTTGAATATAGTAACACTTCTGAGTGAGTGCTTACCTTTGATATCAATAACCGAGTCTTTTTCATCACACTAGAAAAACGTTGAGCTCGATGGCCTGGACTGAGGGTAAGAGCCTTTCTTTTTACAGAAGTTTTCCTCCCACTAAAATGTAGAATTGAAACTACAAACTCTCAACTCGACAGCAGTAAAACCTGTAAAATTAGTCACAGCAGATCTAATGAACAAGTAAATCAATCACAACAGATGAACATAGAAAATATGGTGTAAAACTGTGCAAAACATGCATCAGTGCTCAATATCCCAGTAAGGGTGAATGATTACAATAGAATACAGTAACAATGACTAAGAAATTCAAATTTCCTAAGGAGATCATTCGAATCACTGAATGGAGTAGCTTGACTCCAACTAGGAGTCCTCATCATCAATCAGTAGTGGTGATTAATGCACAAGAACCAGTCATCCAGGTGTCAATCTGAGTCTAACTGAGTGTAACATGTGTAACTGAAGTTTGTAGCACTAATATAGGGAAGTGGGCTCAGTGGAGGGCACATGGGAGGCTAACTGAAGTCAGAACAAGTCATCTAGTCAATCTGGAGGTCCAACGGAAGTGAAACAGTCAATCGGGAGTGAAACTAGCCTCAAATCAGGGAGAATCGGAGCTAACTGAGTGTAACTGAAGTGGTAGGTGAAGAAGTGAACCCTTCTCTGGCAGTAGGTGAGAAGTGGGCGCCTTCCTGACTAGGAGGGATAAAAATCTGAAGTAAGTGGCTCCCGGGTGCTAGAATAAGGTGGCTAAGGTGCTGGAGGCATCAACCTGGTGACTGGGATGCATGCAAACCCTATAATTTGCATGCAAACCCTAATTGCATGCAAGATCCTAAAAAATATGATGTGGATATCCGAACAGCCCCCCTCAAGCTAGACTATGATGTGCAAAATAAAATAATGTGGGGCCCTGGTAACTAAGACCAAAGGTCACCCCAATACAATAATCCAAAAAATGCTAAAAATAAACTAAGTGAGGAAAGAGGGAAAACCCAGTGGGAAGAAAACCCCCCCTCAAGATATAGCATAATAATGGATCAATCTATCTCCACCATGATGGAACTCACCCCCAACAGTGAACAAAGGTAAGAGAACTTCTTCTCAGTGAAGCTCTTGGTGAAGATGTCTACAATTTGCTCATCAGTAGGGCAATATTGCAGAATGATGGTGCGATCATGCACCAACTGTCGAATGTAATGCATATGAATCTCAATGTGTTTGGTCCTCTACCGCTGAACTGGATCTGTGTAGATCTTGATAGAACTTTGATTGTCACAAAATAGGACAGTCGAAGTAGTGCCACCAAAACCAAACTCGGAAAGAATACCCTGCAACCAAACTGCCTGAATGCAGGCATTGACTGCCCCTTGATACTCTGCCTCTGCTGAAGAAAGTGCACTGGCTGCCTGCTTTTTGCTGGACCAGCAAATAGTACCATGACCAATCATGAAAACATAACCGGAAGTGGACTTCTGATCAATGCTATCACCTGCCCAATCTGAATCAGTAAAACCAATGAAATCAAGCTCAGAATCTGCAGCATAATGTATGCCAAATTGTCTCGTACCTTGCACATACTGCAAGATCCGCTTGGCTGCTCGCCAATGAAGCTCATGTGGCTGCTGCATATGCCTTGACACGGCACTCACAGCATATGAAATATCAGGCCTTGAGTGTGTCAAATAAAGTAGTGAAGCAATCAACTGTCGATATATACTGCAATCTGCAAGCGGTGTAGAATCTCCCTCCTCAAGACTGATTCCTGAGAGGAATGGGAATGGGGCTGCCTTACATTCAGCCATATTAAAATTCAATAACAGGTTGGAAGCATATTTTGCTAATATATAGTGATCCCATCAAAATTTTGAGCTATCTCCAAGCCCAAAAGGTGACTCAGCAAGCCCAAATCGCTCATGTCAAAAGCTAGATTTAAGGCAGTTTTTAGCTTGTTTATTGAAGTAAGAGTGCTACCAGTAATGAGAAGATGATCAACATAAAGTACAATAACCAAAAAATTACCTTTAACTCACTGAAGATACACATTTGGATCAAATTTGCATCTTTGGAAATTCTGAGCAAGAAGGAAGGAGTCCATCTTTGCATACCAAGCTCTTGGGGCCTGTTTTAACCCATACAAAGATTTCTTCAATCTGCAAACTAATGATGGATCTGATGTGTAGCCCTCTGGCTGCTGCATATATACCTCTTCAGCAAGGTATCCATGTAGAAATCCACTCTTCACATCCATGTGGTGCACTTCCCAGTGCTTGGATGCGGAAATAGCCAAAACAAGGCGGATGGAATCCATCTTTGCAACCGGTGCAAAGGTCTCAGTGTAGTCCACTCCTTGGACTTGGGAGAAACCTTTTTCCACCAACCTTGCTTTGTATTTGCTGATAGAGCCATCAGCAGCAACTTTCATGTGGTAGACCCATTTACACTTCACTAATTTTCTTCCAGGTGGAAGAGAAACTATCTCCCATGTGTTGTTCTTTTGAAGAGAACTGTACTCTTCATCCATGGCACTTTGCCATCTCGGATCTCGGTGGGCAGAATAGTATGATGTGGGATCTGAACCAGCCATCAAATAACAAATCTTATGAATTAATGGATCAGAAATAGAAATATTCATACTTTCTCTTTGAAAGTCTGCTCCTGTTCGTCTCGGATCAGCAGGATTTCCAAGGTTCGAACCAGCAGATTGAAGAGTGTTTTGGGCCCACTTTGGTAACTGAGGAGGATCATAATGGTCAGATTCCAAACCTGATATGTCATGATCATCATGTGCTGCTAAAATATCATAAATATCATAACTCATACCTTCATTATCGCTGCACGGATCTTCTTCTGGTGAAGGCGGTGAATCGACAGTCTCTTCCTCGACTAGTTGCAATTCTTGAAGCGGTTCTTCAAATTGCACACTGCGCTCTATGAATCTCTTTTAGATCTGATATCCATGAGTTTATATGCTTTTGATTCTTCCCCATATCCTATCAGTATGCACTCAATACTTTGTGGATCCAAATCTCGTCTCTTCTTGGAAGGAATTCTAGCCCATGCAGTAGAGCCAAAAACTCTCAAATTTGACACATCCGGTTTGTGACCAAAGAATGCTTTGAAAGGAGTCATACCTTTCACGGATGAATGTGGAACATGGTTCTGTATGTATGCAGCAACATTGATTGCTTCAGCCCAAATATTTGCAGCCAAACCTTTTGATTCAATCATGCATGTAGCCATCTCTTTCAGTGACCGGTTTTTCCTTTCCGCTACACTGTTCTGCTGGGGTGTGTAGGGAACTGTATGTTGGATCTGAATTCCGCTTTGGGAACAAAGTTGCAGCAAATAGGCCTTGATATATTATCCACCATTATCATATCTAATAGCTTTGATATTTCTCTCAGTGGCGGTCTCAACAGAAGCCTTAAAATCCTTGAATTTTCCAAGCACTTCTGACTTGTTTTTGAGAAAGAATACGCATGTAAAGAGGGAAAAATCATCAATAAATGTCAAAACATACCTTGAACCATTTAATGATGTATGGGGCAGAAGACCACTGATATCAGAATGTATCAACCCCAAAACTGTAGAAGCTCTGCTAGCTTTGCCACGGTCGAATCTATGCTCGGGGTGCTTCCCAATAATGCAACCAGTGCATATTCCCTTCGAGGAACGGAGTTGTGGAAGACCATCTACCATGGATTTGTTTGATAGAAATAGCAAATACTTATAATTAAGATGTCCAAATCTTTCATTCCAAATCCTACTAACCTCATTACCATGTGTGCGAAGAGCAGTGGGCTTTGCAAGCGGAATAAAGTGTGAAAACTCATAGCATTTTGCAGTGTGGTTTGCCTTTCTGACTGCAATAAGTCTTCCACTTTTGATATCATAAATTTCAACTGTATTAGGGCTGAATGTAACTTGCTTCGGTTCACCAGTGTGTGTCATTTGATACACAGAAAGAAGATTTGAAGCCAAGGAAGGCACATAGAGAACATTCTGAAAGCTTCCATGACTGCATGAATCGTACCTTTTCCCTCTGAAGAAATTTTTGAGTCATCTCCCAAATGGATGGGGATGGAGCTGTTTGGATCAAATGAAGAAAAAGAATCAATATTTGCAGCCATATGATTCGATGCAGCCGAATCTATCAGGAGAGTAGTGGGCTTCGAAACAGTTGCCATGAGTGCTTGTCCTCTTTCATGATCATCATTCCTATCCTTCTTCCTTGCACCATGAGGAAGAGTTATGTTGTTCTTTTCTAGAAGGAGGGCCATTTGATCTATAGTCTTCTTCATACATGAACTTTCGGGATGAATGCCACGGTTGCAATAAGTACATTTAGATTTTTGGTTACCTTCTTTGCCCTGTTGCTTGAACTTTGAACTGGATGGTGCATCCGTCTATTTTCCTTTCTCTCTTTGCTTGTGAGGCTCGAATTTGGGATTCTCCTTCTTTTGCTTTCCTTTACCATTCAAGATCTTGGGTCCTTGAACATATAGGGCTGAATCTTTGGAGCTTATGGACCCCATTTGAATCAACTTGTCATGCTCTTTTGTGACAGACTCAATGAAGGCATTCAAGGTAGGCATCTTCCAATTCCGGGTAGTTAGCCGACCAGAATTGAAAGTATAGACAAATACAGAATAATCTTTACCAAGCTTGCTGAGAATCGAGAGGATCAATTGTTTATACTCTGTGATAACTCAACTGTTCTTCAACTGCAAGTTCAAGTTCTTGAATTTTTTTAAGAATTCATTAATGGTCTTGAAATTCTCAGGACTAAGGGAAATCAATTCATTCTCTAATTGAAAAGCCCTAAGCTCGTCCTACTTGCCAAATAGTGTTTCAAGTTGCTCCCATATAACTTTTGGAGTCTTCAATCCGCTGAGATGGAAGTGAAGATCTTTGGAGATGGAGAGACAAAGAAGACCATAAGCTTCATCAAGCTTGTTGTAGTGTTTGGTTCTATCTGACAAGTTGTTTGGCTCCAATTCAAGACCAAGAGTGACTCGGTAGTAACCTTTTGAACGTAATATGATCTCCATATCATCTTTCCAATCAAAATAATTGAATGGGGTGAGGATAGGCTTTAAAGAAGAGTATTCCATTGCTAGGAGTGAGTGCACGCTGATGTAGAGAATCTTGCAAGGGCAGAGTAGCAAATGCAATTGATGGAGACAATAACCTGCAAATAAGAATAAAACCAAAAACAATGAGGTCGAACAATCCACCCTTTTAGAGTTGCATCACACCTGGGATTGGAGATCAAACAATGTTGAATGGGTCCAATGTATCAGATCCAGGAATTATGTGGAAACTCAAGCTTCTGTAGTGGTATTGGAAGTATTTTCAAGCCTTGCATGCACAGGAGCGAATTCCCTTGAGATCTTTCATGCCAAAACTTTTTGTAATTTTTGAGCAAATTCACTCAAATCCTCTTGTAGAAACACCTGTAGAAAAGAGATCTTGTCCCTGCAATGGCTCTGATACCATGTAAAATTAGTCATAGCAAATCTAATGAACAAGTAAATCAATCACAACAGACGAACATAGAAAATATGGTGTAAAATTGTGCAAAACATGCATCAGTGCTCAATATCCCAGTAAGGGTGAATGATTACAATAGAATACAGTAACAATGATTGAGCAATTCGAATTGCCTAAGGAGGTCATTCAAATCACTGAATGGAGTAGCTTGAATCCAACTAGGAGTCCTCATCATCAATCAGTAGTGGTCATCAATGCACAAGAACCAGTCATCCAGGTGTCAATCTGAGTCTAACTGAGTGTAACATGTGTAACTGAATTTTGTAGCACTGATATAGGGAAGTGGGCTTAGTGGAGGGCACATGGGAGGCTAACTGAAGTCAGAACAAGTCATCTAGTCAATCTGGAGGTCCAACGGAAGTGAAACAGTCAGTCGGGAGTGAAACTAGCCTCAAATTAGGGAGAATCGAAGCTAACTGAGTGTAACTAAAGAGGAACTGTAGTGGTAGGTGAAGAAGTGCGCCCTTCTCTGGCAGTAGACGAGAAGTGGGCGCCTTCCTGACTAGGAGGGATAAAACTCTGAAGTAAGTGGCTCTCGGGTGCTAGAATAAGTGGCTAAGGTGCTGGAGGCATCAACCTGGTGACTGGGATGCATGCAAAGTGCATGCAAACCCTAGAATTTGCATGCAAACCCTAATTGCATGCAAGATCCTGAAAACCATGATGTGGATATCCGAACAAAACCGAACACAGTGAATACCAAACCTTATCGTATCACCTTGGCATAAGACGAACCTACAACTGCTAAAGATTACACCTACATGTCTCAAGGTCGAAACCTCCAAATACACTTTGTCAAACCCTACTTTCCAATAGCCTATCGGCATCACTATTCGAAATGCCAGCGTAACAATGAAAAACATTAATTTTCCATCAAACCTTTACGACGAGATGCTACGGTTAGCAATCAACACTCTAGATCCAAAACAATCAACGATCAAAAGAGTGCCAGCGAGTTACCTTGGAGGTCAAACAACTATAAACATTTATTGCTTCATAATTACCACAACCACGGTAATGTAAACTCTACTCACTAAGTATCATTTCGTATCCATCAACTCACATTTGATTTCACAGTCACCACATTCAATGGAATGGTATTACGTGGAGTGCCAACAGTTCTCCCACTACGTAGATTAGGTTGGAGTCATTAATGCAGGGTTGGTACACTATAAACGCCACATCGATTTGCATGCCAAGATTTAAACCTTAAAACCCTATCATTTCGAAATTCAATACAAAGTTAGCATTTTATATTTATGTCATTTGATATAGTTTCAAAATTTACCTTCACGTATCATGGTATTAATGTTATGTTTTGATAATATGCAATGTTCACATAGTAGTGGTTGGATTGTGTAGAAGGCTCATAAACGTTGTATATAGTTAAACTTTGTCGAATTATGGTAATTGTAGGTTGATAGGGTTAGATATTTTATAAAATTTTTAATGCTAACACTATATTCCTTGCATTCTCCATATTTCTTTATATTGCAAATAATTGAAAAGTATAAGATTTGCATTTTGTTTCCAAGCTATTTTAATGTTATATATTTAGCATAAAAACCATGATCATACTATGTACGTCACATAATAGTTCTTAGCACAAGATGTCTGAGGATTATTAGTACAAATACTACATCGATACTATACAAGTATGAATTATCTTAAGACGATGACAAAAGCCATTCAATAATAATTACGATAGTCACGATAATAAACTTAGCAGCATAAAGATTAAATAGATGACACTTTTCTTTAAAAATTGATGAGTTTATAAGACAACTTTTTGAACCAGTATCAGACTTGAGTACTTCATACCTGCAAGTAGCTTGTTTCGCAAAGGAGTTCATAACATTTTATTATTATTTCGACGTTGAATTGAATTACACACGTACTCTTAATCTATGCGATCATAGAACTTCTTACCTGTTGTCTGCACATAGAAACATTTCAAATTCCTTAGCCTTGCAGCTAATTAAATTCCAGGGTACCTCGTAGGACACCCTTGGACATCAAGAAAAAAAACCATTAGTGTCTTGTTAGAAGAAAAGTATTGCATTATATTTTTAAAAACCTTTTAGTAAATTTGTGCAATTATTATAGTAAGCATGATGTTAGAAGTATGATGTGTCGTTGTTATCTAATTCAGTAATTAAAAATTATATTTAGTACGATACGACTTCTTAATCAATGTCGTCTTAATCAAACATATAATATTTTCCACAACTATAATTATCAAATTTAATGTTATTTTAAAAGTTTGAAATTTTCATGAAAAATCAGGATGTTACATGTGGAATCAAGTAAGCAATAGTCGATCTTCAATCCCCATGACAGGGTCTTCAAACCTCTTTACAAGGCCTTCAAAATTCAACAAGGATACATCCACCTGAAAATCATATTTCAATCACCCATATGATTAAGATCATGCATAGAAATATATGATACATGATATTCTTCATCAAGGATACTTTCTTCACATTCCAACAACACACGATTAGCAACATATATATATATATATATATATATATATATATATATATATATATATATATAAACATTGTTCATATAAATACATAAAATACATCTCTAAGATACATGATGCATGAAATACATCAGTATATACAACGCACACGAGATATAGATACTTCATCAACAAAATACTTGAAATGCATATACCTGAATCTTATTCTAATCAATTTCAATCATATGAAATGCACCAGGTGTACCAATCAATTTCATGAAGTACATCAAGTATACCATCCAATCTTATTAAGTGCATCAAATCTGTACTCTTTCCTCATGAAATGCATTCCATTCAATCAATTACATGAGATGCATATACTTTACCTACAGATACATGAAATGCATCTAAGATATATGAAATGCAGTCCAATTAGTCAGTAACATGAGATTCATTACCAATATGATTTTACATGATTTATCACCCAAATACTTTCCCTACAAGGATGCATGAGATTTAGTATACATGCTTTTCAACAAAGGTATTTGATATACTGTAAGGATACTCTAACAAGATACTTTTAGCAAAGACCACAAGGATATTATTCTAACAAGGATACTTGTATTAGTATTGGATATATAAGTATACATGAAGTACATCTTCAACAGAGGTACTTGAATTATATTTTAACCAGTCACACTGTTAGTACATAATTTTGAACAAGATATACTAAATACCACCAGGGTATTACCAGAGACTTACACATGAAATGTCACCAAGATACCACCAAAATACCTTTCCAAAAATATCACAAAGATACCTTTCTAATGAAGATCGCAAAGATAAATATCACAAAGATACCTTTCTAATGAAGATCGCAAAGATAAAGATCACAAAGATACCTTTCTAATGAAGATCACAAAGATATTTTTCTAGCAAAGATCGCAAAGATCACTTTAACATTTTATGCACTTAATGTAATAAGTAAGCAGACTTATATACAACAATTCCAATGTAACTAAGAAACCAAAAAGGGCCATAATGACTAGTAGTTAAACATACTACCTTTCATCTCCACACAAACATAAGTATTCTTTAGAGAACATTCAAAAATAAATTATACATCAACTAATAGTAATTAGGATTAACTAATTTAAAGCATACATCATTCATACAGGCGTTGGTCCATAATACATCAATTCCTAATAACCAACCATATATCAATCATATGCGCATCTTATATCAATCATACAGCAATATCAACCAATGAAAACCATACATGTATCAATTGACCATACAAACATCAATCATATTACATAAACCATAATACATTAATGAGAATACATCAACCATAAGAAAAATACATCAACAAGAATACATCAACCATAGTACATCAACCAGAGTACATCAACCTGAACACATCAATCAGAATACATCAATCGGAAGAAAAATACATCAATAAAAATACATCATGCATAATACTTCAATCATAACATCAATCAAATTTAGGATATGTCAATCAGAATACATCAATCAAATCAAGATACATCAATCAGAATACATTAACCAAATTACATTAATATTAAACAATCACATCTATCCCACCTCTGATAAACATCGATTATTTTCTCAATAACATCACCCAAGCATATCAATCATACCAATATAAACCAATGACAACAATAAAAACCAATAGAAACCATATGAATAAGAGTATCATCCATACATCATCCACTCAATATCAACCATCGTTCACCAATCATATGCACAACAACCAAGAACAACCAATAAGAGCCATACATACAATAATGACAATATCGTACATGTATAAACCATTAATCAACCAACATCAATCATTGACAACCAATAGTATCAAACAACATACTCAACCATTCAAGCATCATTCATCGACCATAGCAATCATTTCAAATATTTACTATTTATCATAACATTATATATAATTCTTAGCACATGACGATATATATAATATCCATATATTAATAATACATGTATCACACAAACACTACTAATAGTGCACTTATGTAAACACTCAACACATACACAATCATACATCTTTCCTACATACATATTCCATCAATAGCAATCCCATCTAATACCAATATACTAATCATACATTACGTTACTAATTATTTACATGTAGCACACTACTTATACTATCGACCAAAGTAAATACATAGTCACCTCAAACAACCAAACATCCTGCCACCAAAATCTTCTAATATCCTACAATAAAATAATTAGTAGCTATACAACACACCATCATACATTCATACCATACACCATACTTACTATTATTATGTATTATTTCTATACATACGCCCATTTTGTCTACATGCATATTATAATTCTTCAATTATATATCATATTATTATTAATCATATACACAACATATTAGTCATATAACATATATATTCTATACACCCGTATAATTATTATGTAATACCATAATATCTATACAATTACAATGGTATAATTACTTAATCCAATGCTATCATATTAGGTATGCATTATAACATATATACTAACATAATACTTCTGATCACACGATAATTCCTAATACTTCCAAAAACTTCCAAATACTTTCAAACACTTTCGAATACTCCCAAATACTCCCAAACACTTCCAAATACTTCAAAATACTTCCAAACTTTACACCTACTTCATTGCATACATTCACATCTATACATATAGTATATACACAATACCATTATTATACACATAATACTAATAATTATTGCATATTTAAAAATACTTATTACAATATATACAAACATGCATACACACACACACACACACACACACATATATATATATATATATTCACACACACAAATATATATATACTTTCAGTCATATATATACCACTCATATTATACAATTATATATATATATGGGTGCACGCACAAAGTTGGTTCCATTTTTTAGTGCCACTTTAGAAATCGGAAATGCATGTCCGGAATATAAATCCATAACGCATATGTGTTATGGTGGCTAGGTTCGGACAAACCCGAGACCAAAACCAAGGCTAAGCTTAGTTAGCCTATATCGCATGTGCGATATATCGCAAGTGCAATTTGTAATACCAACTGTGTTACAACATCTACAAATTGTTTCATCAAAAGACTCGCTTTCAGTTAGAGTGCACTCTTAAGGAATTCATTTCCACTTAATAGCTTCAAGCATTGACTAAACTTATGTGTTGCAAGTGTTGCAGCTTGGGGGCATTCATGGAGGTTATAGTGGTAGTGGAATGGAACATGTGTCATTTGAGTATGAGAAAGACCAAGTTGTTGATTGAGTCAAATTAAAAAAGAAATTATAACATTTATGTGATATTGTTTAGGTTATTTTAACTACTAAGTTCATTTTTATAATGTAAAGAAAGGCCTTTTTTTAAAATTTAATTAGAGGATGGGGATGGAGATATCTCTATTTGACACCGAATTTTGATCTAATTTTTTTTGTAATTTAGTTAGTGCACAACAACTCAAAGCTATAGGTTCATGTAAGAATTTGTATTTCTGATGAGAAGTAATACATTCTCCCAAATAGGGAAACTCAAATTAGGAAAAAGATATTACATAATCAGTCTTATCTTAATAATATAAAGAAATGCATAGTATAAAGTAAGATAGAAAAAGTGAAAATGCTTTTAAGAAATAAAATAAATAATAATTTCTTAAAATGAAATGTTATATTTTATATTATATACAATATGTTACAACATATGTTTCATTATATGCATGGGATACATCATGAATGGATTGAGGTGTTGTTTCCCAATTGTAACCATGATCAAGGCCATGCGACCTTTCCACAAGGCATTAAAAAGAAATTTAATGATGTCAATATCCAAACCTTAGGTCAAAGACACCCTAGTGGGGGCTTGCAATGCTAAAGAGAATCCTCTACATTTTAGGTGTTATTCATGGTGCTTGAGCTCAAGAATATGCTATTAAGGTTTAACCCCCTTTATTTCCCAGTCACCATAGTTTTGCCTTAAGGTCCATTTCCATTTATCAAAACCTACACATGGCCTTTGTATCCTACTAGGATGAGGAAAAGTGGTTGTGTCCTAGAGAATCATTCTCGGTCTTCTTCTCATACCTACTCATTTTAGAGATCAATACCTACTACAATCATACCCCTCTACCATAAAGTGTTTGAGAAATTCTCACATGTTTTCTTAATGTTTTTGTTGATAGTTTGGGTCACTTTGTGAACTGTTGTAACAAGGATGTGGTGCACATTAATAATGAGCATGCATTTTTTGTTAAATGTAACTGAAAATTCAAGAAGCATAATCTTATTTCTTACATATATATGAGAGATTAAATGGCGTGTTCTATGATTTTACTTTATTTTATTCCTCTACTATATTGATTTTTATTTTCTTTAATATATTTCTTGACATATTATCATCCTAAATGTGAGTCGACATTGTCCAAATAATAACTATTGGCATGGATAAGGTGGGACTAATGACATAGAAATATCACAAGTGATATATCGCATGTGCGATATTTCGCACATGCGTTTCTTAAGAGTTACAAATCGCAAGTACGATATATCACACTTGCAATATATCACAAGTGCGATTTGTAATACCAAAAAAAAAAAAACAGAGGCCCGCGGCTTCATTTTTGCATACACAGTCAAGGTCGGCGATTTCGGGAGGGCGATAAAACGCATTTTCAATTTGAGTTTGAGAGAAGGAGGAGGAAAACTAGGAAGATCCAATTCACAATTCGGATACAATGGAAGGTATGTGGCCCTTTCCTTCCAAATTCCTTTCAATTTTCGTTCTTGTGTTTGTTAATTAATAGTTTTTGTTTTTTTTTAAACCAATTTAATAAAATTTCTTACATATTAAACCAAACAATGAAATTTATTAATTAAATTTTGAATTTGTTGTTTTAATATTAACAGAGAACACAAACCTAAAAACAAACCCAAACCCAAACACAAACACAAACCCAAACCCAAACCCAAACCCAAATCCAGACACAAACCCAAACACCGAGGAGGAACATGACCGAAATTCAAAGATTTTGGCTCATTTGGGTGCATTGAGGCGCCTTAGACCACTGTTTAGAGGGGGGGACAATTTAAGACAATCATTAGTTGAGGCATTAGATACCATAACAAACACAATTTCCAATGCCCAGGGCGCATTGTACAACCTTAGCTCGTATCGAGATTCCTAAAGGCAATACTATTCCACTGGGTTGAGCTACAAAGACGTGAAAAAACTAAAGATAACAAAAGACCAGTTGTTTTCATTATTCCAGGACCCTAGCACCAGATTGGTTCCACCCACCAGTTGACCACACATTTCCATAGACTGGTGCGTGGAACCAAATGTGAAATCCAATTGGATGGATTGTTGGTACATGGTCTTCGATGAAGACCCTCATGGGAATAAAGACATCCCATTCTATTTCTTAAGGAATTTGTATGCAGAATTTATCTTGGGGAAACATGTGAACTATTTTGATATTCTAAAGTTCTAGGGTGTAGGTCATGGGACGCCCCAATATAAGGAAGGGGCTAGGACTAATCCTAACCATGTGCGATGCCCTCCACGCACACCAAACCCCCCTCGGGTATATCCTCATGCAGGTCCCGTTATTGATGATACGCAGGAGGCCTTATTCCATTTGGCAGATACATTACTTTGACATGGAACTGCTGTCAAAGGCAATGTATGCCAAGGGGTTGGCACTGCTATTAGAGGAAATGTAGGCCAAGGGGTTTGCACTTCTGAGGATGGCCCATCTGGTGTTGGACCATCACACACTAAGGATCCACTTACTAGGTCTCCAGACCGTACAGAGCTACAAATCGCAATGGAAACGGAGAGGGTTCAGAGCGTCATGTTATTCCACACCCTTGAACAGCGTGTCGCAGCATATGCTATGGGCCTGCTTCATATTTCTGGGGAGATGGATTACTCCGATATGTAAGTAAAACTCATTCTTTACATAGTATATTTTGTTTTATATCACAGATTTCAATTGTTTCCTAATTCATTTCTATTTAATTATCTGACAATTTATGTGAACAGATATACAGCTGGTGTCCAATGACACCCCAAATTCGCATAATCTGGTCATTAATGTTGATGACCTTGATGCAACGGTCAATGTTGCATATGATATTGGTTCTTCACCATTAGCTGTAAGAACTTTACTTTTTAATTTGTCATTGTGATTTACATATTTATAGTAGAGATTGCATCATTCACTACGTCTTAATCTTGATACAATATGTTTTATGTAGGGTGGGAAAGATGAGTTTGTGGAATCCCAGGAAGGTCCCTCACATGTAGAGTTAGATTCCCAAACACAGGTATTCTTTTAATTATGCTTTTAATGATTCAACATGTATGCTTTTAATGATTAGAAAATTTCTAATTGTATCTTTATGTTTTGTTACGTAGCATGATTACTATTGCCACTGAGCGACCTTGTTTATGGATGCATATGCCCATCCATTTAGGCCAATGTCAGTTATTGCACCCATTGTTGACCCACTTCTTCACCTTTCCCAGGTATATGCAGTATAGTTTAATTTGTATGTATGCAAGTATGTCTCGCGTTCTTTGAAAAAGTCATTGTCCATCCATGTAGTTTATATATATGTCTCATTTTCTTTGTATTTGTTGATATTGACATATGTTACTTTATTCAGGCATCTGCTGATCTAGTGGTGCCTGAAGAGCACCAAATCGATGGTTTTGGTGACCCACCTTCCCCCCCCCCAAGTACGTGTATGTCTCACTTTCTTTGAAAAAGTCATTGGCCGTCCATGTAGTATGTATATATTTCTCGTTTTCTTTGTATTTTCTGACATTGACATATGTTACTTTATGCAGGCATCTATTGATCTAGTGGTTCTTGAAGAGCACCCAACCGAGGGTTTTGGTGACCCACCTATACCTCCCCCTAGGTACAAGTATGTAATGCTTTCTTTGAAAAAGTCATTGTCCGTCCATGTAGTATATTTCCCGTTTTCTTTGTATTTGCTGATATTGACACATGTTACTTTAAGCAGGAATCTACTGAGTTAGTGGTGCCTGAAAAGCACCCAAATGAGGTTGTTGGTGACCCACCTTCGCCACCCCAGGTACGTGTATGTCTCGAGCTTTCTTTGAAAAAGTCATTGTCTGTCCATGTAGTGGTTCCTAAAGAGCGCCCAATTGGGGCCACTAATGACCCACTGTTTTGTTTGTATGTACACACAGATGTACAATATGATCCACTATTTTGTATTATGGCCATGGCATGCCATTTTTGAAAACATTATATGTACATATAATATAAAGCAATGTTCAGATTTATATATATGGTTGACTTGATATGGGAACATGATGTGCATTATATTCCTTGCAGATATATGCTTAACTATGTTTTTAGGTTCAGGGTTTTGTATTTGTTTGATGTTGCTGTTGCGTTAAATGTTTAAAAAATTGAAAAAAAATCATCCCAAGAAAGCCTTTAAAATTAAAAGAGATGGTTGAAACAAGTCTATAAAGACATGCTCAACATGATGACCAAAATTAGAATTATAAATTGATGCATATGGCTGCAAATTCTCTCTCATTTTTTGTTGTTCTAAAGACTCCAAATCTGCAAATTCCACACTAAACATACCAAGTTGATATATACTCAACATAGGGCATACACTTTTCATTATCATTAGGGATCCAATACTAACAAAATACCTCAACCAAATATGCAAAAGGTGATATCGAGCCCTAACCAAGAAATGTGTGGCGCCACCAAGAAAACCAATAAAATGAACAAAGGAATGATATTAAAAAGCTATTCCTCTAGTAAATCTTTGAGGAAGATTATCCTTCTCAAGATCACTCTACAAGATTGGTAGTGTATGGAAATATTGCTCCAGAAATATGTTAATTAATACAACTCAATCTTGATACCATCTACAACAAGAGAAATGTAAGCACATAAGCTATGAGCAAAAAATAGATGTCCACACTTGAAACTTCTCTTGCTATGGCTCGTCCATTGAAACCTAAAGAACATTTATTTTTCCTCTAGTTGGTCATTGGTTCTTCAATGCTATTGGTGTCATACATAAAAGGAATAGAAAACAAGTCAGTGACTTGCGTGGAGGTTGAGTGAGAATCAATAAGATAGCATAATTACTCCTCATAATTGAAAGAGAATGCTCTCATGGTAGAGATTGATATTTCCAAGAGTTCATAATTCATTTGTTCTCATAGATCTTCTAACATACAATTCTACCTTTATTCTCATCTCGAGTTAACATAAAAAATCCGCCTTTCTTAACACTTTTAGATCTTTAAGAAATGCAACAATAATTTAAATATTGAAAGAAAAATTAAAAGTAAACTAAGTGTAAATGTTGAGTTACAAGGAATTAGTATAACCAATAAATTATGAAATGGTTAGTTACAAGGAAATAGTGTAACCAATAAATTATTAAAATAAACTCATAACCATTCTCTCAATAAAACATTTAAAAATCAGCACTAAAATATTGGCACCTGGAGTCAAAAGTGAGATGCAATCAATAGTGTATGTTTCAGTTGCAAAGGGACAAGTTTCCATCCAAGTACATGGCTTCTTTGGAGAGCACAGTAACATTTCAAGAAGCACATGATCAATGATATTTCCACACTCAAGAAAGCAACAAACCAAGGTGTGAGCTCAATCAACAAATCACTAAAATAAGAGCACGTGACCATTTTTTTAAGTTAACTTGAAAAAAATTTAGAACTACATTTTCCTCTTAGCTTTTAACAAAATGAAAACTTTATGAGCAAGTATGCAGTTTATTTTTAAAGCAATATTTTCATCATGTTGATGTATATGTAACTTCGGAATGTATTTCATATATATATTTATTGTACTCCTATAGAGATGTATTATTCCTCTATACGGAAGTGTCGTCATTTGTATTAACAAGTGTTGCAAGTGTCGTAACTTGCCGATGGGTTATTAGACCACCATGTGTGGGGTCGGCTTTGATTAAGTTAATATTGGGTTATTGTACTAAGCTAGACAAGTCGGCCCCATAAGGTTATTGGGCAATCAAGAGAAGTATAAATAGAGATATCTCGATCTCTATTTGGATCACTTCAGAACTCACTCTTCCTTCACTCGGAAAGTGGCGCACTTGTGGAGGAGGAGAAGCTGCTACTAGGAGATGTCTATCTCTTATGCTTGGGTTGTATCATTTCTCTATCTATCTCTGAGGAAGTTATTGGGATTTTTCACCTTTATGGTTTTCCCCAAGTAAACTCTGTGTCTCTTGTGTGCTTTCATTATTGTGTCCATGATTGATATGCTGTAGATATGTTGTACATGTTGTTCTCTCAGTTAAGATCCTAGATCATATTGAAGTAATTTCTGAAAAAATAACATGGTATCAGAGCTAGCCTGAAAGAAGGCATGGTATGGCATGTATGACACTTGTTGCACTTGCAATGCTAGGGCTTGATATAGCAAAAACCAGTCATCATAGCACTTTCGCTATAAATACATTTTGGAAAAACTTTCGGATTTGAAACATTTATAGGTCGAAGATCAGATCGCCATGTACCTTCTTTCCAAAGGACACCTTCTAATTCGTTTTACTTTGTGTTTTATGATCTGTAGAATCTAGGGTTTCTGCCTCTTCCAGATCTGAGTCATAAACAGGTGACCTAGGACAAAAGGTCATAACTTGGGCTAGGAAGCTCCAAATGAAATTTAGTAAAGAGTGACAGGTATTGTACGGACTGTACTTTCTTAGGTAACTTTTTCAGAGGCTGAAACGGAACCAGTGACATGTGGCACGCCATACAAGTTTGCTCTCCTGTTTTATCCCATAAACAGGTCATGTTGCGACAATTGGCATAACTCTCTCTCAGAGAATCCAATTGAGGTCATACCTATGGGGTTGGAAAGATGACAGATCGGGCTACCACAGGTAGAAGGTTTAGACTCTGTGGATTGGAAAGTTCGTAGTTACACCAGAAACAATCAGGTGCATATTTCTATCAAAACAGAATTATTTTTTAGCACCTTCATTCATGGCTTCAGGAATTTAGGGTTTCTGAGAAAGTTGGAATTTTTGTAATCGGAGACCACAGCTAGGTGATACTCATAAAAATAGAAATTTATAGACCAATATCAGATTTTTTGGTTGGGAAGAAGACCGGGCTTGATCAAACCCTAGTTCAGGACTTTGGTCGGAAAGATAGAAAATTAGGGCTTCTGCAAAAGTTGGAATTTTTGAAATATGTGGCCACGGCTGGAAACTCCTCATAAAATAGAAGCTTAGAGATTTGGATCGAACCTTTCGGTTGGGCAGAAGGGTGGGCTTTATCAAACCCTAGTTCGGGGTCCTATCTAGTGAATCCGAAAGTTTCAAAGGCAATTTTGAGGGGTGAAACTTTGTAGTTTTCAAATTCTGAGTATACCGGCTTGATCAGCTCATCAAGGCGCATCTTTCTGTCCTTTCAGAAGTATGAAATTCGAAGTTTGAATTTTTAGGGTTTCTCTGACAAACCCTAATCCAGCTCCAAATCCAGTTCCTGCAAATCAAGTGGATTAGGTTAATCCTAGAAGAAAATGGATTGGTCACCTGCATAAGTGAAGAAGTTCCTATTTCAGAGGGAGATGAGGCTAAGGCCTTACATAAGAAGATTACAAGCAATCTCGACAAGTATGACTTACAGGTATGTTTCAAATTCTGTTCATAGCTAAGTTTATGATATGTTTGTCTTCATATCATTAGAGTTAGTACAATCTTGATTAATTACTAGACTTGTCGTATCACCTTAATAAAATTATGAATACATGATAGAAGATATTAATTGATTAAGGTTTTGAAACTTATGATTGTACTAATGCATTGTGATGTTGTATGAGGTTTATGTTGTTCACTAACATGAAAGGTACACCAAGAAAGACAAATCATGTTCTACTTCAAGAACATACGATCATGGTGACATGAAGACAAAGATTCATCCATTGTCATGGATCACATAGAAGATCTACTTACGAGGTATGTATAACTTGGTTCTACAATGGTTAACTTATGAGACATGCAGGTTACTAGCACAAGTCATTGTCGAGAACCAGAAGACATCATGCGGGTATGCTAGACATAACTAGCTAACATAGTAATCCAGTGATTAAGGATGGATATAGGTTCAAGGACAGGTAATCCAGGAAGCAAAGATCAAGAGGGAGCACACTACAGTAGTTTCTGCAAGGATGCAGATATTTAGAGGGAGTTGACCACTTCTCACAATCCACATCAGGATGGATTTGCAAAGATTCAGAGGGAGTCAACCCAACAACCAAACAAAGATAAGTATTTGAATTGTCATTTCTTACATATTTGTTTGTTTAAATAATGTTGTTCAATGATGTATATACTGATGTTCCTAGAATTAGGTTGTGCATAAGAGCATTGATGAACAATATATTACTAATATACATGGGTAAGTGGCCTATGGCACTGTACAACATTCTATTGCTACTTATCTAGAATGAAACCTCTTTGCTGACATGTTGGGAGTTGTGCACACTCTTAACAATGTTCTCGTAGATATTGGAAGACATCTAGAAAGTTATGGGATATGGATAAATGTTGTATTGAAGCATTGGCTAAGATAATTGCATTACTATATGACATATTTATTTATGTGTAAGAATTTGTTTTGAAAAGTATGAGATGTTTTCTAATCATGCAATTTAACTTGTTTTGTAGGAAAGATCGTATACCATCACCTACAAAAGAAGGACTACAACATTTGTTCAACAACAAAGTTATCTATTGAAGATATTAAAAATATTGAAGTTCCCAGGATTCGGCAAGAATGCCATGATCGAGGAGTACCAGTCGATCATGAAGAATGATGGTTGGGATGCGGTCCCAAGACCTGAAGGGAAGTCTGCTGTGACTTCCAAATGGATCTATAAGATCAAGCATGCTGCAAATGGTAGCATAGAGAAATACAAAGTGAGATTTGTAGCTCGTGGCTTCTCCCAGAAAGAGGAATTGATTATGAAGAGACTTTTGCTCCTATAGCCAGATACACTTCCATTAGTACTTGCTCTGACTGCAGTGATAAAATGGAAGATACACAAGATGGATTTCAAGACAACTTTCTTGAATGGTGTAGTCGAAGAGGAAGTGTATGTAAAGCAGCCACTCGATTTTGAGTCATATATGTGCAGAACTTGGTATGGTAGGATAGACAACTTTCTATCCATTTCGGGCTTTACCAAGAGTAAAGCAGATTCCAACCTTTACTACAAGGTTGAGGAAGGAAATCCAGTGATACTACTTTTGTATGCGGATAACCTGTTTGTTAGAGGTGAGGATAGATTGATTGTCGACACGCAGCAAAAGCTTGCTACCGAGTTTGAGATGAAGGACTTGGGGATGATGCACTACTTTCCAGGTATGGAGGTGTGGAAGAGTGCAAATGGAATCTTCCTTTGACAAAGGAAGTATGCAGTAGAGATCCTGAAGAGGTTCGGGATAATGGACTGCAAGGCCATGGCCACACCTATGGCATCGAACCTGAAGCTTCATCTGATCTGGTTTATGTCACTATGTATCATCAGATGATTGGGTCCTTGATGTACCTAATGAACACGAGACCAGATATTTGCTTTGCGGTGAACACATTGAGCCAGCTCCTGACGGATCCCAAAGGTGTTCACCTGGTTGCTATAAAGCATATTCTGAGGTACCTGAAGGGTACAGTTGATTATGGGCTCAAGTATGATGCGAATCAAAAGTTTAAACTACAGGGTTATGTTGATTCAGATTGGGCAGGCAATGCTGCAAAATGGAAGAGCACTTCTGGGTGCTGCTTCAGTATGGGATCGGGAGTGATCTCTTGGTTTAGCAGGAATCTATCCTACGTAGCACTAAGTACAGCCGAGGCAGAGTATGTTGTAGCCTGTTAAGCTAGTTGTGAGGCAATATGGCTTCGAAAGCTACTGTCTGAGGTATTTGATCTCCCACTGGAGGCTACTAGTTTCTTTTGTGACAACCAAAGTTGTGTGAAGCTATCTGAGAACCCGGTGTTCCACGACAGGTCGAAACACATAGAGATCAAATATCACTATATCAAGGATATGGTGCAGAGGGGAGCAGTGAAGCTCCTATATGTTGCGATGGATGAGCAGATTGTAGATGTGTTGACGAAGCCACTAGCCAGAGTGAAGTTCGAGTACTTCAGAGAGAGGCTTGGTGTTCTTCATATCGATGACACTTCGAGGAAGAAGTAATGGAGACATTTGCTGAAGCCATTCCAAGCATGGTGGAAGGAGGATCCTTCACATGTCTATGGATGTAAGTGATGGATGATGAGCATCAGGATGATGCTCTAGTTTCTGCTCGATATGATCAGTTGGATCATTTATGTATGTATGCATCATGTTGGATGTTGGATATGATCAGTTGGATCATTTATGTATGTATGCATCATGTTGGATGCTGGATATGATCAGTTGGATCATTTATGTATGTATGCATCATGTTGGATGTTGGATATGATCAGTTGGATCACTTATGTATGTATGCATCATGTTGGATGTTGGATATGATCAGTTGGATCATTTATATGTATGTATATATGCATCATGTTGAATGCTTGGACCATGTATTTGTATATGTATTAGGTGGATACGATTGTATGATCAGGTAGATCATGTATGCTGATATATGTCAGGTGGATCATGTATCTGTGTCTGTATCAGGTAGATACATTATATGATCAGGTGGATCATGAATGATGATATGTATCAGGTAGATACTTGGCATGCATCAATACAATGCAGTGATGATGATCAGGATGATCATATGTGATAACATGTATCAGGTGGATACATTACATAATCAGTTGGATTATGTGTGATGAGTTCCGAAGACACAGATGCACATGAGCTTTTCGGACATGGGTGTAGATGTGTTCTCCCATGGTCGCGATGTAATTGTTCGGATTTTCCGACATGGTGGAAGATGTGTTCTCCCATGGTCGTGATGTAATTGCCAGGGCCATTATTGTTGTAGATGTGTTCTCCCATGGCTGCAATATAAGTGCTGGGTCCATTCAAGCATGGTTGTAGATGTGTTCTCCCATGGTTGCGATATAAGTGTTGGGGCCATTTAAGCATGGTTTCCATGGCTGAAATATAAGTGTTGTGCCATTTCGACATGGTGGTAGGTTGGTTCTCCCATGGTCGTTGATGTAAGTGCTATGAGCCTTTCACGGATGGTGGTAGGTTGGTCCTCCCATGCCGGTGAGTGTAAGTGTTGCGTGTGTGCATCTAGGTTTTGCTTCGTGATACTCTATGGCCATGGACAGGTTGTGCAATGGCATATAAAAGGTCCTGCGAGATCCGATAGGTAGAGCTGTGTGCTCGTAATCAGTCCTGGGATGCTCTTTTGAGGTTTTGCTGACTCACGTAATAATTCCTAAGGATTCCACAGTATGGCCAGTGATGATGAAGACCTGCAGATGGTGGGCCTACATCCAGTATGAAAAAGGACTAGCTCTATAGAACTTCCTATGAGGAGTAGATTCAAAGATTGATTAAGATAGCAGCAGCAGTGACGATGACGATGATTCGAGGATGATGATTCGTTGATGATGATCCAGAGAAGAAGACTTGTTCTAGCAGATCTGTGTTGAAAAATACCTTCCTAGTTAAGAGGGAGTGTTGATGTATATGTAACTTCGGAATGTATTTCATATATATATTTATTGTACTCCTATAGAGATGTATTATTCCTCTATACGGAAGTGTCATCATTTGTATTAACAAGTGTCGCAAGTGTTGTAAATTGCCGATGGGTTATTAGACCACCATGTGTGGGGTCGACCCTGATTAATTTAATATTGGGTTATTGTACTAAGCTAGACAAGTCGAGCAATCAGGACAAGTATAAATAGAGATCTCCTGGTCTCTATTTGGATCACTTCAGAACTCACTCTTCCTTCACTCAGAAATTGGTGCACTTGTGGAGGAGGAGAAGCTGTTGCTAGGAGATGTCTATCTCTTATGCTTGGGTTGTATCATTGATCTATCTATCTCTGAGGAAGTTATTGGGGTTTTTCACTTTTATGGTTTTCCCCAAGTAAACTCTGTGTCTCTTGTGTGCTTTCATTATTGTGTCCATGAATGATATGTTGTAGATATGATGTTGGTCTCTCAGTTAAGATCCTAGATCAGATTGAAGTAATTTCTGAAAAATTAACACATCAAGTGAGAACCATGAATGTAAAAGCATTTTCGAGATTATGTACCTTGAATGTGCACAATGTAAAAGCATTTTCGAGATCATCCTGTGAGAACCATGAATGTGCATAATGAAAATTTAGAGATTATGTATCTTGCACATGTAATTTCTAGAATTAACCAAGAGTGTGTAAATCACTTGGTTAGGGTGAATATGCTTTGTTAAAACAAGAGATTAATGCCCAATCAATTAGCCAATAAATAACCACTCACAGATCTAAGGATCTTGCCTTAAAGGGAAGATAATAAGTGTTTATATGCAAGAGGGAAAGAAAAACATATGAAAAACCCTAGATCTTATTCCAAAAAATACCCCAAAATAATACACACTTGCAAGAGCCAACGGCGTTCAATATTGTTGCTCCGTTTGCTTTTTCGCTCCCGGACCGAAAGTCACTAAGTGTCCCTGTACAACATTTTCATGTGACTTGCAAATCGACCTAACTTGGAAACCGGAGGTCGGATCGACGAACCGTCAACTCCGTTGGTCTCCTGGCGTGCAATTACCTCTAGGGGGGCCTCTCCCTCGTTTTCTCATGGCCCAGTGACTTCATTGTGCATTCATTTCGTAAACTAGGGATTTCCTCAATTTCCTTCAATGCAACTCTTGCATTGGTGGGTCAACTCTGCAAAACCCTCCAAAACTCTGATGAAAAAGAAGAAGATGATGATGATGAAGAAGAAGATGATGATGATGGAGATGTTGATCTGATGATGGATATGATGATGATGATGGTGATGAAGATGATGATGATGAAGAAGATGATGATGATGGAGATGTTTATGAGGAACCTAGAGATGACATTGATGATGATAAAAAAAAGTAAATTGCAACAACTCGAGAGCATGTTATTTTCCGGTTTCTATTTGTTGGTGTCTAAAGACATCGATTGTTTTTGGAGCCTCCAATGTGCCATAGATCATGTTTGTATCCTAGGCACACAAAAGGATAAACATTAGTACTCTCATAAGAAAATAAAGAGAACCCAATGAAAATGTGCAAACATTATTTACAGATAACTCACCTGAGGTTGTAGGATCATGTTTATAGTGTCCAATATCCTCTGAATAGTATTATGTATGTGAATGGTATCCGTCAATCAGAGGTTAGTACATTGGGAATAAACTAAAGGCTAAATAATTGAAATTGTGCTTCAGCACGCACTTTAAAGATTAAACAACGCACCTGACAATCTAGCCACACTGGACAATCTAGTAACACCTATCAATGCACTCACTTGAGTAGGCCATCTGGATCATCTCTATTGCCGATGGTGTACATCAATCTCTCATGCTCTAAATGAGGTAGCAAGTATCATACATGTGACCTATTTTTGTTTGAAATTATGTGTAGCTTGATGTTTATACCAACTACCAGGTTGGTGAAGTGATATACAATAGATTCTGGTCTATAATGTTGATATACATACCCACCCTTCATTTTCTGTTGTGCTGCTAGTGTCAAGTAATCCCCTTTTATAACCATCGATCCAGTTGGAAATCCAATATTTTCATCATCTGTAACAGGTTCGAGAATGGTTTGTTTCCCCTCTAAGCAACGTGCCAACCAATAGTCAGAACCCCATTCATTATTTTTTGGGGCAACCACTGCATATATCTGACCTGTGAAAATAAATCAGAAAAGGTTAAAAATACATTTACTAAAATAGGTATTGCATGTAATATAAATAAAATTTCTTTCAATGTAAAGGCTCGTAGTGATTTATGTACTACTAATTTACTTTTTTGTACCTGCTTGCATGAGATCCAATATGTGATCATAGTTTGTAGAAATATATGTCTGATCATCTTCCAAATGGCCTATTTCATTAATCCCCTTGAAATCGGTTCCAAGTGTCACTTGATCCCATTTATCAACTGTATCTGTATACTCACAATCATCACATTCATCGATGCTACAAGAACTGAAAAAGCAAGCCCTCAATCTTGTCCAAATTTGTAGGGCCGAGTTGTCTGAGCTTCTAATTGAATGAAACTATTGAGTTCCATGCATTGTGTTCACTCGATGTGTTTGGGATCAGTCTGCATCTGTCACCTCATAGAATATTCTCTGCACTAGGTGTTTCCTTGTTGCTTCTTCTCCCATCACAGATGAACACCATTTCACTATAGATGAAGCATCTCAAAGGCAAGCACCTGTAAACTTTATCTCTTCCCTTCGAAGGGAATTTTTTATGCATGCACCAGCACCATCGTGCTCTCCTTTTCCATGACCTGTTTCAAAGTAGTTCTGTCTATGTGAAACCTTGTATTTTATGTGCAACAATATAGAGCCCCTCTTGTAGGGTCCTTCCGTGCTTAACCTGAAACTCAACCACTTGATGAAAACAGATTAGCTATCATAATTTACAGGAAAGATAAAATAAATAAATGAATAACTTAGCAAATTAAAACAAAACATAACCTGTCAACCGATTCATCTTGTCCATGGTTGTCCACGTCTTCCATAGGATCCTGCCAACAAAGCCTTTTTGAACCATAGGAGAAGCAACTGTTAGCTTCGCCACCCAACCATAGGCTCATGATTTCATTCGCATGGCCACCCCCAAGCTTTGGGTCGTAGAGCTCACACACAACAATTCGAGAAACTCAGCTTGGGTTTCCCCCCCACCAAAATTTCCAGCTAAACCCTCAATAGCAGCAAGTCATGAGGCAATTCAAAATTACGATAATCATCCAGGATCTAGGTCCTTTCCCATTCCCAAAGCCTTCCTTTTAAAGGAACATTCCATGCGACACATGTCACTTCATGCATAAATACATATTTTTTTAAATTTGCAATTTAATAATACTCACCCATCCATCTGTCAGTTTTTCTAGGAGTTGCACCAACATTCATAAGTTTGCTCATGTTTGTCTCCTAGATATTTTACTTAAATCCTAGTTTGAGGTGTAGGTGGAGTTGACTAGGTGTCCATGCTTAGGATTCTACTTTGCTCCTAAAATAAAGATTTATATTATTTTAAATGCTCAAAATAATCTTTTATGTGCAAATGCCTAAATAACACTTAATATTATTTAAATGCTAAAGCAATCATTTATGTGCAAATTCCTAAAGTACTCAAATGCATTTCTAAGTAATGTTCTAGGTGCAAATTTATATGTTTTTATGCAGTTAAGTTTAACAATCATTTTCAATAGGACCCCGGTGCCACGCCGTTGGGATTCCCCGTTCCTTAATTTCATTTCCTTAACATGGCACCACTCCGTCGGGTCCAGTCATTCGTAGTTTCCATTCTTCGGCAAGGTACCAGATAGTTGGGTCCTTGCGTCCACTCTTTCTGTTCTCGACAGGGTACCGCACTGCCGGGCCCTTCTGCCATCATCCTTTTGTTTTGACTTGCGGGAACTTCATGTAGGGATTTTAGGATCCGTTACCTTCCATCCTCCATCTACACGCTATTAGGGACTAATGGTGCTGAGGAGTGAGTCAGTTCTCACTATGCGCCCCCCAACTCGTACATGACCAGCTCCGTTGTGGCCCACCTCATACGTCCTCACACTTTCCTCTTGAGCAAGCGGATCAGTGCTTATCTGCTCATGCATGGTATTTCGTCAGAAGTCAACATCATCGTCGCTCTCCCTGTGTGTGATTTATCCGTACTCTACGACCCTTCATATTCCTTTGTGTGTCCGTCGCTGAACCGTTTCACCTGTCGCTACACACATTTCTCGCAAACATATATTAGTAGTATTGTCCTCAATAATCATCATTTGATTCATAAATATGCTACTTCGTTAAGTATTTATAATAATCAAACATTACTCATTCATCTAATCAAACATGCATTTCATCAATAATTGCTTTCTTCATCCTCATAACATGATCAATCGTATAGCTAGTCGTTAAGCATCATTCATAAGCATATTTTCCATAATCATAGTTAATCGTTAAACACATGTAATCAGTCATTTACATCAACTGTCTAGATACACATACTCAAAATAAAATCAAAGGGTTATTTTATTAATGTTTCAATCAGTCGGGTCACTCAATAGGTGCCCTCAATGTCTACAGTAGTCTAGGGGCACTACATACACCCCTACTTATTTAGAACTTCGTCCCAAAGTTCCGAATAAATGCGGAAAGCTATGATGCATCTCAGTTGCATCCTCCCCAGTCGTAGAGCTAGGACTGTAATTGTCCCACTACACTCTGACTTGATCAATCAAGGTTAATCATTAAGCAATATGTAATCAATCAATTATCCCACTCAGCAATATGTAATCAATCAATTATCCCACTCCACACATATAATTTTAATTCCTTAATTCATTTATCAATTATTGTCGTCATTCACATCTTCAGGTTTTTCTCAATCATTTAAGACATAACAAGGCTCAAGAGACCACTATTTCGAAGTTGTTCAGCCATGTCACTTGACAGGTGCCCTTAAGGTCCACAGTCATTCTAGCAGCATTACATACACCCCCTCTTATATAGAACTTCGTCCTGAAGTTAATTTTGTTCTTGTACTTCTGACACTAGGCTTAACTTTAATTTTTTTTTTTTTTTTTCTCATCTTCTTGTCAATCTCTTCTATTTTTCCCCAACAATCAAGGCCCTAAGCACTAGTGGTTCTAATCATTAGTTTTCCTTTTCATCCATCATGGTTCCAATATATCCTCAAGAACTCAATCATAATTTCGTATAACATCAATTTCTGATAATACATTCAGTAGTAGTCAGTCCCAACGAGATTTCTTATATCTCGTATTCATTCATGAAGGTCTACGATGTCCAAATTATCAATAAATTGCATTTCATCAATGTACACCCAAAAGTTTATCCAATCATCATTCGGCATAACAAATCCAAGCAAGGATTCCCATCTAAATAGTTATCCTCCCTCCAAGACGAGAAGGTAAACATCATAAGATATACGATCAAATATAGATAGGTAAGATATAATCACAGTTTTTAACAAATCAAGAGAGACCCTCAAATATTCCAAAACCAATTTCCATAATGTTACTTCAAAAAACCCCTAAATGTTGGTTCTCAATTTGATAGGATTTGAGACATCGAAACTTAGTGACTTAGTCGAAAGTTTAAATTTCTATCCCTTATCCCTTTTATTGGTATCATTGTGTCCAAGTTAATGAGATTATCCCCTCCTTACTTCATTTCATTAATTTCATATTCATATGACCCATTTGGAAATGTCTCAAACTATGTGAGTCATCAAAATCTCATCAACTCCAATCCTTCGAACTAGTCATCTCTTTGTTTAAGTTGCACCATGTCAAGTGGTTAGTATCATTGCGCTCAACTTTTCGTGTTGATTGTCTGCATGCTTTGTTTTACTAAAATCGTCTTTATTTGACTCATTCAGTAGATTTTCCTAGTTAATAATTCTCCAATACCATGTGACGGTCACATCAGGTTTGCAGTTTTTCATTTTCGTTATCAGTCTCATCAAGATGTAAAAATCAAGGTGATCATGTTTAACTCAAGACGTTGTTCACCTCAGTATCTCATTATTTTCAATTTTAAGTCTAAATCACATGGCTAGTTAACATGCAACATTACCATGTTTTTCTTCTCTAAATGTACCTTCCACCCTGTTGAGAAAACAACATTATGATGTACATAAGATCACTTAACCATTTTAAGGAGGAATTCAATTTAGTACACCTAGCATACCCTACAAATATATAGAGAGCTATTATGTCCAAAATATCTAAATATTGATATAAGGATGGTTATTCTTTTATTTCAATTCAACCAATATAAAACTTATATATATATATATATATAACTTTGTTTCCAATGCATAATTATAATATTTAAATCCTAAGCATTTTTTATTTATTTTTTAGAGCCCCTCCTGTAGGGTCCTGCCGTGCTTAACCTGAAACTCAACCACTTGATACAAACAGATTAGCTATCACAATTTACAATAAAGATAAAATAAATAATTGAATAACTTATCAAATTAAAACAAACCATAACCTGTCAACTGATTCATCTTGTCCAATGTTGTCCGCGTCTTCTGTATGATCCCTCTAGCAAAGCTCGTTTGAACCATAGGAAAAGAAACCATTAGCTTCGCCACCCAACCATAGGCTCATTATTTCAGTCGCATGGCCACCCCCGAGCTTTGGGTCGTAGAGCTCACACACAACAATTCGAGAAACTTAGCTTGGGTTTCCTCCCCACCAAAATTTCCATCCAAACCCTCAATAGCAGCAAGTCATGAGGCAACTCAAAATTACAATAATCATCTAGGATATGGGTCCTTTACCC